>CM050204.1:4230000-4595000 GCA_027475355.1 Coilia nasus | reverse complement strand
TTTCAACGAAGGCGAGCGAGACTGGAAGGAGATTAAAGGAGGACGAAGACCGAATAAAGAGGAGAGAGAGGGAGAGGCAGAGATGCAGGCAATAAAGAGAGGCTGAAAGTTGAAGGAAAAGAAGGAGGAGCGGAGGGGGTGAGAGGGGAGCCTCAACAGGTGCAGGATCGAGTCTCTTCAGTATTTTTAGCATTCCCAGTTATTGTAGGGTCATAGTTCAAATTGGTGGAATAGGTTTCTGAGAACTCTTACTGCCTACACCAAAACCCCATAGATTTTGTTGTAGACTATATTCCTGAAATAAGGATTTATATAGCCTACATCTTAAAGGATCTCTCTTTTTAAACTATGTAGACATAACTATGGCAAATGAATTATTAATAGACTTTGCCACAACTTAAAGGATCTCTTAGTTTTTGTTCAAAGCTGTTGCAACATATTTATAAAGAGAGGGTACAAATACGTTAACAGTACACTATAGAATGCCCTACCCGTTGATTACTTCGCAGGTTTGTAACTGTGGTGTTAATTGAGGATATCGTTGAGATTCCGTTTTGCGAGGCTAGTCTGTTCCTTGAGAAGACTTCTTACACTATCCTAATTACCTTTCGTTCAAAGTCTTACTGAACTGACGATCTTGTAGACTAACGGTTCAAACTCCAGCATTCTTACCTTGTTGTTGCTTGTCAGACGAAGCTCAGAGTGCAGAATGCTACCGCTGCTGGTTCCAGCTACAGTAGGACGCTCACCCTGGGGGACCTTATATACCCATCGCCGTAGGATTTTTTTAAACGGTCTCACACACCATTGAGGATGTCTGTGCGTTCTGTTGGAATTTTTCCCAGAGCTCATCCATATTTGGTACTTGGAGTGTCGTACGGGTGCGTAGTAGTCAAGCGACATGGCCCCTCTGGTTGGAAGAGTGCGCGGCTGCCCATAGAAGGCGTTGGAGTCATGAATTCAAGCCATGGTGTGCGATCCGTATATGGAGAGTGTAGGATTTGTAGAACACTTACTTTCCACGTGGTTAATTACAAATCGGCAACAAGAGTTGCTTCCTTGGTTTAGATAGCCTACTTGTCTTAATAGAGTAAAATATTCGACCCTCTGTCGTTTGACACCCGCAACCCAAACGCACCGACCACTGCGCTGAGGAGCGTTGATGTAACGGAAGATGTTTATCCGGTTTTGGTATTGAAGTTGCGTCGCAGGAGATAATCTACATTCGACTATGTGGAAATGGAACGATTTCAAAATTTAAGATTTCTCCAATACCGCGTGCTTTTTTATGCTTCTCCGTGTTTGTCAAACTTTTTGGTTTCTTTATTAAGGGGCTACATCTTGTCTTAGACCATGGTTGTCGAAGGATGTATGTCAGGATGCCATGGTAGGAGTTGGGATGGCTTCGGTGTGGTGAGCTGCTGCGGCTATACGCATAATGTAGCTTATATAAAGATAAAACAAGGGACAACCAGTTTTTTTTCGGACCATGTAGCTATCAGTGTTTTCTTCAGAAAAAAGTAAATTACTTTCAGTAAAACTAACATAGATCTGTATTTTGTTGGCACGTTAATAAAGAAAGCTACGCTGGTTTGTGAACATAGTTTCTCACAAGTGCTTGTTTTTAGAGCTGTTTTGTATTTGCTGCGTAAAAAAATAATTTGCATTTGGCTTGTGTCAAAAGTATGTCCAGTTGTTTGTCAAGAAGGGATAAAACGGCAAGGTCTCAGATGATTATGACACAACGAGGAAAAAGGAGAAAACATCCTGGCTCTGAAACCTG
The DNA here is from genome assembly GCA_027475355.1 of Coilia nasus. Taxonomy (NCBI): domain Eukaryota; kingdom Metazoa; phylum Chordata; class Actinopteri; order Clupeiformes; family Engraulidae; genus Coilia; species Coilia nasus. Next base: position 4,593,217 of record CM050204.1, on the reverse strand, counting down.
AATGTGAAAATAACGTTGTAGGCCTACATCAAAGAACAAAACTGTAGAGAGCTGTATGCCTAAATGTTTATATTCAGTTTATATGCATCTCATTACAGAGTGTGAAGGATGTGAAGGATACGCCACAGTAGTAAGTTGGGGGCACTAAATGTTTTCTCTGTATGATTTATGGATAACATTAAAATAATCCATTGGGCTATACCACTTTCTAAAAAAAATGGTGGCTGACGAGTTGTCTGCCTTCTGTAAGTCATATATAACCCAAAAGATTAGTCCACGTGTATTCATGCTGGGTTGTGGGGGATTGGGAAGTTATTGACATTCAGCATCTGTGCCTCTATAATGCAGGGTCTTACTTGTGTTTCTCAAACACGAATGGCAACAGTTACCAGGTTGGTTACTGTCCATCCACCTGGGGGATATTCCAAGTAAGTAGTTTTGGAACTATGGATCAGTTAACTCAAAGGAAGTGCTAAACCTATAGTAGAGCCCCATGTCTTTGTTTTACTAAGGGAACGAAGCCATGAGACTCTTCTAATAGAAGGAGTTGTTAAGACTTGTTTTGAGGTAATATAATCAGGTAAGTGACTTAACCTGCTTTGTGGAATACCCCCCACTCAACCAGTTATATCCACATTAAACCTTGCATCCTAATAGGGAAAGACTTTTCTCACCAGAAAAGGGCACAGGAGCCCAAGTTGTCAGTGGTGGCATCCAGGGGTCACTCGCACTTTACACTGTTTATGGGGAAACAGGCCACTGACACACACACTAAAATAGGTCAGAAAACTGTTCATGCAAAAGCAGGGTGGTCATGCAAAGACAATAAGCAATCACTCTCGCACATCTTGATGGGTTTTGAGGTGTCACACAAAAATAGACACACATGCACATTGTAGTATTTGACATGTCTCAGCACAACATGGTCTGGTCTGGTCAACACATTCTTCAGACGTATTTAAGACGTATTTAAATGAAGTCTCGAATAAAGGTAAACAACAGTTCTCAGAGGGTTAGTACAACGGACATCTGAACAACTAATTAGTGATGCATATCTGAAAGAAATTTTCACAGTGAAAATGAGGTTTTTCCAAGCGTGTGTTCCTGTTATGTCATTGTAATTTAGTGTCAGTTTTATCATGGTAGATAAGAGAAATACTACTGACAGCTCTTTTCATTTCACATCTAGTGTGTGCATGTCACTGCCAACACTAGTAAAAATTAATTATGTACATGTGTATAAGAGACCCTCTGAAATGGTCTAAAGTGGGGGAGTGGGAGAGAAAAGAAGATGCACTTTCATCAACACAGGCCACGTGTTTACAATGCAACTATGCCAAATAGGGCCCCCTTGTGTTGATGTTATGACACAACACTCCCTAATCTACATTCTTGAAACAGATGACAACACTTCACAGGTGTGCAACAAAATCCCTTTACCATGACCATGGCCATGGCCATCCCATTACCAAAATACTGCAGATTTGATGACAAACTCAGCACTGCATTTTCATTTAGACTTTAATACCTAATAATTTATCACATAAAACTACCTTGTGATTAAATAATTTCTCAGCTCATACAGCAAAAATAGAGACAGAGTAGATATGCATATACTTTAACATGTAGTTTTGACATTTACTTCTTTTTTTCAAGCTGTCATTAAATTGTATCACTCAAGCCAGTGCAATAACTTGCTCAGTTAAAAAGTAACTGTGTTCTTTTGTACGTACTTCAGTCTTTAAAATGTATAAAACAAAGACAAACTGTCCTGGTTACCATCTGTATATTGCTAGCAAACAATTGTGTGACAATGAAGTACTCAGAATAAAACATAATACCTGTATTTTAGGCACATGACAATCATTTTGTAAATAAAACGTGTTTCTCTTTAGAATTCTGAGAAACTGTTTGAGGTACTGAACCAGTTACACAGATGTCAGGCTGTTGCTCAAGCATTTTGTGACAAATATATGCACCTGCCAACACACCCAGCACTTAAGCACTTGGCTACAGACTGGCTAAACATGATAAAAATGACATACAGGAAGTCGATCAGGCAATTCCAGTCTTTGTCATCCAAACCATTAGCGGCTGGAGTATGGCACAAGTAGGGTTTTCCATTTGTGCACACAACCTTTTAGAAGAGCCACCTTTTGCAAAGCAGCTCAGTGCACTGTGTAAAATTCGACAGAAGAAGAAATAACCTCAGGTCAATTCGTTTTAAATTTGCAGCCATGTAGTTGATTTGCACTGCACATACCAAGGTGTGTCAGTTTAACTGGATGTCTCCTAATTTTCTCACCCAGAATTCAGAACTCCAAAAGGGGAGAAAGAGAAATATGATTATTCCTCTCCTTCATCAATGCACAACAGCCATTACAAACAATTCCACAACCATGATCAGCAGTCCAACTGAGCTAAGAGTGTTTCTGAGGACATTGCATACAACATTAAAATGACTTTTAGGGATAGTGTGTATGTTTCCTGTGATTTCTTTGACAACCTGGAATGTTGTAGAGGTTAAGAAAGGAAAGGAAAGAAACTAAGGAAAGAACGACTTGGCACGTTTTACCAAAAGCCATTAACAAAATCACAATGCAGTGTGTTAAGGGGAGTGTTCAGTTCAAAACTACTTAAACCAGAGCTTACACACATTTTAGGGTAATTTCTTCATGTTTCAAAAGCAAATCATACACTGTACATTTGTTTTCAAGTTTTTGGATACAACATAAATGTACATTGTGCAGTCATACAAACACCAGACATACTATGCCATTTGTATCTCAACGTGCAAAAAAAAAAAAAAAAACAACAGTAAGGCAAGTTGGATAAGATGATACACACACTGACTGAAACTGTGCAAATGTCCAGTAGCACTTTGCTTTCAGTCTTCTCTTTATGACTCCACTTTTTACCTTATCACACAGTCCCCCCCACCCCCCCCCACCCCCATTACCTTATCAAAAAAGATTGTGATGAGTGAAAGAGATCTTTCTGCATCCACTACCACTGAGCTGGTCAGCTTTAGGCTGCAACAAGACTGTAGCCAACCTTTTGTCTGCCATTTTCCAAGTCAGTCAGCTACTGAAAAGTCTATGTTCGACAGAATCCAACACAGAACAGGTGTAGCCAAATACTTCACTGTCCACCAGCCATTTGTGGTCTTGGAGGCCCCTGACCTTCAGAGGTCACCCGGGTGTAGTTCTGGGCCCATGAGGGACAGGGTGGGGTGTGGTGGTGTAGGGCCTTATTTACAGAAGGCCTGCTTCTGTTCCTCCTGCATAAAGGCCTGCTTCTCCATCAGCTTCCGGAAGAGTCCCTCACGGTTGCTGAGCAGCTCAGCGTGGGTGCCGCACTCAGCGATGCGGCACTGGTCCAGCACGGCCACGGCGTCGGCGTTCTGGATGGTGGAGAGGCGGTGGGCAATGATGACCACTGTGCGTCCCACCATCAGCCGCTCCAGTGCCTCCTGCACCAGGTACTCATTCTCCGCATCCAATGCACTGAAGGGAAGAGAGACAGAAATGGGGTCAGAGAGAGGGACAAAAAGACGAGAGAGAAAAAATACAACATGAGGTGGACATGAGCGAGGACCACATGAAAATATGAGATTTGTGAGGGACAAAGTGGAAGAGTGTTAATGGGTGTCAGACAAAGAGAAAAATGTGACAAAAAAATCATAGCAATGGCAACACATAAAACATAGGACTGACATAGGGGCATTAGAGATTACATTGGGATTTGCTATGTGTAGGTGCTCTGTGTCCGGGTAGGGATGTGAAAGATGCATGATGACAGTTGCTTTGTTGTTTTTTTTATGGGGGAGATGCACAATAAAAGGAAAAAGTTGTAAAACTCAGATATCACGATAGCCAGTTTTAATATTATTGAGTTTTCTGAAATTATTAGACATGCAAGTTTGTCTTTTCCTGCAAGTGCCCCAACATTTTTTAAGTGAACTTAAGCAATTAGCAATCTTTCTTCCAAGTAGCCTACTAACATGCAGGCCTGCCACCAAACTTTGAAGAGGGCGCAATGCATACTCAGTACAGCATGGAGGAAAAGGCAATGTGCTGCAAGTCTTAAAAAAATAAATAATGTGAGGATAATGTTACACAGGGCAATCTTTTGAGCAATGTTTGATATTGCCAGGCAATGTGACTGATGTTGTTTTGGTGCTTTCCCACAGGCAACTCATTCAAGAGGTTTTTATATTTATCTGGAGAATATAAACTAGGAAATGCTGCTCTGTGCATCGTCACCTTATGTCATGTAAACTTCTTATTTACTCAGAATGGCAGCCTGGGATATTTTAATCATCCCATGGATGTTTGGAGCTCAAAACATCTGTGGAAGAATTAAAATGTGATAGAAAAACTGTGAGTGCTGTCCTCTATTTGATTATTGCTAGTTACACTTCAGAAAGGATCCAACACTCAGTTAATTATACTCAGAAGGTGTTGAGCGCATTTGGCCATTCACTTGCCGTAGTTTTGTTTTATGGTCTCATTCCGCAAGAAACCGCTTAGTACTTGCTTTTTTTGAAATTCACTCAAAGTTGCATATGCATGCTGCACATGAAAATGTTATTCTACCCTGATTGCCTCCATAAGTCAATGAAAGAGAATAAACAGAAAAGTGAGTGATGACGAAGAAGAAGAAAAGCAAACAAAATGACAAAGTGGCAAGTTTGTTAATTAGAAGAAGCCATGCCACAGTTGTGATTACCAGAGGAGTCTCGTTGCAGCACACATTCACTTAGCGAAATATAGGTAGGTATGTGTGTTTGTTTAGAATGTTTAAATCTTCTATTTGGTGTGTTATGATTGAATGGGCTTTGAAGGATTGTAGCCTGTGCCTAAAACTGCTAATGGTTTGGACGACAAAGACTGGAATTGCCCAATCAACTTCCTGTATGTAATTTTTATCATATTTAGCCAATCCAGTGCTTAAGTGCTGAGTATGTTGGCAGGTGCATATATTTTTTGTCACAAAATGCTTGAGCAACAGCCTAACAGCTAAAGCATTTTTTTTCACCAAAACCACCAAAAACAGGGCATTCATTAATACTAGAGACCACCACAAAATGAATGAAAAAATTATGCAATGACACCTTTAACATTTGGGGTCTAACTCTGGAGGATGGATGTACATGATTAAAAACTACAGGTGCTACATGGCAACCTGTTGGTGATTTGACATAATTCAACCCACATGCATTACCCAGGCATGCATACCTTGTAGCCTCGTCCAGCAGGAGTATCCTGGGGTTCTAAAGACAATACAGCAAAATGGAGCGTCAGGGTTTTGCACTGTTTACAGAGTGAAGCTCTGGAAGCTCAGTCTAATGGAAGAATCACTTACCTTCAACAGAGCTCTTGCGATGGCAATCCTTTGTTTTTGACCACCTGTCAAAAGGGATTAGACCATTACATTTAATACTATTCAAACTTCAAGGTTGAGGGCTCATTCACACCAAAACCTGTGCGTGTGCAGCACGTAAAAGCTGAAAAAGGATCACTATTGACCTTATACCAGATGTTTTGGCTCTTTTGAATGTTTTTTTTTTCACCTTGGGACCTGTACTTTTCCACCTTTCTCTTCTCTTCCTCCCAAATTCTCCATCTCACTCTTCCATACCCCCATGACCTAGGGTACCGGAGGCACGTGTTTGCAGTCTGTTTAGTACAATAGGTTCACTTCTACTGTCTACTTACACAGAGAAGTTGGCTAGGCCGTGCGGATGGCTAGGGCCGTGCGCATTTAAAGACAGGGCTGGCAGCTGATGCTCTTTGGATGCACCACGCCCCAGACATGCCTGGTGTGCCGCTTACCGCATAGCTTTTGCCCCGCACCGCTCACGCGCAATGCGGTGTGAATGAGGCCTAAGTCATTACATAATCATACAAGTGGCTAATCTTAAATCTCAAATCTCTAATTTGGCAAAAGACAATCCGGTAATGGCAGTATTTACAAAATTAACACACACACACACACACACACAAACATCAACATTCCACTGCTGAGATTTTGTAAAAATATATATTGTATTGTGCTGATGTATAAACATTTTTAAACATCACTGTGTCAACCATGTAACAATGTCAATTTGATTTCAGTTTCAATACAACATGCAGGACAATAAATATATGCTTATTATGACTTATATCTACTAGTAGTTACAGTGATAACATCAATGTTGATGTTCAAATGTCAATGAACCGCTATGAGCAGAGTGACTAAACCTCAAGAACCTTAGGAACCTTAGGAAAGGTCCCCTACCTGATAGAAGGATGCCCTTCTCCCCCACCATGGTGTCAAAACCTTTGGGGAAGCCTTGGACAAAGTCATATGCATTGGCGATCTGTGCAGCGTGATGGATGTCCTGAGCGGTGACAGTGCTGGGATCCAGTGCTCCGTAGGCTATGTTTTCTGCTATGGAGCTGGAGAAGAGCACAGGCTCCTGCAGTACACAGACATGCACACAAAAATATACACATACAGACAAAGATAACAAAGTACATAAGTATTAGCAAAAGTAAATCTTCATTGGTAACTACACATTTATATTATAACAATGTAGTAAAGTACTGTTACTGGACTTTCTACAGGATATATACATACCCAATAAACAAAATATACATTTCAGTATAAATGTAAAATAAAAAATTAGAAGGTGTGTGGTGGTAAATAAAACAGATGGCAAACAAGTTCCAAATTTGTCCACCAGGCCATAAATTAAGGCATGTCCGACAAATGTCATTCTTCAGCTGTTCAGACTCAGCCTCAGTGACTCTATGGTGAAACAGCTGAAGTCAAACATGTCTGGCATGTTGGGTATAATTGTGGAGCTTTTTGCATCTTCATTCCTTCCATTTTGTTTTAAATTAAGTTACTTTTGAGAAGATTTGAAAAGATTACACATATTATTAACATTTAAAAGAATTGTGAATTTTTGATGGGACTTACCTGACTAACTGTTCCAATATGACTCCTTAACCAATAAGGGTTAAGTTCCCGAACATCCCTGCCATCAATAGTGATCGTACCTTTGATAGCAGAAAGACATGTTGTTATCTCTGCTATGCTGCTAATAACGGTGCCTTTATTATTTTCACACAGGGGCCAACACACGTCTATAAATCAATTGAAAGGCTCACAGAATCAAAAGCTGATTAAAACAATATAAAGACCAAACAGTGCTGTTTCCTGCTCAAAAAAAAAGACTGACCTTCAACTAAGGCATTCCAATGTACTGACGGACTGTTTACTAAGAAATAGACTCTGCTGACATATTAGCCATCTTTATGCTTGATTTTGCTCAGAGGAATATTTGCACAATAAATCAATATTGCTGTGAAAGATGCCACATCATGTGGCACGCCCAACCAGTGTCAGCTGCCACCTTGTTCCCACAGCATGCCTCACCTGAGTCTGGGTCATACAGGCGAAGCAGTAGGGACACAAGGGTAGACTTTCCTGATCCACTGGGCCCCACCACAGCCATGACAGACCCCGCCGGCACCAGCAGGTTCAGGTTGTGGAAGATGTGGGCGTCTTTGCGGGTTGGGTAGGCGAAGGACACGTTTTGGAAATGCAGCTGGCCCTTCAGCTGCTCAGGACTCAGTGCTACACCCTCTGCAGAGAGAGGGTTGTAAAGAAAAAGAAAAGAATGGATGTAGTGAGGAGTACATATCTATACATTTATATATTTACATCTATAAACTATAAACGCTTGTAAATTCTTTTTTTTTATTTGAGCATTTGTGGCTTCTGAAATACCTAGTATTACAGGTCATGAATATGATTGAGCCGCCACGTGAGGATTTCAGGCTATACTTTTGTCTATCTTTTCATTTTCTTTTGTTTATAATATAGTGTTTGCAGTGTATATTACTTTGGAAAAAAAACAACTGCAAGAAACATAAAACAGTGAAGAGGGATGAAAAAAGAAATTCAGAAGAAGAGAGAGAGAGAGAGAGACACACAAGAGCCTATCTCTTAAAACCAGGATGTCGCCATGCTTTAGGACATGTGGGATGGTGTGGACTGCAACATGTTTAAGCTTTGCTCAGAAAACATCAGCAAGTTTGCTGAAGTAGCTTAATTGGGATGTGGACTGTACCTTTGACTTATCGTACCTCCTTTAATGAAAGGCACACAAAAATGGTTATGTTGTTTGAAAGCTCTTTTCTGGCTCAGAGATTATAATAATAAAACATTATAATAATAAAGAATAAATAGCACAAAAAAGTCACTTTTTACTAAAGATAGCCTGTAATGCAATTAACATCTCCAGAAAATTTGGTCTTTGGTTTTTGAGAAATTACAGAGATATTCTAACCTATAAAGGTGGCATCACATAGTACATAGGTCACTACTGTACTCACCATTGTGAGTAAAAAAGGGCTCCCCCTCATTATAAAAGCCAATTTAACAACTAATTCCGTTCATTAAAAATTCAATTATTCTGAACTGAAGTCACCAAAAATACAGCTGAACTTCATTTTCAGTAAATACTTCAGTTCAGAATAACTGGAACTGAACTGCATGCACTCATTGGTTAAATTTGGCTAACTTAGCCTAGTAACTACCAGCCTAAACATCCTTTTTAGCTATAAATATTGCTGGAAAATCACAAGAAATACAAACACTGACCAAAAACATTTAGGATTTTGTTCAGTTTTATCCACAAACCCACATAGGTGCAAGGCTGCAATTTGTTTATTAAGCTAACTTATTTTGCATTATCCTATCATCCTACCATCACTCATAGCATCTTATATAGCTGAAAACACAGTAAATATACAAATTCAACCGAACTGTTTTGAATTTCTCCAAATCAAGATGTAAACCTGGAATTCAGTCATGTTTCACTCCTCGGACATGCATCCGAACTGTTTAACTACTGTAGCATTTGATGCCTCTGATGAGAAGAAGATTGTGTAAAGGTGTGTTGCTAAATTGGCAATAATGAAGACGAGCTGCCAAGACAGTTTGTTTAATGCCATATTAGCAACTGCAGCTATGTCATAACCAAAGCAGATGTGATACAACAAGCAATATAAATAGGAAATAAGCAAATAAAACACAACCACATAAATGTAAACCTTTTTCCTTTCATGTTGATGTGACCCACACTGGTATTTTTTTATGCAGTTGTAATGATGAACTACCATGGTGGTGTTTTGTAGCCTGGTAAACCAGCCCCTCATATTTCATTTCATTTTGTACATAGGGTCTGGCAGCGCTTTTATTGACGTAGGTGTAGTAGGAAGACATTTTACCTAGCCAATCAGCGAACAGAGGAGTGTTTGTGAGTGATGATGTTGCCTTTGTGTGCTACATTTGAATTGTAGTGCATAGGCAGGCTAACTGCATATGTGACGACCAGATATTAGTGATTGGGTAAAGGCAGAGACACTTCTTTTAAACTTCAGCAGAGTCCACACCTCCAGGAAGAAATCGTTTCTCAATACAGCACTGCCAGACCCTCTGTACAAAATAAAATTAAATGCAAGGGGCTGGTTTACCAGGCTAGGTGTTCTGTAGAACAAAATAAAACTGAAAACACAGCCTGATGCTACATACATCTGCCTTTCAAACCTAGCATAACATTGCATGACAAACTCTGAAAGCCTCATAGATACTACATCAGTAAGTAAAAAAACTTCCACAAATATTTTCACTATGTGAATGGGCGATGTATGCACAACCCCGCCATATAATAGCCAGGCTAGTACCACTGTAGATCCTCTGCTCAATATTGTATTCCGCTACAGTACTACACCAGCATAGTCTTCAAAGGCCTTACATTCCACAACTACAAAGTACTGCAACCAATCAGTCAACAAAGGGAGGGTTATTTACCCTAGTGGGAACACGAAAGCTGAAAGTGACACCGTTGTCCGATAGTGTTAAGTTTAGGTACACTTACATGTATGCTGCATTCAGGGAGCAATTGATTGAAATCAGGCTGAATATGTTTTAAGGTTTACACAAAGTACCCACCAGGGAGTAAACACGTGTCTTCTGGGATTACCCAGAGTTTTTGAACAAAGTACAACAAAGTGAAAGTCTGGTCTGCCAGGCTAACAGTTTATTACAACAATTAGGTAAACTCTAAGTGGTGGCCAGTGTAGTCATACTCACCATCAAGGGCAAATTCTGGTTTTCTGTCCACCAGCTCCCACAGTCTGGATCCAGCACCAAAGCCTTTCATCAGCTCAGAATAAAAGGAACTGAAACCTGACAGAACAGATTGGACAAGTTGAACATCATAGTTGAACAACATCATCATGCGATAACATGGAAGTGGCAAACTGTGTTCCAATGTTTGAACTGCACTATGTATAAAACAAATAACGTCAGAATTACATAAACTGTCTGTGAAATACAGAAAGTGAAAACAGTCACCTTTGGTCATTGAGGTAAGGTAGCTCTAAAGTAGATTGTAGTGTCTGCTTTCAGATTTTTAGGAAGACAGCTGAGTTTTATAAATGGCATTACCTAGACTGTGATAACTGCTAATGGTTGCTTTATTTACTGCTTTTCTGGGTAGACACATTCTAAATAATTTGCTTTCACATGAAAACTCATCACCCAAAACCAGAAGTCTTCTCATTTCTGTTTCTGTAGTGCAACTTGCATGTTTTTGTTTTAGGGTGTATACTAGAGGACACATACATACATACATACATACATACATACACACAATGCCAAAGATGCTAATAGCGCTATAAGAAATATAATACATATTAAGGGCTCTATTTTCATGATCATATGCGCATTGTCTAAAGTCTGTGCGCAAGCTGCCTTGGGGGCGTTGCCGAGACAATATGCTATATTTACAATGGGAAATTTGAACACTACGCCTGGCACATGGTTCAAAAGGGTTGGCCTTACATTATGTAATTAATCATAGGTGTGGTCGGGGTGTAACATGCAATAAACCAGTCAGAGTTTATACTCTCATTCCCTTTAAAAGCTAGCCGTGCTAATTCCATGGCCCATTGCTATTACGATGACAGGTTTGCCTGGAAATCTTTTTTTCTTGAAGACCGCAATCTGCCCGTGCGTGAGCAGAATCTTCGGGGATGGAAGAAACCCACCATTCGTTATTTTTACTTCTTCTTTAGGTGTGTTTTTTCACTTAATTCACGTAATTCCCCTTTGGTTGTGAACAACATGTATAGGTTTATTTAAAAAAAGAATCAGATTACTCAATAGCTGTGCATTATTGCGAAATATGTGCCAGAATGTATGTCTTTGCTAGATCATTAGATTAGGCTACTCAAAAGAGCTAAGTTGTATGCAACTGGACATCTTTTTGGATTTTAAAGGCGTTTTACCTCAGCAATTGATGCACTGTTGTTGGCATGATGTATGGTGTCATTAACCATAGCCATCGTCCCCCAACAGCCAATCATGAAGAAGGGGATCCCTCTCGTTATACCCCAAAACGTTATGTGTCCATAAAACAGCTTTTCAGCAATGCGATTATGAACGACTGATGACTGACCAGGTTTTTGTCAGTCATTGGCGGACTTGGTTTTTGCACCCTTATTTTAGCATTTGGTGAGCTTTGCGGCTCTTTTTTTTGATGACACACCCGTGAGGGCGCAGTGTCATCTCCTATGTAGACAACGTGAATTTCTGCCGGAAAAAACAATGCACAGTGCGCAGCATGATATGGCCCTATGTGTTTGTTCTAAACCTTTGTTCTAAAAGTGTGTGAAACAAACTCCTGTTTCTTCCCCTACATTTACTGCACATGCACTAGTTAACAGCTAAGATCTTTGTGAAGAGGTTACTTAGTCATTCTTTCCCTGCCACACAAAGGACATATTACACACAGCCACCTGATCTAATGATAAAGTTGAGTATTAAATACTTTTCTAAAAGATGAAGTGAAACCCAACACTGATATGTTTAAACAATTTTAACAGAAGGATAGAGTAAAGGGTGCCATAGGAAAAAAGCAATGCACGTCAATTTGCCTAATTTGGTATTTGTGAGGGGAATTCCTGAAAATAAAAACATAGGTGTGGTACTCGTGTTTTTGGCTTTCTGGTATTCCCCACTCAAATATCTTCCAACTCAATAAATGTATTATACACATTTATTTTGTTTGTGCAGAGATAAGCTAGAATAAACATGCTGTGCCATTCTTTTGGTGTCAACATGTAGTTATCTCATCTAGGTAAATATTCCAGGAAACAAGCACAAGCATCCCCCAGTACACTCTTTCTGTTATTTCTGAGTGAATGAAGGCTGAGGTCAAAATACCTTAACTGCCATAACAATTAGACAACAACTATCAAAATATTAAAATGTAAAACGAAGATCTTTACTGCTATTTATGCAGGCCTTTTTCTTTTATTTGATTTGTTACTAAATTGAAAAAAGTGAAAGTGAGTCACATTGGTCATTGTGAACATCACAGCTCATCACAGCACACAGTGCACACAATGTGAATTTCAACCTCTGCATTTAACTCATCACACACATGAGCAGGGGGAAGTCATAACAACGGCACCTGGGGAGCAGTGTGTGGGGACCATAGACATCCTATACATAGACGTAGCATTGGCTGCTGGGATGTGGGAAATACGGCCACCATCTTGGAGTGGTAAGTCAGACAGTCGGAGCAATACAGCAACTCAGCTAGCCCATTGGCCACCACGGCCAGTCAGCCAAGTTGAGCAGCTCTCCTCTGCAGCTTGGGAACTGGAAGAACAGGCAACCAATGTATAGGAAGGAATGAGGAAGCCACAGCACGATAAAGCCGGGCGCAACAGTATTCACACAATATGTGTGTGTGTGCGCAAATATGTATATATGTGTGTATACATAGCCTACATATGATCTCGGACTTCTGTTCATTTCATATCAGAATATTCTATTTATGTTAAGCCAATTATAAATAATAAACCTTGCCGAACCATGTATCCTTACTCATAACTGTCAAAACACCTGTGAAAATCAGTGATATTTAGCAAGGTATTGTTAGTAAAATGCGACTGGAGTGTATTACCACTCCAAGATGGCGGCCACACATCTCGTCAGCGCCTATAGGCAGTTACGTTCAATGCTGCATAAGTTCCAACAGATCATGTGTACAAGAATACACATGAAATATTGCAAAGATATTCTTCTTCATATTCATCCCATGTGAACCTACCAAGGAGCGAGACGTGGTGCCTGCCCGGAGCCCGTGTGGAAGACGTCTAGGCCAGGGTGCCCGAGGTGGTGGACCAGCACCCAACCGCCTCTGCAATTGTCGTCCACGTTGGGTCGAACGACATCAGGCTCCAGCAATCCGAAAAACTTAAGTCTGATTTTACCTCCTTAATTCAAACCATACTCGCTACTGGCAAAAAATCGTCTCAGGCCCTATCCAATCTGCTTGCTTCTCAAATATCCAGTTCTCCCGTATCCGCCAGCTCCACATATGGCTGATGGGGCACTGCAGCCGTGAGAACATCCCGTTTGCAGGCAACTTCGGGAGCTTCTGGAGAAGACGCAACCTGTTTGCACGGGACGGACGACGCCTGAACAGGGCTGGAGCGAGCCTGCTAGCTAGCAACCTGGGGCTAGCACTGGAAGCCCATCAGACACCAGACTGACAAGTAAGTTCTAAGCCAGCACACCTCGATAGCAATTTAACTCGAGCTGATGATATACAGTATCTCACCTCCTTACCATCAGTTCTCAGAATACCGTGTACCTGGCCTAGTCAGATAATTTGCTCCATCAAATTCCTCCCTTTATAACCCACCACAGGCAATGCAAGCATAGAACCACAGGCTGTGTACCTAACAATCTAATTAATATCCTGCTCAGGCACCGGGTTAATAAGCCTAAAATCTGCATTAATGCTGCTGTCCTTAATGTAAGATCCCTCACCAATAAGAGCTTTTTTATAAATGAGTACATCTCAGACAATACACTACAATTTATGTTCCTTGTGGAAACATGGGTTAAAAAAGGACGGGGCTGCCACCCTTATTGAAGCCTGTCCTCCTAACTATAAATTCAGTCGATAAGAGACAATAAAAGGGGTGGCGGTGTAGATGTCATTTTTTTCCAATAAATTCAGTTGTAATGAGTTAAATTTAGGCACATTCACATCATTTCAGTACCTAGCGATTAAAGTTAAGACCGATAACAGCTAATTCCTTATCACACTATACAGATCGTAGAAAAACTCACCGACATTTTTTTCTGACTTCTCCACCCTCGTGTCAATGGTGCTTACAAACTATGACAGAATAATTAATCACAGGAGATTTTAACATGCATGTTAATAAAAGCTGTGACTTAAATGAAAAGACCTGTTAAACACATGGGGCGGTTTTGGACTATATCAGTATGTAACAGAAGCTACTTATCGGTTAGGGAACACACTCGACCTAGTAATATCGCAAGCCGCAAACATTAACAACATTTCCGTGTCGGATATTGCCATCTCCGATCATTACTGCGTGTTATTTGAATTCCCACTTACTATACCTCGCAATAGAGTGACCCGTGTAATCCACAAACGATACATAAATTAATCAGAGGAAGAAAAATTCACTGAACTTATTAACACCCGCGACCTTCTCAATGGCCACCAACCACTCGATGAAATCGTGGTTGGCTTTATTAGCAACTTAAAGGAAATTTTACACAAAGTTGCTCCTTTAAAAGCAAAACCCAGCTCACGAGTTAAAACCTCACTATGGATAAATTATTCAATAAGAGAGAAAAAAGGCAATGCTGAGCAGCAGAACGAGCATGGAAAAAATCTAAATTAGAAGTCAATCGCATAATCCTAAAAGAACGCATTATCACCTACGGCAATGCAATACACGTGGAAAGAAGAATCAATTTATCAAAAATGATTGCAGACCATCACAACAGCACAAGACTATTATTCTCCACAATCGAAAAAGTGCTAAATCTTGCGCCAGTTTGTGATACGCTTAGGCTGAATCCCATTTCTAATTTATACCCCTTCCCCTACCCCTATCCCTTGCCCCTTGCCCCCTGAACCTGAGCAACAATGGGTAGGGGTTGGAAGTCAACCCCTATGAATTGGGACACCACTTCAACAATGACATACGTCATCAGTAGTCTCAGTTTTTACGTAAGCAGACGTGACAAGCTTTTGCCAGAAATCCAACATGCCGACTGCAGCTGTGGTGGTCTCTGTTGCCTGGGCTATTGTCATCTTTTTACGGTTGCATTCTGAACTAAACAATTTTTACCGTTTCTGCAGAATGGGCTTACAATGCTAGTCTTCGGGGCAGCAAGTACGAGTGAACCCGTCAGTTGCTTGTAAACTGTTACAAACGCAATGAGCTAGCCAGCATTCGCAGTTCCCAAAAGAAAAAAGTAACACCGTCACAGCAGAATGACACGCATACCATTTGAACGAACACAAAACCAGATTTTCAAAACCAGATTCCATGCATCAACCGATCACTCAAGGTCACAAATAACGTTACACTACTTAATACAGTACTAGCGATTTTTTTGTCTGTATTTTATAAAGAAAATGACCATTACGCATTGGAACAATGTTAAACTTAAGACAATACAGTGGTTAGCACAATTTTTCAACCGTAAATAATGGAGAAAATACTTTTGTGAACTAGTTTGGTTTCTGTACTTGTCGTTGCAGCCATCTTGCTGGTGATTCGCAAGGCATTCTGAGAAAATGCTCATACCCCTCTGTCTGGAGTGTGCCTCTGAAAAATCTTCGTTTGCAGGGGTATATAGCCCTACCCCTCTGCCCTCAGGAAAATGGGACACCCCTACCCCTACACGTGCACGTGCAAACTGGAGGGGTAGGGGAAAGGGGTGTAATGGGATTCAGCCTTAGTCTAGCCACCACATCAAAATGTGAAGAGTTCGCAGAATTCTTCATGAACAAAATATTAGCCTTTAGAGCAGAAATTACTCGCGACCCTAAATACCTCCATGATGCCCCCCTCAGCAGGGAACCACTGACCCTACAGAATTTTAGGGCCATTACAGAAGACGAACTTTATAATCTTGTTAAATATAGCAAGCAGTCAACATGCAGCCTTGACGCCTTCCCACCATCCTCATGAAAAACAATGTCAACTACGTCTCCACACCCTTATTACCGATCATTAACACCTCCATTCTCACAGGTGTTTTTCTAAGCAGCTTTAAAATTGCTGTAGTGAAGCCGTTGCTAAAGAAACCAAAGCTGGACTATAACACGCTAAATAACTGTAGACCAATCTCCAACCTCCCATTTATAAGCAAAATATGCGTCTCCATCTTCAGTGTGCCAGCCACTTGCACTTTACTTATAAGCAAAATACTTGAAAAGGCTGTGTTTATACAGCTCAACCAATTCCTTAATAAAAACGACATCTTAGAAAAATTCCAATCAGGTTTTAGAGCAAATCATAGTACAGACCAAAATAGTAAATGACAACTAATTTTCTGCCCTGGTCCTCTTAGACCTAAGTGCCCCTCCTTTTTTCATTATGCTACCATTGGACAACATTATCAAAAAACATAATACAGAATTTCATAGTTATGCCGATGATACTCAACTTCATATCTCAGTTGAGCCAAACAAAACCACAGCTCTACAGTCTTTAACCTCCTTTTGTCAGCTGTCACGCATTGGATGAGCAATAACTTTCTAAAATTAAACGAAAAAAACAAAAAAAAGAACTACTGCTTATTGGCCCTAAAGATAAACATGAAGCTCTCCTCCCCAGTCGAGGTAACCTAAACCAACATGTCAGAGCCTAGGTGTCATCCTTGACTCTGACCTAAGCCTTACCTCACATCAACACTACACAACACACTACAATTCACAAAGTTACTAAAACAGCATACTTCCTCTAAGAAATACTGCAAAAGTTCACCCCTTCTTGACCCAGCTAGATGCTGAAAAACACACATTTATCACAAGTAGACTGCAATGCCTTATTCACAGGCCTCCCAAAAAAATCAACTGAAAAACTACAGCTTATTCACAATTCGGCTGCAAGATTACTAGCAAAAACAAGAAAGATGGAGCACATTACTTCTGCACTGGCAGAACTACAATGGCTACCTGTATCTCACAGAATTGACTTCAAAGTACTACTACTAGTATTCAAAGCTGTAAAAGGCCTTGCCCCATGCTATATTACTGACACATTATCCTCTTACACCCCTGCACGAGCCCTTAGATCCGCTGATACTGGTCTCCTGAGGATTCCAGACGCACCACCCAAAAGGATCGGGGAATCAGCCTTCTCATACTACATCCCAAAGAGATGGAATGCCCTACCACAGCACATCAGAGAAACAGAATCCATTGACGCCTTCAAACGACAACTAAAGACCTACCTGTTCAACCTTGCCTATACCTCACTGCTCGGATCAAAGTCCCTTTAGACAGACTTCCCTGCTCAGATCAAAAGCCTTTCAGACAGTCAGAGACTTCCTGTTACCAGCCTCGGCAGATAGGCTCCCCTGGGGGATGTGGTTCTGCCTGAGGTTTCTTCCTAGAAAAACAGGGTGTTTTCCTCAGTGATACCTCAGGTTTCTTCCTTGAATTCACACAAATCAAACTAACAGGGAGTTTTTCCTCACCCCTGTTGCTCCCTGGGGACACTAACAACCCGACTGTGCCTAAGTGAACTTCCCTTGTTCTAGCGCCTCTGGTTTGCAAGAACTGTTGACCTGTTTTCACGCAAGAGCCCGCATCAACAGAGCATTGCGTAGTTCTAGCGCCTCTGGACTACAAAGACTGTTGACCAGTGTTCACGCAAGAGTCCGCATCAAAGGGGCATTGCGTCGTTCTAGCGCCTCTGGTCTACAAGGACTGTTTACCTGTATTCACGCAAGAGCCCACATCAATGGAGCATTGTGTTGCTGTGACAGTGCATTATTACGCCACGCAAGAGCCTGCAAAAACGGGGCATTGCCTCGCTGTGACACTACATTATTGCGTCACGCAAGAGCCCGCATTAATGGGGCATTGCGTCATTACGTCATTTCATTACTGTGTTCGTCCGCTCTGGCGCCAAGGTCTTGTGGTGACCTTGCCAAACTGTAAAGCACTTTGAGCTGCATCTTGTATGTATGAATTGTGCTATACAAGTAAACATTATTATTATTATTATTATTATTATCCATAGTATTCGATCAGCGTCATCAACGTTCTATGCGGCCATATTGTTGACATTCCTGGAATAAGCGATCGATAGGCTACTATGGCACATGACACTCCTGGCATACTTATCTGCCTTTCTCCAATCAGCGATGGTTTGTTGTGTAATTTATGGCTGTTCTAACAGCATCAACATCTATCTATACCTATTGTCAAAAAGCGGGAAGGAAAAGAGATTGAGGAGTTAAGCTGGCACAGGCGAGAGTTGTGGCTTGTTGTAAGAGGGGGGACTTTCAACCAACTCCTCACATTAAGGTCTGTTCCGATCACTTTACCACAGGTAACGTTAAAATTAAATAATAAATACCTCCCAACCCAAAAGTTGTGTCCATAATTTTATGAAATTTAGAAAACATTTTGGTTAAGTGATAGTCTGTCACACCGTAAAGGGCGCTCTATGTTGGCATACGTAATAAAATATGCTATTTGACTCAATGTACTGTAAAGCTGCAAATACTGTAATAACCAGGGCTTTTATTTTCCCAAATGACTCAACAGACCCTGCCTTTATTTGGTATAGGCGACTACACGAGACAGGTGTTTAAGTTTTTACGCAAACTGGTGCACACAACCACCTATATATATATATATATATATATATATATATATATATATATATATATATATATATATATATATATATATATATATATGTATATCATGACCAATGAATGTTCCAGTACTCTGAATGTGTTGCAAAAACAAGTAAAGCTTACGTTGAGTTAGCGTTGCCTCCTGTATCAGTTTAATGCATTATTGCAAACATACAAGAATGGCAGAGGGTCAACGTGTGCTTGGAGCACGAGAATATCGTTAGCAAGTACAAAAAGGTCTTCCAACCGCACACTTTGAAGCTCCACAGTGCCCTTTAACACTTTATGTTCTGGCAAAGACAACAGCTGCACAGTCTTTGTGACAATATTTTTTTCTAAACAGACAAAATTAATTTCTCACAACATACACATTCATTACAAATACAGTTGCCCATACAACTATGTTTTCTCTAAACTTAGAGATGGTCTGAAGAAAGACTTGTGTTATCGTCTGATTAGCAAACTAATTTAGCAATCTAGCGGGCTAATGATCTATGTTGATATGCCGGTTCTCTCTGAAACTGAATTGTAGGAGAGCTTGCATTTAACTACTTGCTATATGGCACACCACTATTTCCTCAGACAATGAACTTCTTAATGCACGTTTATTTGGCTAACTTTAGTGTACTAATCCTGCTGTCCTAACGTCACTCCTAATCTTATGAAACAAATACACAAAGACATAAATGGGCTAATACTGCTGGAAAAGTACAATAAATAGGAACACTGACCACAAACCTTTACAATTCACTCGGTTTAATCCACAAATCACACAGATGCAAGCCTGCAATCAGTCATGCTCCTCTGTTTATGAGGGTGGGCTGTTCCTGTTAACTGGATTGACTACAGTATGGATGAGGTAGTTAAAATATCAACGGCTGCCAGTAAAGATGGATTCTTGCTGAATGCTACCAAGTCTGTATGGTAAGGGTCCACACCAATCAAGCTAATTTTGTCTTGATAACGAGACGATTAAGATGATAAAGTCATGACAAAACCTGTCAGTTCAACTTAAATGTTCACGCTGTCCAGCACTTCTATGTCAACAATATGGCCTCCATGACGTAATAATGTTGTTTGCGAATACTATGGATTATTATTAATAATATTATTATTATCCCTGTAGCAGTCATTGAACCACATATCACTGAAAAATGGAACGGGGTTGAATGTGACAGGGTTGAAGATTTTGTCTTAATCTGATGCTAATTCTTAGTACTAGCAGATAGCAGGATGCTACATGGCATTATTTGGTTTAGATATTGCTCTATTTTATAGCTATAAATATTACTTTTCACTAAAACCTTTTAAACTATGAATTTTCCCCCAAACAGTGTTGAATGCTTAAGCTTGGCGGAACCTATATATTCATAACAACCATAAAATATTTGTGAGAATTGAGAAAGTAGCTTAGCACTTGTCATGCCATACTGTTCAAGAGACTTGATGATTCCACTTCCTCATAAATGATGTCGCAGGATCAAACCATAATTTTATTAAATGGGGTGGTGGTGGTTTTGTTACGGGGTTGAATTAAACACAGGGACTGAGAAAAATACTTTCAATTCTCTTGAAATTAAATAGCTTTTCCAAAGAATACATATTCTACAGGGAAAGGGTTAACAGTGCAAACTTTTTCAAGCACTATTAACTCAAAATTGACCATGCTGTTAGTATGATTGACAATGGGGACATGTAAAATTTTGCATACTTTTCGTAAAAACACAAATATAAAGCTTGACATCAATGTCATTATAACATGTTTTCTCATGTTTTTCTAATTATGAAAAAACATGTAATACTTTCACATGTTGCAGTTCAAATGTAGTTTAATGAATGTTATGAAAAGTTATAGCAGCATTACATCTTGGCAGTGCTTACCCTGAGTACATTTCATTAAAAGAAGACACATATTTTAAAATGTATTCTTTGAAACTCACACTCAAGTCACAACCAATGAAAATAGGACGCAATTTCAATTGTTAAAAGTAAATGTATGTCTCATTTAAGGTCAAAACTGATCAAAACCCCACACGTTATCCTGCCATTAAGGCTTACGCAAACAGTGATTCACAACGTTGAACTACGCAAAGCAAACGAGCCTGGTTGCCGTGGGAACGCACAAGCAAGCCTCCCGACATAAGCTTGCTTGCGTTCCGAAGGCTAGGGCAGGCTCTGCCCGGCTGTACTTGTCCTCAGCATTGATGTGTTCTCCAAAGATCGGGACAACGTGTGGGTATGTGGTGGCTACAACGAATTGAACAACCTGCCCAGTGCTTTAGTGAAACACTAGTGATCCAGTGCACACATCCAACATCATATTGAACTGAAAACATTTGGAAAATGCACTCCGATCAACATAGCTACAGCCTAGTTGCAAGTGCTGTAACCTTGGTGCACTTTTTCAGTCGTGTTGCCGAATGTAAGTAGCCCTATTTTGCAGGTTCATAATGTTTTGTTGTCATTATTTTTCAAATGTATTTAGAATTTGAACAGATGGTCTATTATTTCTTGTCAAACATATGAAGAGGAAGCATTTTACATGTACTTGCAGCCTATTTCTTTTTACAAATCTACACAAATGAAAAAACAGAAGAGGCCGCACTTTGCATAACTTCGACTTTTAATTGCACAGACGCCTGTGCCTTCTTCAGTGTGCGCGTCTGTGCAATTAAAAGTCGAAGTTATGCAAAGTGCGGCCTATTCTGTTTTTTCATTCGATTTTAGATTTAGACCAGCACTCTAAAAAATCTTTAATATCACACGTTGAGTAAAGCCTGCTCCTATCCTTGCTTTACAAATCTACACAAAGCCAGGATTTATATTAATTTGTTAAATTGAGAGTGTGTAGAGGTATGAATTTATATTTCAATTCAGTTGTAATTCAGATTCATAATACGAGTTACATTTTTTAAACTTAAACATGTAAAGTTCACACATTAATTGATTCCTGCACTTTTTGAACTTTGCTAAATTGTTTATCTCAATCATTAAATTGCATGTTTTTCAACAAATATTTTTGTATTTTGTTCACATTCCCCTTTTAAAGATACAGCTGAATTGATCAATATTAACTGATTTCTGTAGGATAGACATACTGGCATACATATTGTTTTAAATGTGAAGTTCTGTAAGAATGGCTCTGTAGCTCAGAATGACAATAATTATATTGTGTAATTATTAGGTAGGAGTATTATTATGAAAATATATTAATATTTGCGAGTGTACGGATGGAATTTACATGTGTGAATGGCCACTGCCTACCCTGCCACAGACCTCACCGCACGCCACTGCAAAATACTATGGACTAGTCATGCCCTGGAATGCATACTTAGGTGACCATTACCAGTTTTTTGTTGCTCTAGTTTGTAGCAAATGTGACTGTAGAGTAAGATTCACAGATGACCACATAAACACACACACACCTGCAATGCTGATGCCCACCCAGAAAGTGTACATGAGGAAGGAGGAGAGCTGTCCCACAGTCATGTGTTCACTGGCTGTCAGCAATCCACCCTTGTAGAGCACTGAGAGGACCATCATGTTTCCACTGAGGCCTGTCTGTTAGAAGCACACACACACACACACACACACACACACACACACAGACACACACACACACACACACACACACACACACACACACACACACACACACAAAACGATTGTGGTAAGCAGGTTTTCACACTGTCTTTGAGAAACCAAGAACTGCAGTGGGAACAGGCTGTTCTTATGACAAACCAGGTGGAGGGTTCATGTTACTCTCTGGTCTTGTAGTAACTCACAAAGATCTGAGGATGAGATGGTGAGCTTGGACAGAAAGACTGCATTATAACAAGAGAAAGGGAGTTCCAACAAAAAGTGTTTTACAAGCAGATAATGAGAAAGAAAAGAGAGTGAGCTTAGAATGATACAGCGAATTGGAATGAGAGAGTTGGAGGGGGAGTGTGGAAGTTTGTTTACAGCCCACATTAAAACTGAGAGCGTGAAAGGTGAAAGAAGTTACAGAATAACTGTAGTGGGTGGCTGAGTTTGAAAAGGTCAGAGTCTGGAGAGCACTACAGAGGTTCAAGGCTGAGTCATATTGGGAGCACTTACCATGCCAAAGAATCCAGCCCTCAGTAAAGCCTCCTTTTTGGCCAGCTCGAACACGTGGTTGATCTTTTCCACGTACTTCTCCACCTCGCTCTGCTCCTTCCCAAACGCTCGCACTGTCCTTATGTTACTGATGCGCTCCTCAGCCAGCTAGGTTCAGGGCATTATGATATAGTTACTGCAAACATTTGATTATTCCCTTTGTTGTCATTGTTTGACATGTCAATAAAGCTCACCAGATTAGAATTTGACAGAGAAAAAGGCAGAGAGAGAGAGAGAGAGAGAGAGAGAGAGACAGACAGACAGCCAAAGCAGATGATGAATAGGGGAAGATGAGACAAAAAAAAGTGTTAGTAAAGTATGTAACAAGTAAAGAAAAAAAAGAAAATAGTCAGGAAAAAGAAAGGAAAAACAAAAGAAAGGGTAAACAGGAAATCAAAAGAGTTGTATGCAACTGGACTTCTTTTTGGAGCTTGACAACGTTTTACCTTTCACCCAAAAGGCTTTTTCAGCTTTGACCTTATGATGGAGAATGAGGAGCTATATCTCTGTACCACTGAAGGTATAAATCATTATTATGATTATTACATTACACTTAGCTGACTTACAGTTATTTCACAGGGTTTTAGTTACAGTCAAAAGGGTCACATGAGTCATCCATTGACATAAATCAATGTGTGAGAATCATTATGATCATAGGATGCAGAGAATGACAACTGCGGTGAAGAGCAGTTAACCTTGTAGCAGATAGATGATGATGCAGTCCCCTCCTCTGTTCAAAGTTGGTGGTTCCAGATAGCCTTCTTCACTCCTCTCTCAAACCACCTGCCTTCTTGTCCTTGTTCCTTGTCCAAAATGTGCAAGTCAGTTTCCCTTCTCCTTTAGATGTAGATGTACTGCTGAATCTTGTCCTGTTGGGCCATGAGTCTGTGAAGTGGTTGCTTCGTTTCTTCAATATACAGATCTGGGCACTCCTCACTGCATTGTAATGCATAAACCACATTGTTGAGCTTGGGATTTTATCCTTACGGCGAACCAGTCTCTGTCTGAGGGTGCTGCCAGGCTTGAAGTATACTGGAATGTTGTGCCTGCTGAAGATTCGCATTTCTCAGATAATTTATTTATTTGTATTGTTATTTAAAAGGGACAATGCACATTAATTAAAATTTACTACAGAATTAAAAACATAAATGTGCCAGAGTTAGCAAAGTATCTAATTTTCGTCGGTCATCCCTTGCCAGGTCAGCTAAGCAGCATGAAACATACAATATGGTACATGCATACAACAAAACAATTGGGTACATGCCTATAAAAGTGAGGTGTGATCTGGGAGTTATTCATGTTTACAGGATTGATTAGTTTTAATCCATCTCTTAGGTATGTAAGTAATACAGATGCTTAGGCCATCACTATGTGATTTTTTCTGTTTCTTTTCTTGGTGTCAGTTGGTGTTTTGGTTCCTTTTTCCTATCTCTTTCCTGTCTTGATGAATGTCCAGTTGGAGTAATCACAAGTTCTTAGTGCCTGTTTGATGTGTGCATGTTCTTTTTCTTTTCCTTCTGTTTTGGGTGGGATGCTGATGATGGCTAGTTTGTGTTCCAATGGGTGGTTACAGTCAAAGAGTAGGTGTAGTAGTGTGTGTGGGTTTCCTACAAACCTCTGTGACAAGGCCTCCATTATTCTCAACAAGTACCTCACAATCCAGAAATAGTAATTTCCTGTCTTTGGTCTCCTCCCTGGTCAACGTGATGTAGTTTGTTGACCGAGTTAATGTGTTTAGTGATCTGGCTTTTCATCTTGCACCAAGTGTCATCCACATACCTAAACCAATGACTGGGTGTTATTCCTTTGAATGAGATCAACGCTTGGCTCTCCACCTCCTTCATGTAAAGGTTAGCCACAAGGGGTGACACTGGAGAGCCCGCGGCACAGCCATGCTTCTGTCTGTAGAAATCCCCTCTGTACTTAAAGTAGGTGGCGGTGAGTCCAAGTTCCAACAGTGTGCAAATCTCGGCAAAGGTCGGTACTAGTGTGCAACCATCTGTCCTGTTGTAGTCTGTTTCTAACCACCTCCACTGCTTCTGTTGTGGGGATGCAGGAGAATAGGGCTGTGTCATCATCTATCTACCATTCTGCCTTAATAATTCATGCCAGGAAGTCTGTTAACAGAGCAGTTTTCATTCTCATGATCATAATGACCTCAATCCAATTCACACACTGACATGTTAATGTGTGACTCATATGACTCTTTTGTCACATGATGAGAGGTGTGGTCTACAGCTCACAGCTTCACGTTCAGTGGTCCAGATGAAGCCCCCAGTTCTCCATCAACAGGTCAGAACTGAAGAAGCCTTGCACACAACTTAGCGCTTTTGACTACCATGACCTGGATGAATATGAATCTTCACTGGGAAACAGGAATGTGTGTTTATAGTATTAAATGACACTTTTGACAATGGAACAATATATATGTCAAAGCCAACAAAGATGGCTGTTTGTTTTAGTGGGCGGAACAGTAAAGCAAGGGAACAATGTATGTTAAAGGACATCCACCACTTACCTGTGTGGCCTCAGCGAGTGAATCCTGTGTGTGTTTGGAGATGGAGCGCAGGTATCTGCCGTAGATCACAGCCAGGCCAGCCATGGGGGGCACGATCATCAGCACAAACATCGCCAGGCTGGGAGACACATAAAACTAGAAGCAAGGAAGTGGAAGACAGAAAGCAAAATATGAACAATATTTTATTTGCCATCCTCTCTCTGGCATCTTGGTTCAATACTCTCCAATGGTACAGGTCTCTCCAAACAACTCTTTCAAAGACTTGGCAGCATTTTATTGAAAGGTCTCTTCCTGATGGTGGTATTGCCCCTACTGCTGTTAGCCATTCCCATTCTTTTTCTCAGTCTACATCATGCAAAACATTGTGCCACTTTTTAAAGCAACGTTCAACCACATTTAATTGGGATATCCCAAATCTGGTAATAAATAATGACCTACTGTGCCCTCCACAATTAAAGACCAAAAAGCTTTAGGTAAAAATAGTCTATTCAGACTTTCTCTTACTTTCAAAATCAAAACAAGTGAAAAAAAACATCCTTTAAGGAAAAGTAATGTTTTCGAAGAAAAACACATTATTAAAATATCGATATTGTTTAGTAAAGATAAATGTGACAATTATTGACACCACTTGAAAAAGTTACAATTAAATTCAGACTGAATCACTTTTCAATTTATATTTAACTTCTTTACTGCAATCACAGCGTCTGTAAAACTTTGCGTCTGTGATTCTGTGGGGCGGTCCAAAGGCCTTGTAAGCCTTATATAGTATAGGTAGTGGCTACGGGTCCAGAATCCCATACCAGTATATGTAAGGATATTGGTCTGGAACCTATTCTCCGAAACCTTACTGGTCCATATTCTTCCGGACCAATACATGTAAAGTTATAAGTCCGGAACTTGAAATCTGTCCCTTAACCCCAGACCTAACCCTAAGCATAACCTAACCCTAACCCTAAACCTAACCCTAGATTCCATTCATTTGAATTTCTGTGGTGACAGTTGCATTTTGCAAAAGAAGGGCTTTACAATTTATTAAATGCGGAGCTGGCAATAGTTGTGGCCCTTATGTTTTTAGTAAAAATATTTATTCCTTCATAGTGCGTTTAATTTTCTCTGAATACATTTTGACTCTTTGTATAGCCAACCATATAGGAATGTTCACTGCCTTACATTTAATTTAACTGATATTTTTATTTGGATGTGTGTGAAATGTGTGAATATATAGAGATACAGCTACTGTGCATGGCACCTCTTAGATCTTTTCACTGACTAGCCAAATGTTAGAATCGTAACCATTTCTCTGTCACTGTCTTGTATTCATGCAGAGTTGATGAAACCATCCCTCAAATCTGCTTGTGTTGTCCATAGAATTGAAATTACTGGTTTGATAAAAACATATAATGACAATATTTAGCACAGAATATATTTTTATGCTGAGGTAACCCTGCATGTTGGTCTTCCCTATTGCACCTGGTTGCTAGATCAGTGAATGTCTGCATTGAGTGTAGGGAGTCTACACTGTCATTTAATTAGAATAGCCAACATGATGGCCAGCTGCTTTGCTAGGCAACAGGGGAGAGACAGAGAAAGAGAGAGAGAGGCCAGGCCTCCTCAAAATGTCATTTGTCAACAACAGACTTTGTTCCCTGATAATGGTTAATAAACAAGCAAGATATTTTCAGTGATGATCTTAACTGCACCCTTTCTTTCAAGTTCACAAATCAGGAGAGAGCACAGACCCACAGTACTTCACAGAACAGGCATCATGCCTGGCAACCTTAGGCCACAAGCTGACTCCTGTGATGCATTTTAAAAGGGGTCAGGTGTAGGCTACACCTGGCTGTGGAACAAGACAGGACTCACTTCCTTCAAGGCCAAATATATTAGTATCAAGGTCTTGTAATAAAGTCTTGTCCTGAGGTTTTGTCACAAGGAGAATCTGTCATCAATGTTGTTGTACGTCAATAACAAGTTGTGAAATTCAGGAAATTTTCTTGTTATGAGTTACTGCACAAGGAAGTTTCCGTGATCAGACCAGTTTCTCAAGCTCTAGACAAGATCAGGTGAAAGGGAAAATGCCTTTCAGTTCCTGTTACAGTATGATCTGTCACACTGCATTGTTCTGGTACAAATATAGAACAATGAGTATTAGTGGTGCAACGGATCATGGCTCATCCAAAACCTGTACGGATTACTCCCCATGGTTCTGAACACATTGGCTATGTTTTATTCTGGATTGCGATGATTGGTTGATTACGGAAAAAGCTAGTTGTATGTTCACATGAGCAGAACATTTTGGGCATGTCAAATTTACAAGCACAGAGTGTCAGCATGGCAAGTGGAGGAGCAGAAGAGGTAGCTTGTAACTTCAATCACACTTGTTAACTAATCGCTAGCACTTTTTAGACGAAGGTACTACTACTTTCAATTTGGAGTCTCACTGCTCATAGTTATACAGCACCTAGTCGACACATCCTGCAGCTCGTCTACTACGCAAAACCAAACAATGACCACTGAAGGTAGCAGCAAGCAGCGACTGTAAACCAAAAGCTGTACATATGCTTCTGTTCTTAGTACAAAAGTTTTAGAACATCAACACAGTTGTTGACCACATTATCCCCTTCTCCAGCTAAAAGATACCAGTAATTCACTTTTGAAAGGATGCGCATCACAATTTTGTGTGACATAGGTCATGAAAAAACAATTATATCGCTGTAACGCCTATTGTTATTGTGCTAAATTAATTCATTCGCCAGAGGTGCATTTGCGAGAGATGATTCAACAACAATTTGTCAGGAAAGGGTTATTCACACCTAAATGTACCTCTATCGCACAACAGGCCTTAACCAATATGCAGATATCACTGGACAGACATACACACACACAGACACATGGGTGTGCACACAAACAAACTTGCTCTGGCTACTCTGGTGTGACTGACTGACTAATTCCCAAGCTAGTTTTACACTTGCCGTGTCGTGCCGTGCATGTGAGAAAGTGACATCAAAATGATGTCAGTGCACATCTAACGTGGCGTTTTTTAGTGCACTTCTGCTGTACAATAGGCAATGATGAGTCTGATTTCAGCTAACTTTAGCCTAACTACCAGCCTAAACATGTCTTTTCCATTGCTAAACATAGGCTAATATTGCTGGAAAATCACAAGATATACAAGCACTGACCAAAAACTTTTAGGATTTTTTTCAGTTTTATCCACAAACCAACATAGGTGCAAGCATGGAGTTTGTTTATTAAGCCAACTTATTTTGCCTTATCCTACCATCACTCATAAAGCCATATAGAGCTGAAAACACAGTAAATATTCATACTGACCCAAACCTTTTCAGATTTATCCAGTTCAATTCCCAAATCAAGCTGTAATTTAGTCATGTTTCCCTCCTCTGACATGCAAGGTTTTTGGAACTGTTTAACTACTGTAGCATTTGACACCTCTGACGAGGAGAAGATGGCGTGTGTGTTGTGCGCAAGTATGAAGGGTCAGGTGTATCGGTAACATCACTTTCTCACGCGCATGGCGCGGGATGGTGAGTATACTAGAAGCTTTAGTGGGCAGTTATTCTCTTAATACTCTGAGTTCATATTTTGTTAGGTGTACAGCCTCGTGGTTGTAATTATATAGATTTTGCAGTTTGTGCAACAGCTTTGAATAAATGTTTTTGTTTAATTTAACTGTACAAATTCAAATTTAAATTCATGTATTTCTTGCTGTCTCTGCTGTTGTTTTGCTTTTCTTTTTTGAGCAGAAAAGGACTACACTGTGCATCTTCAAGGACAGAAGGACAATGCAGTCCTTTGAGTCTATTTTTTATTTGTGATTATTTGTCCATGCTTAAAGAAACATGTTATGCCCCATATTGCTATTTATTTTATATATCGACATCCTGAGCTGAAGGATTTCATTAGTGTTTTTTGAAATACTCAACGGGCAAATGTTGTGAAGTATTCTATCGAATAAAGGGAAATATTCAACTTATCCTGGCCTTTTTTTCCTTTTTTGCTGATCCAAAAAATTACCCGAACCGTGCCTCAAAAACCGTGATACGATCGAAACTGTATTAGAATAATGTCCTTTTAAAAAATAAATTATTCTGTGATTCTCACAATTAAAGCCTATTAATCTGTAAACAGCAGATGTTGTTTGCTTGGCACTGGGCACACCAAAAGGGGTGAAATCCATCCTCTTATTGTCTAATCTACTCATCTGGTTTCCTTGGCAACAGGTGCTGGACAAAACAGACTTTCTTTGAAAGGTCCCAAGAGGTTAAATCTGTAGACAGGCTACTCAAAGGGCATCTTGTCTCATCCCTATGGAAGACCTGCTCACAGACTGAATGTGCATACATTTCTACTTGTAGGGGGATTGTAATTATTCATTGTGGATTTATTGATGACTTAGTGCTCGGGTAGTTGAGATAATGATAAGTTGTCTTCTTATCACGGTTCATTGCACATGGGTTGGTCTCTTTGCAAAAGTGGACCAAATACGCATTGAGCAACACTCAGTGGGTATTTGGACAATTTCAGGATTGGTTTTGAAGGCCTATGTAAAGACCCAAAAAAGGCCACCATTAGTCCAGGCTATGCCGTGTCCATTACATGAACAACAACTCAACAACCCTACACTGGGTATGGTGGAGGCCCGTTTGAGCTACAGTGAGATAGCCAGGCGTATGGGCTGTTCCCAACCCACAATTCCAAACCTGGTTCTGGCATGATTGCTTTTACGCGCCAACATCTTGACCATGGTTCAACGCCAGACACAACTTCGATGGGCCAGGCTTCCACTACAGCAAGAGTGGAATAGGATTCCGCAGGACACTATCCGATGCCTAGTCCAAAGCATCGGATTGCTGCCTACATCGAAACAAACGGAGGCCAGGCCATACCCGGCATCGACTGTTGTGACTTTGTGTTTGGCAGGTTCCATTTTGTTTTGTTACGTTTTTTGTTTTGAAATTATTCTTGAAACTCTATGCCAATTTCCTAAGAAAATGATTCATATGAAAAAAATCCAGTTTAGGGTTTCAAAAGAAAAATGTTAAAAAATATGGTCTCAAAGTTTTCATTGACTGTGAGTGTAGATTATAGGAACAAAACAGGAGGGGGGCAGGAAATGGGTCAGAAATGGGAGAGAAACGAGGGAATCTCCTTTAATTGAAGATATCTATCCTCTGCGCATGTACATGGGTTTTTAACATCCTCTTGTATTGGAACTACCACAACAACAACTCCAACAACTGACCCCACTACTACCACTCCTTAACCAAAGGATGCAGCCACATGAAAACGGCACAAACAGAGACAAAGACAGAGAAAACCTCACCATCATGCCGACACCCACACCAGCCTGGGCAAACGAGCGCAGACCGTCCGACAAGTTGTCCGTCATGGAGCGTCCCACAATGGTGGTGTCAGCTGAGAGCCGGTTGATGAGCTCCCCAGTGCGAGTCTTATCGAAGAAGCCAATCTCCTGTCGGACGATGGAGGAGAAGAGAGATTCACGCAGGTTTCGCACAATCTGTTGCCCTGTGAGGAGAGTTCCAGGACAACACAATGTCAGTCACAGAATACTGAACTTTATTATTGTATGTATATGATTTCTGTGCATGCTCTTTTTTACAATTTGGTTTTATCATTTATGTAGATTGCTGTTACTAGGGGAACATTATTTCAGAGGTACACGTACCAATGACAAACATGTTTTATATCTTGTAGAATAGCAGGGGACAGAGCTCCTGACCATCACAAAGAGCAAATATACCAGCAGCCCCAAGACATGCACTAAATAAACAGCTAGTAACAGCAAGTAAAAGCAATGCATACCACTGCAAAAACTTTAACATAACCAGTTTTTAATATCATCCTCAAAAGTCTTGTCAAAAGCCTATCTTCATTACCATGTACTGACAACAAAGTTTATTCTTTGTAGTATTAGATTGTCATTATGCACATTTCTGTCTGGAGCTGAAAACAGAAAGCCATGGGGTGTGTACCAGAGATCTGCATGAGGTAGACTCGTGCAGCGTTGGCAGCTCCTCCACAGATGAACACCCCAGCCAGCATCAAACACAGCGAGCTGAGGGAGGCGCTGAAGTCTGCGGCTGGGCTCGAGTAGATGGTGTCGATAACCTTTCCCAGAAAGAAGGGAGCTGACATGGTCACAGCGCTGGAGGCCACTAGAAAACCCACTGCCGCTGGGAATAAAAGAGTTTAGGAAAACAAAAGATATGAGCATCAAGTGGTGTACCGTACACAGTTTTAAAAAAACATGACATTGTCACAGTTTTATCACAGTCTTGTCCAGGGGTATATGACACTGGGCATTTTGAGGATACTGTTAATATTACTATTAAAATTCAGAGGGCCCAAAACTGTATTCCTTCATAGGACCAGATTTTTTAGCAGCGTTGGTCTGCTGTCTGCAGTGTGTCTGTCTATACATAGCCTATAAATCAACCTGCCCAAAATTACAAACTTTGTTTCTCATCTTATTAACACAAATCAAAGAATAGTTTGCTACATTCAAGCCGTGACCTGAGAAAGCCTAACCCTGAGGTAGATGCCTACCTGACAAGCGCCATCGCTCCGGGTGCGCCAGGTGCAATAGTCGTCGGATATCCTCAGATGGTATTGGCATGAGACTTTTGCCAAGTTTTATTTTGCCATCCTTACTTTCTGCCCCATCTTGCGTGGCTGGTCTCGAGTCACTGGAGGTACTGTAATAGTTCAGTTTGTGCGTCGACTGTGTCCATAGCTGCGGAGGGACTGAAATATCTATAAGTCGAACAGAGGGCAAGGGAGACGTGACCACTAACTGGAAATTATAAAGTGGCATTGGACGTGACACGATGTATTCTTGTCTCTTCCGTGGTCCATTTAGAACCATGCTTTTCATCCAGTAAGTCCGATTTTGACAGTAGTGTATATTCCAGCGTTTCAGTAGAGTCACTGCGGAGCATCTAGTCAACTTTAGTGCGACTTTCATCCTGTTTGACAGAGCTTAGTGCCAGGTGGTCAACCTCATAGAAACTCAATTCAAAGTGTTAACTGACTTACCGTGTCATCGAATGCATATTCAGGAGGACGAAACAAACAAACAAACAGACAACATCTTGGTAACTTAACACTTGTCACAAGTGGTGAAAGGGATTCGAGTTGTGCTATAACCGAACATTACAAAGTTGTCAAGCGATCGATCCCTTCACGACAGAGCGACATACCTCATTTGTACTGTAGTAAGAGATTTTCCCTCTCGGAAGGTCTATTCATTTCGTTTGACAGTTATTTCACATTATCTGTTTGTGACAGTCATGTCAAAGAAGGGTTGTTGCGCCTGGCTATCTCCTATCGTTTGTTACCAACGCCCTGTCACAACAATCTGTCCACTGATAGTCAAGCTGAGCCAAACGCAATAATTTGGCAGTCTTAACAACACAAATGACACATAAAAGGCATGGACAGAGATATCCAAAGAAAAAAAGAACATCTACGCGCGCAGATGACGAAAAGGTGACCCTTCCATAGCATCGAGCGTTCAAACCATAGCTAACAGCACTCACACCGTTGGCTGAAAGTGTAATTGAACTTTCCCAGGAATGTTCAATCGAGCTCACTTCCTTCTTACTACAACATTGCTGTAAATCGAAGGCCACCCGTCGTTTTGGTATTAAAACGCGTTGCTTTTGAAAACAATGGTAACATAACATGCGGACATCATGTGTAGTTATGTTTAATCAACGACATATGGATTACTTGGATTGAAAGGTAGAAGATGTCTGATGCGTCACTGTCGACAGTATGAAAAAGTGTATTTCTTTCTGTGACTAAACAATCCTCCTGCGACTGATTTACTGTATGAAACTGGTTTTGTTTAATTCCTCACACACACCTTGCATTTTGCTGCCTCCTGCCTGAATAAACATCTATGGAATAAAATAGGCATATCGATGAAGTAGGTAATCTTTTACATTTGTCTTGAGGTTAAAGGGCAGAGGTTGAAGTTTACGCGTCTAGCAACAGATCCGTCACGTGTGAAAAGGTAAAGCATTTGATAAGTGTATTGCTGACAACTGATATTTGCTGTTTGGACATTGTTCATATACATTCAGGGCGCGTAATTCTGTTAAGCTTTTTAGCTATATGCTACCACGACTAAACTGTTAATATCGGTGTCGGTCAGCTGTATAGCTAATAGCAACGAGGGGGCTGTCGCGCTGTATCTAATGTTCGTGAACTGAACTTGCAGGCGTTCCAGTGAACTAACATTTGACTGTTCAGTGATAGTTTTTTATTATTTACTTTTGCTTTGCTTTGGCCTCCAATTTGTGATGTTTTGGATTGGGTTAGCCAGCCACTGTGTGTCTGTAAGTTATGATCAGAGACCCAGATAGGTATTCCAGAATGCAGACTAAGTCACTTACGTCGGCATGTTAACTTTGAGCAAGTTCTGTGGCTTTGTTTTGCTAAGACAATGAAGTCAGTTCACTCCTTTAGTATGAGGTTTGTAAGGTTTACAACTCACTCTGAGTTACATCTATCTGAGTATCTGTGCCACAAGAACTATTTAGCATAACTTGTTGTGAAAAGTCTCCCCCTAGTGGGATGAAGGCTCGTTTCTTCTACAACTACTTTACATGACTACTTCAAATGCTTCAGCGATAGACAGTAAAAGCAGCCACCCTAAACCAATTTACATGCGTTCGCCTCGGTCTTGAATGTAGGTTTAATAGAATGTCAACGTGTCTGTGTAAAAAATGAAAAGTATAAAAGCTATTTTTAAGCTCAACTTTCAGTCCAACTTAGTCTGTTGTTCGGAAGCAATTGGTTTCCTTCTTTTTTGAAGTAAGGTTAGCTTATTAGACTTTACAGTATTATGGTCTAGGTGGTGGCTCGTGGGGCTAGACATGGATCACATAGCTTAGTTTAACAAAATCGTCATTATTATTCAAAATTCAAATTATATACAAGATTTTTAATTGTTTTTTTTTTTCAATGTGAGTGTATGTCTACCCTTTTAGGTCAGTTGATTTGAATGATGGCTGCCATTTATTCTGGCATTCATCTGAAACTCAAGAGTCCTCACACACCCTGGGCAGATAAACTGAAGCTTGCCAGATTCGCTTGGATCTCCCCACAGTGTGTTCTTCCAAATAAGGAACAGGTAAGTTTAACTTTATACATTGTACAACATTTAAAACGTAAGTCTTGTAAAACAAACTACATTTCCTGACAAAGATGTAATTGTCTTTGAAATGTGAAGAGAATTTGGATTTTATGTCTTTCATGTAAAGACCTTCCATAGCTCCTGAGAGATTTTCATCATTAAATATAAACATTTAAGAAGAATAGATGTTTCTGTAATGCTACAATTCAATTTTCAAGCCAACACACTGTTTTTCTGTAAGACTTTTTGTTTGTCCAGTGATTGTGTTTGTAATGTAATGTCCTGCCTTCTCAGGTTTTATTCGACTGGACCAGCCATGCTCTCACTCTCTTTTATAGCAAGAAAATTGACTTAGCTCAGGAGGTGGTGGAAGGCCTGTGGGTTTACTTTGATGATATCATCCACAGCAAGAAATTACAGAGTGTCCTGAGTCAGGGAAAAACCGTCAGCTTGAGGATAACAGTGGCCCAGGTATGTGACATGGTGAATAACCCTGACTAACATGGTGAATAACATGGCTAATTATATATTTTGTGATTTAGCAGCTTGTATTACTGCAGTAAGTGGATCACTATAGTTTTACAGTGTAAATCCCAGCTCTTGAAATGTAGTTTACCAGTTTTTCTCTTTAGCTTTTTTTCCCACCACAGTTCCATCTGTTTATTTATTTATTTATTTATTTATGATTGCTTCATAACAAAACACAGAAAACATATAAAATGTTTCAACTAAACAGTTGAAAGAGATGATTCATAGTAACTCTGCCTTTATCACTGTGATGTAGGGTTTGCAGCTGCCACGCGTTTTTAGTAGACTAGCAGAATTCCATGTCTTCCTAATATCTCCATACTGAATTGTACTTTTATTGTCAAGTAAATAAAGATAAAAAGGGGTTTGTATGTGGTATGTTGCTGAGACATTACAAACTATTGCGAGATCAACTGCCACTTCATTAATAGCCTTTTTCACTAGGGATGCACCGATTCACGAGTCTGGTAAACCAGCTCCTCGTGCTTCATTTCATTTTCCACAGAGGGACTGGCAGTGCTTCCATTGACATTGCTGTGTTCAGCCAATCAGTGAACAGAGGGTATGTTCGTGTAGCCTGGTAAACCTGCCCCTCGTACTTGATTTCATTTCGTGCAGAGGGTCTGGAACAGAGACCGTCAGAAACGATTTGCTGGACGTGTGGACTCTGCTGAAGTTTTAAAAAAGTGCCTCTGCCTTTACCCAATCGCTAACGCCTGGTCGTCACGTATGCAATTAGCCTACCTACGCACTACAATTCAAATGTAGCACACAAGGTCAACGTCACAGCTAATGAACACACCCTCTGTTCGCTGATTGGATCGTACTTTCTGCGACTTGCCAAATGCTCAAGAGATTCCGGTCCAGACCCTCTGCACGAAATGAAAGCACGAGGGGCGGGTTTACCAGGCTAATGTATGTGAGCGATGACGTTGACTTACATTTGAATGTTACATTTGAATTGTAGTGCGTAGGTTGGCTAATTGCATATGTCATGACCAGATGTTAGCGATTGGGTAAAGGCAGAGCCACTTGTTTTAAACTTCATCAGAGTCCACACCTCCAAGAAGAAAACATTTCTCAATATAGCACTGCCAGATCCTCTGTACAAAATAGAATGAAGAACGAGGGGCTGGTTTACCAGGCTACGGATTCACTGGCTGGTGATCGAAATTGTCCAGTTTTCACGTAATCGTCCATGACTGGCGAATGGCCAGTCAAAACTCTCGTACCACATGATAAAAACCAGGTGCGAGACCAGTACATGCAGCCCAGAACCCACACAGCAGTGTTTCCCATACATTGACAAGTCTGTGGCAGCCCAGTATACAGCTGTATTTGTAATGAACAATGTCTTTAAGCTACCTTGATGCCCTTATCACAAACATTGTGAGCCCTTTTGGACAAAACGCTAAAAATAGCAATGTTTTACAATGTTCTCTTTGTATGTACAATTTCATGTAGAAATTCAGTGTAATTTAAATCTGTTACATATTTCCCTAATTGTTGGAGGTGTTATATGTTTTGTCAGATGACTTTGGGACCAGTGAATACCAGACATGTCAGTCCTCAACAGCACACAAAAGTTAAGGGAGTCTCAATCCTCTAGTAGTGCAGTAACAGCAGTCAATCAGTTGCTGCACATAGTTTATCTTACCCAGTCTGCGAAAGCATTTATAGTGAGCGAGCTCACAGTCACACACATGACATGCTCTGTCTCTGTGTTGTTCTGCCGGTAGTTGAAATAATACCTTCTAATATATATTGGCTGTAAACTGCATCTGACCCTCAGTCTGCTGCTGTTCTTCAATTCATGCAAGTTATGGTGTAACTTCAACCCTAGTTTTTTTCTCTTCTCCGCCCTCCGGTCTCGGTCACGACTATGTCTTGGTCTTGACCGGGGCTGCATTTCCCGATAACGATGGATCTTAAGCTTAAGAGCAACGTAAACTATTGATCTTACAAATGTTCTTACATTTTCTAAGGCCTGTTTCCCAAACATGATTGTACGTGAACGCGCGTGCACAGCTCCTAATATCATTCTTTAAGTCGTTCATAAGGGCCCTGTCACATTTGTGGTGCTGAATGTTACCAGTGTTTCCCTGCAGAGAAGGGCGCAGCACCATAATCACCTAAATCAATTACAAAATTGAACGTGTGTGTTGATGTCAATTGTTACATTTTACAATAGGGTACACAGTGATGTAGCAGTTTATTAGAAACCATCCACACAGAAGTCAGTGTCGGCTTCTAAAATCCAGCCACAAATCCAACCATCAATTCAACAATAATTGTCTCACCCAGATGACCATGATGACCATGATGCGCACTATGTAACATGAAGCTCCTATATATAGGCTATATAAGGCCACTAAAAACACAGAAGGTGGACAGATGTGTTAAAAATGAAGAAAACGCCCAAACCAAATAAGCAAATTATGCCCAATTTTATTATCAAATAGTGAAAATATTTCCTGGCTGCAATCATATTGATTTGATTTCAGGCCCTTATGTAATTTAGGCTGCTACTTTATTTCCGTTGGTCTTCTGTGTCAGCTACAAGATGTCATGATGGTTATATGATAATTACATGATAGTTACAAAAAAACGTGTTATGACAACATCTTAAGGCGCACGTAGCATTTTCACTTCACATTCTCTGGGTGTCTCCACTGTGCCACGCCAGTTAAGATCAATCTTAGTGCTCTACGATTACTCCGGACCACATGTAGAGTTACGAGTGATCTCACAATGGTTCTTGGCCAAAGAAGGTTTCGGGAAACGGTCCGTAAACTCTACGATGGTGCTAAATGTGAAGTTGAGTACTACTTAGGCAGGGATTAAAATTAACGCCATCCCGTCGTCCCGCGGACATAATAAATTGTCATCGGGAGGATCAGTTTAACTCGGGCCGACCTCGGGACGACGAGAATTTTGGCTCACTACATTTTTTCTGTTTAAAAGTTTTTATCACATTTGCAAACCAGAGCGGTGGTCGGTGGGAAACTGGCTGGCGGGCTCGCGTTCATGTTGTTCTATGAGACAAGTGGCAACAATGTTGCAGCCTGTTGAGCTTGCACTGCTCATTGCTAGAGCTCGGACGAGACGAAGCTGACTGTCACTGCTACTACTCAATACGATGTTGCGCTAACCATGTCAGTAAGATAGGAAGCTAAGAAACTGTGGGAATTGTGGTAGAAATATACTTTAATAATGATTGATGCTTTAACCTCCCACAAATTCAAACATGTCAACACATCCTCTGAAATTATTATGTTAAGAGATTCCATCACTTAGCCTACTCTAACTGGTAAGCAGATTAGCATTATCTGCTAGCTAGCTAACGCAAACAGCCAGTCGTACACAACTGTTGAAACAATGTAATCACACACCGAAACTGTCTGCTGATCACGCCGAGATTATTGGTTATCATACTCGATGTTTCTGGTTGTGGACTGCAGAATGGCAGAATGCGTTGACTAGGGATGCACCGAAATGAAAATTTGTGACCGAAGCCAAATAAAAAATAAATGCTTGGCTGAATGCCGAAACCGAATAGTGGATAAACCCACAGAATTGGCCCAGAAGATTGCAGTCGGCGCAACTCTTGGCCAAAGCTCACCCAAAACCAATTTTAGTGAGTAAGTGATATTTATTATAAATGTAAATAAATATTATAAATATTACTTAATATTAAATTAAATAATACTTAAATTATGATGATTTTTTTACACTTAAATATGCATGTGTATGTGTATAATAAAAAACACAGAACAATTAAATACATTTAAGTACACTTTATTGGATCTAAAGACTGTGGAGGCTGGTGGCTGGGTAGATGCATGGCTGGGTGCTGGATGGCTGAGTGGCTGGATGTTTATGTCAGGAAGCATACATCCACAGAAGATCTGTGGTAGGTCTTCAAGATGTTTGGCACAAGCTACCAGCCAAGTTCCTTCAAAAACTATGCAATAGACCTAGAAGAATTGATGCTCTTTTAAAGGCAAAGGGTGGTCACACCAAATATTGATTTGATTTAGGTTTCTCTTTTGTTCAGTCACTGCATTTTGTTAATTGATGAACATAAATGATTAATACTTCCATTTTTGAAGGCATTCCTAGTTGACAGCATTTTTTCACACCTGCCTAAGACTTTTGCACAGTACTGTATACACTGTATATATGGATTTATCTATGTATCTATCTACTGCTGCTAAACATGCTGGCTTGTCTCTTTCTCTCGTCTGTCTCTATGACTTTCGGTCTGTCATCTACAGGTCGTCTCCCCAACGTGACGTCACAGAATGTTTTAAAGGGGCTGAGAATTGCAGCACTTTTTCGTATTATATGCTGTTTTGTGATACCCATCAAAATCAAATACA
Organism: Coilia nasus; assembly: GCA_027475355.1. Taxonomy (NCBI): domain Eukaryota; kingdom Metazoa; phylum Chordata; class Actinopteri; order Clupeiformes; family Engraulidae; genus Coilia; species Coilia nasus. Next base: position 4,553,676 of record CM050204.1, on the reverse strand, counting down.
ATGGATAACAGTTTAAATGTGTATTACCAACAAGAAAGTGGTGTAAATTTGTTATTTATTGAACCCTGCAACATGCCCTTTAACTTACCAAATCCTTTCTCAGTGCCTCAATTGACTGTAGGTCTCTTTCGAGCTGAACTAAGTCCGAAGGGCCCTTCAGAGGGAAATAGTGACTGTAAGCCATTATGCACTAAGGATAAAACAGAAAGACAACCGGAAACCTTGATTAGTTTAACTGCAGTGAAAACAACAGTATTAGATTATTAGATTTTCAACGGTACAGGTTCAACAGTACTTTTGCAAATATGCTACCATTTATAATAACCCTGTGGCCATGCTTGATTTAATACTATTTTTTAATATAGCCAAAACCCTCCTCCCATATCTCTATCTTTCTCAAGCACATGCAAACAAACAGAAAATATAGCCAAAACCATCCTCCCATATCTCTATCTCTCTCAAGCACATGCAAACACACAGACAGTAGCCTATGCATTTGGTGGCTACCCCTCCCCCAGTCCACTCTCTCAAAAAAATCATCAGATACATCAGTCAGAATTCCCACGCAGGCTGCCTCCAGTCAACTACTACACAACTGCCATCCAGCAACTGATTCAATGTAAAGCAACTGATAGAACATGACACATGCAGGGTGTCAGTGAAAACGAAACACTGTGTTAGTCTTTTGTTTTATTCTCTGTAGTATGCCTTCTTGCCTTGCTTGATGGCAGAATACAGTATAAAATACCTGAGTCTGTGCTGCTGTGAATTGCGCTTAGGCCACATCACCCATATTGTGGACAACATGCCATTTTGGGTAGGAGTTGGCATGCTCTTTTTTTAAAATGCATTCGGTTTATGACCGCTATCAGTTAGGACATTTTCCCTGTGTCTGATATCTTATGTGTCCAAAGTATTCTCAGATCAAGTGTTTTGCACCCAGCCAAGCATCTTATGGTATATGGGACCTCAGTATAATAGACTATCACATTAATATTATTCAGGTCGGAAAACCTGAATGTTTGAAAAACAGTAAAGTGCTGCTACTCCAACAATGAAAAAAATGTCAAAGTAGTGGGGCACTTGAAAAATAATGTTAATGTCGCTACTCTGATAATTAGACGTCAATTTCTAAATAGCTGCTTGTCGGAATAGCAGCATGTAACCCACAATTCGCACAAATTACCTATTTTAGGATCAGAACGGCGAATTTCACTGAAAGGTGACTAATTTGCAGACGCGATTCAATGGAAGTCGAATGCCTGACATGCAAAGCAGTAGCAAATCTATGTGCCACGACTTAGAACAGTATAAAACGGTAGAAGAAAAAGAAGTGAGAGCTCATCGGTGAAAGTTACGGTTCTGTCAGCACCTCCAAGACATTTCTCTGAACTCCGGTTAATCTGTTTTTCAAACTGGTCGATAGATGACACTTCAGTGATCAGCAAGCTCTTCAATGATATGGTTGGTGATTGACGTTTCACGAAACATGTCGCTACAGGAGCTACATAAAAAAAACTACTAGCCTATACGAATGGCTAGCTTTACTATTTCACATCAAGAAACAAATCTGATGTTACCTACTAAATAGTACTACTCAATACGTGATGGGCTATGTTCAACATATCTAAAGGTAGACTGTACAGCTTCTAAGATTGAGTCTACACTTTTTACGAATTTAAAAGTAACAACATTAAAGGAGACACAATAATACATACCTCAACTGTGATCCCACCCAGCGCCAGATACCTGCACTTGACTGAACCATCTGCGCAGACAGCAAGTCACTCACGACCCTCTCCTCATTTGGCAAATAGACAATCTATGATAGATATTAGTATGGGCCAATGTTTTCAGATCGTTAGATTTTAAGTAGCATCAGTTAAGTTTACATTATTCGCCACGAAGGGGGATAGTCTTTGTCCCCATACTAGATAAAAACTATTTAGCAGAGTGAAAAGCGCACCCAGTTCTTTCACTGAACCAGTCAACACTGAACACGGAACAAGTGGCCACCACAATGGCGATTCCTTCCTTCAACCACCGCGCATGGAGTCATGTGATGTCACGTTCCCATGCCCAATTAAGGTTCACATCTTGATTTAGGAATTAAACTGGATAAATCCAAAAAGGTTCAGGTCAGCGTGTATATTGACTAGGGGTGCTACGGTTTCGGATTGTATTCGAATCCGTTCGGTTCGTTTAGCACGGTTCGGTTCATTCTGTGGATCGGATCGGATTTCGGATACGCGAGATATTAAACTTGCTTGTTTAATAGAAAGTCATTGCTTATGCATTCTGTGTAGCGTACGACGCGCAAGGGTGTTTAGGACCCGGGGGAATGGTTTCTCTTCAGTACCGCCTTCAAAGATGCAAGAGCCAATGAGAATTTTCCCGAGCTTGCCTTCAACCTATCAGCGCTCCGACACAGACGCTGGGGAAGAGACACGTGTATGCGAGACAAAGTTTTGAGCGCAGAAAACATGGCAAGTGTAGGAGAAGACACGAGACCCAAGTTTGAAGAGGCACCATCGTCTCTGAAATCCGCGGTGTGGGAACATTTTGGTTTCAGCGTAGAATATGATGACCAACAAGACGGTAAACAAGCAACGCACGGTCTGCAAACACTGCTCCGCGAGACCCCCCCCCCCCCCCCCCCCCGAGCGCCCCCCCCATGAGGAAAAAAAAAAACAGTTTCAGCAGAAAAAAAAAGAGTTGCAGCAAATTGCAAATGTTGAAACTACCATAACATTTTGTTGGCTAATGACAGCTCAACATTAACCCAAATTATGGAAATAAATAAAGACTTAACTTGTAACCGTTTTGTTGCAAAGCCAAATCTTATGGTGAAATTAGATCTTGTGTTTGTTGAGCTAAGACCGAATTATTGTTGAGTATAGCAATCGTAGCATCATGGCTAGAAGGCTAACAAACGTAAGAGTTATACCATGATTAACATTAGCCCTTCATTCATGGCATGGATAACATGATTATGCAGAGAGAACAGTTGCATACCTTCATCTTTTGCTCGTTTCTACACTTCTAATGGCTTTGACCTTTTCCTGTCCATCTCCTGTTTGTCACTCGACAGCCAACATACTGTATTTCCCATCCCCGAACACTGTCACTGCCGACCAGGAGTTAAGACTTATTCACCTTGGTGACCGCATACTCGTTTTGTATTGCCCTGTTTTATTAGCCCTTTCACACAATTAAAAGATGTGCAGGAATTATAAACCTGTAAATATAATGGTAGGAATAAAATGTGCGTTAGTGGGAAGGAAGCTTATGTGTGACTGACTTCGCTCATTAATTGCAGAGTATTGCTCACTTGTGCATTGCATTTGAGAGACGCAGAGGTGAACTGTCCCCCGCGCCCCCTCCCCTTTGCCCTTCTCTCGCAGCTTCTGTGCACTGGAACTTCAGCAGGGGCGCGGGCAGCCAAAGGGGGCAAAACGTAAAGATACTTCCTCTTCAACCAAAATACAGACAACTATTGCATCGAATTATTTAATGTTTATTAACACTGTAGTAAAAACACATGTATCTGCCCTTGCTCTTTTCACTTTGCACACCCCCAGTGGTGCACACACCACAGTTTGGAAAACCCTGCTGCATCCGAACCGTATCCGAAACCGTGGTCCACAAATCGTGGACCAAACCGAACCGTGGACACACTGATCCATTGCACCCCTAATATTGACTGTGTTTTCAACTAAATAAGACATTACGAGTAATGATAGAACGATAGGACAAGGCAAAATAAGTTGGCTTAATAAACAAACTGCCCGCTTGCACCTGTGTTGGTTTGTGGATAAAACTGAACAAAATCCTAAAGGTTTTTGGTCAGTGCTTGTATTTCTTCTGAGTTTCCAGCAATATTAGCCTATGTCTAGCAATAGAGAAGGCATGTTTAGGCTGGTAGTTACTAGGCTAAAGTTACCAAGACCAAGACATTACCTGTTGTTTTGAATGGCCTGCTTTGTGCAGTCCGTGTCAAACACAAGCAACTTCAACATAATAATTAAATACTGCCAGGTCTCTGGTAGCTTGAGCAATAGATGTGCATGTTGAAAATGACCAAAATTGTCCTTTAAAATAGATTGTCACTAAGAGGAAAAAATGTTCTGTGGTCAGACAAATCTACATTTCCAAATCTAAATCACAAACATGCATTATCAGCATGAAGTTAAGAAAAGCTTCTTGGACACCTCTTATGGTAGGTGCGTTGGAAAAGACCCAAGGTTGCAAATTATCACCTTAAGAAACTATCCTGCATACTGACCATTTTGCAAGCAATTTATTTAGAAAATACAGTCTTAGACATTCACCAGGTAAATTTGCACATTTCATCTCAACCACAATCTTAAATAGTTGGGTTGATTAATTCGGACCAATCAAGTCCTACTCCAGAATGTCATAATTCATTCATAAAGTGGCATCCCATCACGGCCTGTGAATAGGAAAAGGCAGAAACATTGTCATTTAGTACGTTTAAAAACAATGGGTAAATATAGCCGCAAGCAGTGATCACAGGCTCTCGCACCTTCGGTCCTGCAACCCAACCCATGCCTGAATCCTCACTTCACTTGATTTTGTTTTTGTATTTTGGACATTTGCATCATTGGAAGTGGTCACGGGTAGGTAATTTTCATGCAAGGGGTTCGACTGAATATAAGGAAAAATATGTTGGTTTTAAACTGTAGTGTTCTATAGATAATAGCTAATGTGAACTTGTAAATTATAGTGCATGAAATGTAACGGTACTTGGCATGCTTTCACCCTAACCCTAGGACTTGCTATTTAAAAGATTTGAGGCATATTGGATATTTACACTGCAAACACTACCACCAAAAGACCTCAATGATAAATTTAATCTTAACTATCCACTTCTGAAGGAACAGGTGTTTTCATTTTTTCCTGATTAGGTGTAGAAATATATTGGGCTAATGACAATGTGTTGACTACAAACATATAATGTAGGCTAATGAGTGTAATTACCCATGCCAATTTATGAATGAATTACCTCATTCTAGAGTAGGACCTAATTGATCTGGATTAGTTAACCAAACTATTTTAGGTTGGGGTTGAGATGAAATGTGCAGATAATGCTGATGAAGGTCTAAGACCGAAATGTTGTATTTTCTAAATAAATTTCTTGTGAAATGGTCAGTGTGCAGGATACTTTCTTAATCAGCATTCAGCATAAGTTCAAAAGCCAGCATCTCTGATGGTATGGAGGTACATTAGTACATATGACAAGGACAGCTTGTGTATCTGGAAAGGCAACATTAATGCCGAAAGGTGTGTCTAGGTTCTAGTGTAACATCTGTACCCTTAGGTGGCAGTGAATCACAAACGGGCCTGATTGCGTAATGGACGTCACTGTGGGGTTGGGAATATTTCCAGAAACGGGGCTCTAGACTAACTTTTGGCACTGGTTGTACTGGTACGCCTAACATTTTTTCTTGGGTGCACAAGCACAAAAGTTAGGTGCACACAAATTTTTGATAGCATCGCATATAACACCACAGTTTTACAGGTTCATTTTTTTAATTACTGTCCATATAGGCAATATAGACTGGTAAATAATTAACTCAGAATCAGGTAAACATAACTTTCCTTATTAAAAACAGAATTGTATAAGACAGAATTGTATAAAACAGGTGAGCCTGTTTAAAATGCTTCAAAAAGATAAAATGTAAACTTTAAGGCCCAACATCTCATTAACACCCTAAACTGCTGCCTGCCGCTGAAAGGCGGCGGGGAGAGGTGGCACTTGGGCAGTAGCCTGGTAAACCAGTCCCTCGTAATTCATTTCATTTTGTACAGAGATGTGATGTGATTCAAAATGAAATGAAGTACGAGGGGCTGGTTTACCAGGCTACTCGGGCAGTGCATTTATTGCGGCATGTAGTGTGCTGTATAGATGCGTTGTGCTTTTTCAGTGTTTCGATTCGAAATGTATTACAACCAGTCACAAATGCACTATTGCCGGCCATGGTCTTCCCGCACTCTTTACAGTAAATGCAGTGCATTATATTATCGGTTTTACTATATCTTAGCCAGGGAAAGTGGTCAAGCCACTCTCTCCGAAATGTATATACAGTGGTCCCTCACTATATCGCGGTTTACCTTTCGCGGCCTCACTGTTTCGCGGATTTTTTTAGTGCATGCAATCTCCTGTACAGTACAGAATGCGTTTAGCTTGTAAAATTTACATAAATCTTCCACCGCTAGCTGTGTGACTCTGAAGTGCTGTATGTTTGCAAGTATGAACTTTGCCTGTCTGAGAAAAGTGTATAAGTGTAGTGAGGGATTTTACAGCCTTAAAACATCTATAATAATTGTAGAAAATAAAGCTGACTACTTCGCGGATTTCATCTATCGCGGGTTATTTTTAGAACGTAACTCCCGCGAGTAACGAGGGACCACTGTACTCTTCCCTTTTTGGTTTCAGTGGACCCTGGCTCGGAGTCGATCGAACCAGGGATTTAAATAACCTGGGATGTTGTCGATGATGGCTCCGTGTCAGAACATTGGTCCTGATTTTCTGCGGTCTCCGACCTTAACTTGACGAAGAATTTGTCAATTGTTCTTTTCATTGTTGTTCATCTCCTCATCCACGACGCATGCACTCAGTTTGTCTGACTAGCCTGCTGCACATGCACTTACAAAAGTAGACACGTACAGGGACATCTACACCATAGCCAACCAGCCCGCCTTTCGCTGTATCTGATTGGTTTAGACAACGATACGGCCCTTATGTGTATCTGTTGTTGAACCACCGGGAGACTTGTTAACTATTTTTTTATAATATTTTTTCCCCTCGAACGGCGGGTTGCACAGGTGCAACCTCAATTTTTTTTTTTAGTCGCACATTTAAGAAATTAGGTCGCGTGGGCAACCAAAATTGGTTGCACTTTAGAGCCCTGAGAAAACATTAAAACCTTTTCTGTATTCTGTTGAAGGGGGTGAGGGGTAAGGGAAGGAATTACAGCTCTTGGGAGCTACAACACTAAAGTACAATTTTACTGCAGTTTTACAGTGCAGTTGACATTTTCAGTTTCACAGATTTTCCAATGCTTGATTCTTTTTTTTCTCATCCTTACAGGTCATCAATGACCGCATTCTCGAGCACAGCTTGGGCCAGCTTTCAACCTCTCTCGCCACTGTGCTCAGCTGCCTGTGTGGCATCCTGTCCTCGCCAGTCCTTTCTGTCACCTACACTGCCAAGTACGAGCTGCTGGGTGAGCTACTGGCCAGACTCAGCCACCTAGCGTGCACCCGCCTTAGTCAGCAGCACAGCGGGGAGCCCCTGTCAGCCCGGGAACTGGAGGTGCTGCTTCTTACGCTGAGCACATACTTGACTGTCCAGAGGCAGCAAACTAATGTCAACCGAGTGTTCACCCAGGTCACATCCCACCTTCTCCAGCCTATCCTCGTGCTAAGGCACTTCCTGTCCTCAAGGACATGGTCGGAAGAGGAAAGCGAGCAGCGGCAAAGGCAGCAGCATGTCAGCAAGGAGATTCGCAGCAAAGTGGATACCGTCCTGCAGGTGGCACTGTTCCACCCGGATAACTTGCAGTCATACAAGGATGAGCTCCTGCTGTCCTCCAGCGAGGAGCCAACCCCAGGCAGGAAGGGCCGTGGAGGAAAGGGCTTGCCTTCCCCGGTCAGCACGATCCTGGCTAAGCTGTGTGTCCCTGGGTCCTGTGACCCAGCTGTGTTGTATACGGTGGTGTCCACCTCACTTCCCCTGCTCTTCAGATTCGCGCTGGAAGCCTTCTGCAAGGGCGGTGAGAACAAGCTGCTCTGTTTTCACCTCATGACCAAGTTTGTGTGTGCACTGGACTTCACCGAAGACATGATCCCAAACAAAATGTTCAAAGCGGGGAACTGGAACCTCACGCTGCTTTCCCTGGAGAGCCTGCTCAGCAGCTGCATGAACGGAGACATTTACAATGTGGCCGCCGACCGGATTCAACATGGAGAGATGCAGCTAAAGTTTTACCGCAAGCTGACCCAGCTCCTATTCAACAATGCGCAGACAGCCACGCCTGCATGGTACCGCTGCCTGAGAACCCTCCTGGCGCTTAACCATATGATCGTGGAGCCAGACCTGGACGAGCTGGTCTCGTCCGTGTGGGTGGACTCTGACTGCACAGAGCCCCGTGTGCGAAAGGCGCGGGACATGCTTGTCTCCTCCACCCTCATCACATACGCCAAGCTGCGACAGCTGCCCAGGCTCTTTGAGGAGCTGCTGAGTGTGGTTTGCCGTCCAGCCTTGGACGAGCTGAGGCAGCCGCTGCTCTCCGAGGCTGTGGGTGAGACACTTGCCCTCTACGTGCTTGACGCCCCTGCCAGCCAGAGCCTGGAGCTGTGCGAGCTAATACTGGAGAAAATCCAAAATGATGTGCTGCCGGACACACGGGAGAAGGACGTCGATGCCACTTACAAGCTGTTTTCTTTGAGCGTGCTTCTGCATGCTGTGCTCTTCAGCCTCAAGACCCTGGACAATGGCACACCCCTGCCGGTTATCAGGCAGATGCAGAGGTTCATGGGGGAAATGCTGGCCGTGCTGAAGCCTATGCTGGTGTGGCTCAGAGGCTTGCCGCCCTCAGTCAGTATCTGGGATCACAAGGTCAGAGAGTCCAGCCTGCTCCTCACATACACCTGGGTCGAAGTGGATGCACTTTTCCAGATGCACTGCAGTAAATACTCCCTTTCAGGACATGTGCCCGAGAGTGAGGTCAAAAACGAAGGCAGCCGGGTCCTCTCTGAAGCACTGGTGAAGGATTGGGATCAAGCTGCCTTGGCAAGCTACAGCTACAGCGGGAAGCTTTTCCAGAAGCTCCTGGCCCTTCAGATGGTGAAGAAAATCCTCCTGAGGAGTGACTTTGCCTCAGACGTAAGCAACTTGGAAGTTCTGCACAAAGCAACAGAGTTTATAGTGGGAAGAGGCCACATGTCACATACCTTGCTTGGTCAGGTGTGGGATCTTCAGATCAGCAGTGTAGATGCTGATAACTTCCTAACAGCTCATTGGTTTGTGGTGACAACCAACCTGCCTCTGATTGCTCCATTTCTCACAGATGAAGATGTAGCATACTTGTCTGGCCTGCTCCTGAAGTCAGTGCTGGGGATTGATGATGAGGAAAAGAACAAGAGTGGGCTGACTTTTGCGGCCATTTCAAAACAGCTGTTGGACAGTGATGTTCTCATTGAGTTACCTTGTCTTTACTCTGCTGTCGTGCGGAGCGTCTTGCATAACTTAACCCAGATCTTTGACACCCAATGCATTGAGAGCATCTGCCCATCTCTTTTGAAACCTGTTGAGATGTTAAGCAGTAAAATGTGTGACATTGAGACAGAGAGAGAAGAGTCTGCTAGTGATGGAGGTGTGGATCTGACTAGTATGAAGAGGCTTGAATCTGTTGAGCATGAGATCTTAACAACAGTTGTGTCAGGATCCCCGGCAGGCTTGTCTGTGGAGCAGGTTAAGGACGTTTTGTGTTTGCTTAAGGTCAGTAGCACGCTGAACGTGGACGCAATGTCCTTGAAGGACTACTCAGATCTCTTCCTGATGACATTTATGATGGCAACGTGCACACAGCCCAATAGCGATGTGGAGATTCCCATCAGGATGGCCTTTCTTAGAGATACTTATCACCTCCTGACCTTTCTGTTGACAGGGAGAAATGCCCAGTTCACCCTAAAACTTTCTCACGGCAGCAAACTGCTGGAGGGGGCCATGACCTCTCTCTTCTCTTGGACTGAAAAAGGTCTGTTTGTAAAACCGAGCAACGATGACTGGTCCTTTTTCCTGCAGGTTGTATGCCGCTTCCTTCAGCGCTTGCTTGTGCTGATCATCCAGCGCAAGAGCAGCGTGCGGCTCAATCTAGAGCAGTTCACCACCTTCCTCCTGGTAAAAAGTGAAGAGGTCGCAGGTGTGACGACTGCCTCTGATCAGCCAGGGAGGCTGGAGCCGGCTAATTCTGCGTCCTTTCAGTTGTTGCTAGCCTCTCTCAGCACGACGGCTGATGTCATGACCTCCAGCCTGGGCAGGAGCAAGCAGTTGGATGAGACCTTGGTGCAGCTGTTGGAGAAAATCCTCTCGGTAGCAGGACCGACTGTTCAGGTGAGCCTGAGCAATCAGGAGGCGGGGGGTCGGGCCTTCTCTGTGAACATGGTAGCAGGAATTTTGCAGAGCGAGCTTGCCTGCGTCTCCCATCAGCCTGCGAAGGAGGAAGGGAAGGAAGCTGCGGTCCCCATGAAGCTCAGACACATGGGACTGTATCAAAGCTGCAGCCTGCAGATCCTGAAAGAGCTGTGCCCTGCTCCGTGCCCCATGGATGTCCTGCTGTCATACCTGCAATTCCTGTCAGCTTACCACAGTGCTCTAGAAAGGGTAAAGGATCCTGGCATTGAAGAGGTGTTTGTGGACATTTTGCTCAACGTTCACAAATTGATGTCAGGTATTACATAATATGTGCATTATATGTCTTATCTATATTTGCTAAATATACTTTGGTTGTTTAGTGGATCAGGTTTTTTAGTCCCTTCCTTGTTCTTTGTTGCTAGGGTTTTCTCACAAGTGATAATTATATGAATAACCTAAAAACAGGACCATATCCCCTCAAAATATCAGGCATAATCAAGTTATACTTGATAAACGTCTTCACATGACACTGTATAGTGCATTTAAATAAACATCAGTCAGTTAGATGGACTAGACATTAGTAGACTGGCTCTCATTGTTTTCAGTCCTGCTCACCACATTAAAGATTAATCCTGCCCTACTTAGACATGTAGACCTGTCTTACATGTCTGACAGAGATAAGTCACTGGTCAGGTTCTTGTCAGAGGTTAAATTTAGCTCCAGCCCTCCTCATTTAAACCATCTATTTTTCAGTACCCAAAACTACCTTCATTTACAATTAATCATTCCTCAACCTCCAAATGTTTGAAAACGGGTATTGTCTTTAATTTAAACCATCAGTATGCCTGCCAACAATGCTTGGGTATGAGGGCTAACAAGTCCAGCATGTTACACATCGTCTTTTAATCTTTGTCCATGGTCTTCAACATGCTGTGTCCTGAAGGATGGATGGAAGTATAAATGAAGCAGATAAGATGGAAAAAAAATCAGAACAGGGTGTGCTGATAGAAAAAGTACAAAGGCTTAAACTGAAGAACAGACAGTCTGTTGAATGACACTTCTATTGTCACATTCACTCACATAATCGACACCTAGTTGTTTTGCCCTTTTAGGTCTCTCTTCTGGTATTTAAGATGTTTCTGTTTGTTTTAGTTTGATATGCATGCGAATGCATAATTTAAAGATCAGAAAACTCATTTAATGTCAACCAAAGATTCTCCATTCTAGAAGCTAGAAATGTAACTATAGTTAGTAACATTGTCAAGGCGTATCAGCTTAAAGACAACAATGGAAAAACAATAGCCAAAGCAACATGGTAGGCCTAGTTACGTGAGTTCATACAACATTCATTTCCACAAAAAAAACTCCCCCCTTCTGTTTTTTTGACAAATCGCACCCTGTAGATACACGCATACATACTGTGATGGAGTGACCATCACTAGAGTTGTGGGTGTGCTCTGACTGCCACCCCAACGAGCCTGGCTCTTTGGCGTTGCGGTCAGAGTCCCTGTTTGGTCCCCCTGAGACCCGGGTTCAAAGTCGGGTAGGGTGACTCCCCTCCCCCCCCATCGCTACAAATTGTGTCAGAAGTGGGATGGCTTGCCGTGAGGTAATCAGAGGTGCAGCCACTGTGTGAGCCATATGAGGGACCCCCAGGTTAGGTTGACTTCGGTGTGAGGGACCCCAGTGATAGGTGAAGCATCAGTATGCGTGGCACCCTGGATGGGGGAAGTATGGTGGGAGATGCATGAGGGACACCTGAGTCTGTGAACCGCATGGGTGCGCCTCCCGAAGGGGAAGGCAGTGACCATCACTAAAGTTGTGGGTGTGCTCTGACTGCCATCCCAACGAGCCTGGTGTTTGGTACCCCGGAGACCCGGGTTCGAAGCCGGGTGGGGTGACCCCCCCCCGTTTGCTACACATACATACATACGTACATACACAAAAGACAGTACACTCCTCAGATTTCAACAAAATTTTATGAGATCTTTACAATTTAAAGGGATAATACTACTGAAATGTATACATGCATGAGAAAATCTATGTAGATGAAGTGAACAGTTTTTTTGTCTTCCTTTCACTATTTCTTGCTCTGTCTGCCCCTCTTAGCTTCTTGGTTATCTCAGGCAGAGCTCAAGGAGCTACAGAAGCCAGTGAGGCATCTGATTGGTCAGCTGGTGGCGGCGAGTACACTGGAGCAGTTCCACACTCTTCTGCTGCTGCTGAGGGAAGGCCTTGATGGGTCAAAGGTTATGCAGGGAAACTACAGGGTAAGTTTGGCAGAGACACATTATTAGGAGGAGACAAAACACTTTGTGGGTGGAAATACATGGAAAAGCTTTTACTGCTGGGATGGTGGCTGTCTGCGCCAATTCTGAATCCTCTGCCGCCTATGGTATCTGTCAAGCTGTAAGGTGTTCTAACCATCTTGCTTGCTTGCTTTTATGTGCTGTGCTGTGCCAAACTTGCCATTGTCACAGGCAGTGTGCATGCACAGTTCAGAATAAGCTTTAAAAAAGGCTTTTTAACTTCATTTTTTTAATATAAACTCCAGCTATTTAGAAGAGGTTGTCATAGTGATTTCAACCATGTGAATTTTTTTTTTGTCTCGTAGTCATCGGAAAGTGCACATAATTGTTTCTACCTATTAATTTAGTTAGGGACCTGGGGACTTGTGCTAAGAATTGAGTGGATTTCTTACTTAAAATGTTGCGTACACTCAAAGCAGGAAAGTTCCCTACACAAAAAATTCAGATGCACTCAGACCACATTTCGTTACCTGTATTACCACATTTCATTATAAAGTTGAATCTAATCTAATCTATACTGGAATCAATTTGAAGTTGTGCGCACGTGCAAAAGCATAACATCCTACCTTGTTGACTCCTACTAATTTTGATTATAATACTGATAATAATGCATTAATCTGTATAATGTACAATAAACCAAAGGTGGCAGTTAATGCCAACAAGTGCCAGTAAATGGCTTTTATGGGTTTTATGACTTTTGGTACAATATCACAAACTTGCCAAAGTTGTGGGCCGCTGTGTCTTTTCCTACCACTACAAAGTGGCAGAAGTGACAAAGTGGCAGAAACTGGTATTGTGACACTGAATTGAAGCTAGTCATTTACAGTGCTAACTGGGATAAATATCTCAGAAGCCCAATACACAGTCATAATTTCTGTGACATGACTACACTTACCTTTACTCATTCTTTTGATGTTTACAGGCCATTTGGGGATATTTTAACCTGAAATCATACACATACCACATTTATCCCAAAATAAATGGCTGAAAGAGTCACCATGATGGCTGTCGAGTCAGTAGACTTGTCTAGAAGGAGTTTGTTCCAGCTCTGCCTGTACGACATGGGAGAAAAGTTCAGTGATGATAGTTGTATTCCAAACAGAATGCAATAAAATTAAATAAATTGAAATTAATTGTATAAAAATGCTTCATGGAATATGAGGTAGTGGGAAGGGTGGATGTGTATTGCGGATGTTTTATTGTTTACCTTTTCCTGTTTATGGATATATGCAGGGTTGCGAAAGTACAAGAATGGTGAGAGTCACATATTCCTTCTGACATTGCAGTGTTGAATCTGCCCCTGGGTGCTTAATTTTCTCCCTGTCATGTCCTGTCACTTCTGTGATGGTGGCACAGTCAAAATATTCTGAGTTATTCACAACCTAAGACAGACAATGTCCCACCCCCCAGCCCCCAAAAATGAACTGTTGTGTGTCACAGGAGGTTTTCTCTGCAGTGACCATCACCAGGCTTCTTGCCAGCTGTGAGCTTCCTGAATTCTGCTCGAAGGCCTTTTGGATCACGGCCCCTCAGATTATATCAGCTTTGGTGGTGAGTACTTGGGCATTTTTTTTCGTACATTTTCTCAATAACATGCACATTTAATAACGCAACTCTACATTTAGATTTTTAGCTATGTGTTTCTTTTGGATGAAGTCTCAAGCCTCAGCTTTTCTTGTCTATTTTTGCCAACAGAAAAAAAGCTATTGTTCTAAAATAACAATGCTGGAAAGGTTTTGATTTGGGTTTAAAAGAATATACATCTTTTGCACTGTGATGACTGCAGGAGAGGGGACTGGCAAGATGTGTTTTCAGTTTGCTCTAAGCATGTTATGGTAATGAAAGCCTGCTCTTCTTTCCTCCTTTTCCCATTTCAAATGGAGTGAGTGAATGAGTAAGGCTTGTGTCTTTGTTAAGCACGTCACGCCTTACTTTCGTCTTCATGCTCTCTCTGCTTGTCCTTGATGCAGACAAGGCCTGAGAATGTTCTCAGATGGATAAGGCTGTGTTTTCAGCTGAAAGAGCCTCATGCTGAAACCCCCCTTACAAACACCATCTTCATTGTCATCCTGCCACCTAACGTCACATCGGTATCCTGGCGAGGTCCCGAGAGGAACAGACTGTCTAGCTGAAGTGCTGCCTCTCTGTTTCCATTAAATGTCAATGTGTCTGTTTACTTTTACTTCAACACAAAACAAACAACATAGCATCTATCCCCCCTCATTGTGTGTTTTTTATCCAGGAGACTGACACTGATTCGAAATGGTCGCGTGAAATGTCAGTACAGTGGTCCCTCGCTATTCGCGGGAGTTACGTTCTAAAAATAAACCCACGATAAAACCCCTCACTACACACTTTGTACATTTCTTAGACAGGCATTGACATTTTCTTACTTTTCTCGCTCTTCTACTCTGAAAGTTCAAACTTGTAAACATACAGCACTTCAGAGTCACACGGCTAGCGATGGAAGATTTATGTAACTTTTACAAGCTGAGCGCACTCTGTACTGTACAGGAGACACGGCACGGATGAGATTGATTGACAGTGTTCTACAGTCAGCCAATCGGGGCACAGAACACTGCGCTGTAAAAAAAAGAAAAGCATGCATTAAAAAAAAATCGCGAAACAGCGAGACCGCGAAAGGTGAACCGTGTTATAGCGAGGGACCACTGTACAACTGCAGCTACTAGGGACAGCATACTCGTTACTCGTTTATTGGACTTCCTTGTAAAAGTTATGGAATTATAAGAATATAATTTCCTCCACTACATGCATTGGCTTTTGCCATATGGCCACGTTTTCACATGTTAGTTGGTTTTACCAGATGTTTACCATAGCTTAATCATTATGACCATTGTATAATTTCACCAAGGATAGATAGCCTGCATGTCTGTATCTGCGTGTCCACTGAGCAGAAGGGGTAGGGGAGGGTTAAGCTAGGGATATACTCGCCGCGCGCACGCAAAAGTGACGTCACAGCGCCGCGCGCCCATATATTCTTCATTCGACACAGACGGCAATCCTCTCCTCTTCAGAGGTGTCAAATGCCACAGTAGTTCGGGAACCTTGCGTGTCAGAGGAGTGAAACATGACTGAATTGCAGGTTTACATCATGATTTGGGAATTAAACTGGATAAATCCGAAAAGGTTTGAGTCAGTGTGTATATTTACAGTGTTTTCAGCTTTATAAGACCTTATGAGTGATGATAGGATAAGGCAAAAAGTTAGCTTAATAAACGAACTGCAGGTTTGCACCTAAGTTGGTTTGTGGATAAAACTGAACAAAATCCTTGTTTTTAGTGAGTGTTTGTATTTCTTGTGAGTTTCCAGTAATATTAGCTGATTTGTAGCAATGGAAAATACATGTTTAGGCTGGTAGTTACTAGGCTAAAGTTAGCTGAAACCAGACTAGCCATTGCCTATTGTTTTCAATGGGGCTGCCGCGCGCAAGTTACAAAAAATCGGAGGTGCAGACACGGCAAATATGCACTTGAGAACACCGTGCCAGATGTGCACTGACGTCATTTTGACGTCACTTTTGCGCGCACACGACTGCGCGCAGCGAGTATATCCAAGCCTTTACAGACACACACAGCGGTGAGCACACATACACAGGAGGAAGACGAGAGACGGAGGGAGAGCCAACGAGCAAGAGAGGCTAATTAGGCTATAATTATGTGGGCTTGCTACCTAGCAAAGCCCACATATTTTTATCCGACAGTTTATTATTATGTGGGCTTGCTACCTAGCAAAGCCCACATGTTGTTATCTGACTGTTTATTATGTGGGCTTGCTACCTAGCAAAGCTCACATATTGTTATCCGACCGTTCATTATTTTTCAATGTTGACCTAGATTTTGCCTCCGCTACTAGTCCTCGGGCTTTCGAGATAGAGACACTCCAACTCTAAAACAACCGGCCCGGTCTGGAGATGAAGAGCTACATTCGGATTTACCGTATCTCTTGTTGTTTCACTGTTGTTGTCGTTTTTTGTCCTATTGAAATGAATGGTGGAATGTTCAGGCTGATGATGTCAATACACTGCTCCACTCTAGCAGCCAGAGTGAGCTCTGCCCTCACTCTAACCTCCACTCAGTTTTTGAGTGAAATAAAACTGAACCGCTTAACCTATAAACTTGATTTAACCTTTGTCAATGCCCGTCCACACCAAAGCGGAATTTCCACGCAAATATCCGCACAGAAATTCGCAAATTAACAAACATGTGTTCTAATGATTCTGTGTACACCAAAAAGCGAAAATCCGCTGCGGAAAAAAGTAACAAATCTGTCTGTTTTGATAGCGAATTTCGCAAGTGAAAAAGAGGGTGTGACCAATCAAAAAAACGACTTGACAGTGTTCTACTGTGACATAAGCAACGCCGGCACCGAAGCAGCACCACAAAAACATCAAAATGGGACAGCAACTTATTACGTTAGTAAGCAATAACCCGGTATTGTTTGACAAAAGTAGAGCGGACTATGTTGACTCCGAGCTGAAGGAGAATGTTTGGGCTCGGATTGCCACTGAACTTGGGAGAGATGGTAATTGTTAACCCATTTGTCAATCACCTCAGAACTCTCAGACTATGGTATTCGCGATCTGTCTTAGCAGACGTCAGTCAGTCAGTCAGCCAGGTTAGCATTCAGTAGTTAGCATAATCTCAGTCACAATCAGTTATGTCGTGGCTTTTACTTTTTAACAATGTGATCATGATCAGATGCGAACTGGTCAATATTCGGGGGGGTGGGGGGTCACAAAACAATTGTGGTCCTCACATATTTTGTATTCTGTTTTCAATAACAAAAGTCCAAAGTCAGTGGAAAATCTTATTGGACACTTACAGAAAGTGCAAGAAGGATAGGCAGGGGAACAGTGGGCAGGCTGGAGGCCAAAGGAAGAAGCCGTGGAAGTTCATGGAGGCAATGTCATTCATTGACAAAACCAGAGAGCACCGAAGCTATTGATTGCACTGTAATAATACCAGAGCCGTGTACGTTCATTGATGACCACTACGTGGCAGGCGATATTCACTTGTCCAGTCTCAAAATAAACCAAACTTGCTAATCCGTCGCATTGAATGAAAGCTAATAAAAAAAACAACAGAACACGTTTCCTACCTTAAAACATACACTGTGTGAATGTCATTTCAGCTCAAATCATCCACTACCTTGATGTTCACATTAAATTTAGTACACCGTAGGTAGCTAACGTGCACCACGCACGATCTGATATCACCAAGTAATTAACAGTCCAGGATCGATGTCAAAGTTCTTCGTCCAGGATCAATGTTTCAGCCAACCAACCAGGGGGCACTTGTGGTTGATGATGTAATTTACAGGGCGACGTGAAAAATTTATATCAGCAAATGTTACAAGTAGAGCTGAAACAATTAATCGATTAATTCGATTAGAAAAAATGATTGATTAATTTTCCCCGAATCGATGCGTTGTTTAATTCGCTGTATTTAATTACTATGTTCAATTAGCTTGAGTTTCACAAGGACCGCGCGAAGCAGGCCATTTAAAACAATGGACAATTGTCTGCTAACTGTCAGCTAACTTTAGCCTAGTAACTACCAGCCTACAAATGTCTTTCCATTGCTACACACAGGCCAATGTTGCTAGAAACTCACAAGTACAAGCACCGACGAAAAACATTTAGGATTTTGTTTTGTTTTATCCACAAGCCAACATAGGTGCAAGCCTGCAGTTCCCATCTCATCATTACTCATAACATCTTACACATCTGAAAACACAGTAAATATACACGCTACCCCGAACCTTTTAAGATTTATCCAGTTTAATTCCCAAATGAAGATGTAAACCTGCATTTCAGTCATGTTTCACTCCTCTGACATGCAAGGTTTGCCGAACTGTGGCATTTGCTACCTAACTTAGCTAAACAGGTCTTCTCCACAAATCGCCTAATATTGCTGGAAGCTCACGAGAAATACAAACATTGACCAAAAACCTTTAAGATTTTGTTCAGTTTTATCCACAAACCAAGGTGCAAGCCTGCAATTCGTTTATTAAGCTAACTTATTTTGCCTTGTCTCCTCGTCCTATCATAATTCATAACGTCTTACAAAACACTGTAAATATACACACTGACAAACCTTTTCGGATTTATTCAGTTTAATTCCCAAATCGAGATGTAAACCTGTAATTCAGTCATGTTTCACTCCTTTGACATGCAAGTGTTTCCGAACTGTGGCATTTAACACCTCTGACGAGAAGATTGGTGTGTGCATAGAGCTGACGTACTATGTATCAAGTGCACACCAGATTTTGCCATGACTATGGAAAATAAAGGTTAGAACATAATTTTTCCTCACAAATTTAAATGAGAAGTATACAAGATAAAGGCGATTATCAATAATGTAATTGTAGGCTTAGCTCTGGGTGGAAAGCAGCTTGGAGAGAGCCCAGATCTAAAATTAAGTTATTTTGCTTTGTTTACAAACCTCTGCCTCTGTATCACAGTGCTGCAGTAACCCATCCTCATGAAAAACATCCATGTAACAATTTCAAATGAACTTAAAACAAGGGTTTTTCTTTTGTGTTTACCCTTTATGCATAACATTCACATTAACTATAAAATGCATATCCTAACTGTTTAGCATTGTTACTGGGTGGCAATCGTTTATTAAAATACAATTAAAGACAAATGCATTTTCAGCTAGCTCTGTAGAGCTACCTTCGGAGGTTAATGTGTGTGAGTGTGCTAAGGTGGTGGTCTCAATTGAAAGCAACACAATACACTTTTTATGCACTTTATTTACCACAAGGCCTGAGCCATCAACCAATTTCAGACTAAGAGAAAGAATGTGTGCAAGTGTGTGTTCATGTGGTCATTCTCCCCATCAGGTCTGTGTACTGTGGTTAACTTCATACCTTGGGTGGTGGTGGTCTGTAAAAAAATAAAAATTAAGAAAATTAAAAAATTAGGACAGTGAACAACAACAACAACCATATCTCAGCAGCTTCACAATACAGGGAAATGTTGAAATCAACAAATATAAATAAATTACTATAAATAGACAAATCGGTGACATGAAAGGAATCAGGGCTGACTAACATTAGTAAGACAAAACACGTTACTAAGAAATCATGAAGATACACATGGGATAAACGGTGGGCGAAGACCAGCTTTTGGGGTGTAGCACATTAGTAAGACAAGACAGAGACTGTTAGTAAAACACACATGGAGGGTAGAGGGTGGGTAATGCCATGCCTCTGCCGCAGGAATGACAACAGCCCAAATGTCAGTGGTTTGGGGGGTCCTGAGAGGGCTGATTCCCTGACCGAAACATAAATTAGGTACAGTAGTCATTGCACTGGGTGCAATGTTATTTCATAATATGTCATGCATTAAGGCAAAGGAAGTGTTCAGTGTAGGAAAAATCCAAATTTAGCTTCAAACCTCCAAAGATGCTCCACTTACAGGGACACAACATCAGAGGATGCCATTTTGGACACAAGACAATATACAGTACATTACATAGTTTATCATAAACTTACAAAGAGAGTCCAGTGGTTCCCATCCTCAAAGAAGGCCACCACCACCTTTCCTTTGAAAATGGTTTTCTAACAATATAGAGCATATAAAAAATTAGTGTCACATTAAAAAGCTCAGACTCACTGTGAATTTACAAAAAAATAAATTACACACAAAAAAACAAAAACAAAACCTATATACGCTAGCATCTATACTGACATAAGACACTGTTAATCAAAAGAAAATGAGTTGGAACATCATCAGGAATGTAAGAATCTTCAAATATGGACTTCAGTATGGACACAAATACTGTGGATGCCACACACTCCAACGAGGTAATCTAAGAAAACGGGAGGAGGCTATAGGTATTATGAGAAACACACTTGGTATTATAGTTTGTGAAACACTGAAACTTTTCAATACACACACTGTCACACTCACCTGGCATCTTCTATAGTTGAGCAACTCTGAAAAGACAAATACATCCAAGTGACCAAAATTGGAGCAAACATCATCACAACTGTTTGGATAATATACTTAGTAAGTAACTTAGTAACAGTTCAGGAACAACTAAATTTCAGGAAGATCCTTGACCATGACAATTCAGGAGTTCAGGATACATAATATTCTCTGATGATCCTAGTAAAACACTCAGTAAAGTAAATCATAACTGTAAGGCTGATTGTACTCGGTTAATGATAAACAACAGTCCAGGTAATGCTACGATGGTCCTGGATTGCTGCGCATCATGACTGTCCTGGACTAAAAATAAGCAACAACGATCCAGGATGAATGAGATGCTGCATCAGTCCTAAAATGATACTATGGTGCTCCCGGAGTAAAATGTCGATAGCACAGAGAAAGTGTGGGGCTAGTGCTGGAATATCCTGCGGCCATCGTCGTCAGTCAAAAAAGAGTTGAATTAGCCAAGTTATTGAGGAGTTAGCTTGTAATGTCAACTATTACATTAACCCATTTTCCTACTAACCGTTAACATAATTAGGTACATTGACTCCTCTTCGGAAATATGACTAAGCACTACCGTTTAAACACATTTTTTTGTAATACAGTATACATTGTAACTGGTGGTTAGCGATTACACCCAGTGCTAACGCCTACACGTAGCAGGCTAGTTCTTAAAAACCTGTTTGAAATGTTTACTCGCAGACCTTTCATTTCATACACAAGGGCATCATAAGCATCGCATCATGAGCAAATACTAACGTTATCCTATGTGCCGTGGCACCGCTGACTGATCCTAATAAAAACTCTCCCTCGCCTCAAAAGTATCTAGCACCAAACGCAATCAAAACAGAACAGTTCGGTTGGAAAACTGCAACAGAATGCCACCCAACATTTCGTAAATAGTGTTACCTGTTTCTTTGGAAAAGAAGGGCAAAGTCCCAACGGTCGTCGACCTCCTCTGGCAGCTTGCGCACTTTTCGGCGGGCAGCTTGACCTTGTAACGTTTGCTGATGTGAATTTTTCACGTCGCCCTCTAAATGACATCATCAACCACAAGTGCCACCTGATTGGTTGGCTGAAACTTTGATCCTGGACGAACAACTTTGACATTGATCCTGGACTGTTAATTACTTGGTGATATCAGATCATGCCGTGCACCACATAGGCCAACAGCCAAAATGTGACTAGCCTATATCCCATAGCCTAAAATATTTATCAACTTCGATGGACTGCTTGATACAAATTTGGTATTATTCCTGTGTCCTGGTTTTCACAAGCCGAAATATGCTCACCCCTTTTTAAAAATTAATTTACAATATCGCCCACAGTGAGTTACAATATCGCCCACAGTTATGTTTCATTCATTGCTATACTGTAGCAAAACAATCTTAATTTTACTATATTAACTTTGTAACTCGCCATTGCTGTTGACACAGAGTTTCGAGTAACGTGAGTGAGGAGCAGGGCACTTTAATGATTGTCTGTGCAGAGCGAAATAGAACGCGGAAATAAAAAAACATCGCCCCGCATTTTCGCTCCGCTGGTGTGGACACTTTTTTCGCTTTTCGCATATTTCGCTTTTCCGCACCGCAATTTCGCTTTCCGCTTTGGTGTGGACGGGCCTTCAGAGAGGTCTGGCATCTGACTGTGACCTGTGTTATTTTTATGTGCCAACTATTTAAACTGTTTGAGATATGACAGTTTAAAAAAATGGTGTCAGACAGTCTATGGTATTTTGCCATACATTTCATTATCTTACTGCAACAGGTCAGGGTGCATGTCTGATATTTGAATGATAAAAACGGAACCGCTTAACCTATAAACGTGGTTGAAACTTTGTCAGAGGGGTCTGGGATCTGACTATGACCTGTGTTAATTTCATGTGGCTACTATTTAAACTGTTTGAGACAGGACAGTGTAAATATGAGGCAGCAAAGTTACACACTGCCATTTTTTTTATTTGGAATGTTGAGGAATAGAACTCTCAAGTGATGTCATATAATACCCCTGCCATGGGCTGCTTAATGGTTTTCGATGGGAGTCTATAGAGCCCATACAAGGATACAAGCAGTATCGGCTCCTGAGCATAAATATTGGTGGGGCAGACACTGACTCCGATGCCTGAATCACTAACCTTGACCAAATGTTATAGAATAATTTATACTGGCTATCGTAATATTAAAAACCTAATTAATGTAGTAATTTGGCTAAGCAGGAAAAAATTATCAAAGGACTTATCTTGAGATAAACCGTTTCGAAGTTACACGTCAATTAACATTTAACATGTAGCTTAATATTCTTCAAAAGTACATGTCTTGGCTTTTAATTGCTCAAATTTGGTCAAAGTTGACATGCCAAGTCTAAACAGCTTTCTTTTCATGTGTCCTAAATTTTGTGACATTTCGTCATAGGGGCGATGTTTATCGTCAAAGCTAGGTGTCGAAAAACTGTTTTTGTTAAATAACTCAACAATTTTGCCCAAGACAACGATTTTGTGTGGCGTATCGACCCATCCCGTAAACACTCACTTGAAGCATAGCGCCACCTAGTGATATGGGTAAATGCAGAAATTGGGATTTTGAGTTGCCACAGAGCACAGCACATGCCATAACATTTGGTCCATAGGGGGCGCTATAATTGTACAAAATGTCATTTTGACTACTATCTAGAGAATGCTAACATTTACAACCAATTTGTTTTTATTGTGAAATCCGATGACCGTCACTCATTGAAAACACTGGTCGACGCCCACTTCTAACGAAAACAATTTACGTGAAATTTCAACACTGCGAAAACGAATCCAAACGAACTCGTCATAGGCTGTTAATGTGGTCCATAGGGTGCACCGCAATTGTACAAAATGTCATTTTGCCTATTTCTTTCAGAAATCACTCCTACACACTACACAAACACACATAATGTCATTCATTCAAAACCCACATCCATGCCCACTTCCAGGAAATCATTTCCACACAATTTCTCACCTCACAACACTGCTCTATTCATCATAACAACAGTTCCCACATTTCAATACACTGCGGCAGTCATACCATTTACCGCTATGCGGTACATCTAGTTCTTAATGTAAGTCAGTGCGGAGAAAATCTTTTCACATAAATCAGTTGACACTTGACATCCAGGGGCAGTTCTGTGATGCGGCGGGAGACAGTCACATCAGAGAGTGGCACTTGTTCCAGCTCCGCTGCCTGTTTATCCCTGTGCATAATCCGACTCATCGCTATTACTGCTGGTTTTATTTAGGCTTCCCCAATCGTGTGTGGCTTTTTTGTCTGCGCAATTAAATATGCCACCTCATATAAAGCCTTTTGCGCCTTTGCAGAGATAGTTGTTAGTTTACTGAGGGCTTTCTTCTGTTCTTGTAACTCGTTCTCTTTTCTGTGAAAAAAGTCACTGGGTTTATCTGTGAGGCCGGGATGTTTGGTGTTCATACTGTATGCCTAAGTAATTCCCGTTTAAGACTCTGATGTGCGAGGACTTGTAGAGCACACAACGCACTGAGGGTGTTGTACCTGGCTTATAATAATGCCATAATTAATTAATTTCTCTCTGTATTTTCTGGTTTTGGAGAAGGACAGGTCCGTTTGCCAGTCATGGGTTTGGCTGCGCTCTGCATTTGATGCCCGCTAATGGGAGGGTGACGGTTAATAACTGAAATAACTTCAGAATGCCTCAGTGGTTATGACACCCTTGCTCAATGTAAAACTAGCTATTCTGAACATCAGATCACTCTCTAACAAGTCATTTTTAATTAATGATTTTATTTGCACACAAAAAACTTGATTTTATGCTTACTGAAACCTGGCTGGAACAAGCGAACAGTTTCACTAGCCTTATTGAATCAGCTCCCCCAAATTTCGATTTCATGAGTGCCACAAGAACTAATAAACCGGGGAGGTGGAATAGCAAACATATTCAAAACATCTTTTCAGTG
The DNA here is from genome assembly GCA_027475355.1 of Coilia nasus. Taxonomy (NCBI): domain Eukaryota; kingdom Metazoa; phylum Chordata; class Actinopteri; order Clupeiformes; family Engraulidae; genus Coilia; species Coilia nasus. Next base: position 4,529,290 of record CM050204.1, on the reverse strand, counting down.
CAAACAGACAACATTTGGCAACTTTGCATCTTTTGAGTACTTAAGTACACTCGTTAAGTGTTCTTCTAGTATGTTATTATTGACCATCTACAGACCACCAAGACTTTCAGCAACAGTTTTTAAAGAGTTTGGTGAACTGTTGTCAAACATCAGTCTTATTATATCAGGGGATTTCAATTTGCATGTCGATAATCTAGAAAACACCTATGCCAATGAATTTCTCACTCTGATTGATACCTTCAGCCTAACACAACATGTTCAGGGGCCAACACACTCTCATGGCCATACCTTTGCCCTTGTTATCACAAAGGGTGTTAATGTCTCTACAACTGTTATGGACTTGGCCGAATCTGATCATTTTTGTGTTTTCTTTGATGTTTGTATGTCCCCTCACATTCAAAACAGGTCTATGTCTGTAAGAAGGAGAGTCATAAATAATGACACAGGTCTTCTTTTTGAGCAGGCACTCTCACAGACCCCAAGTCAACCATCAGACTGTGCAGATGATTTAATGATAAATTTTAATTCTAGGATGACACATATTATGGATAATATTGCCCCTTTAAAAACCAGAAGAGCCACTGACAATCAAAAACCACCCTGGAAACTGAATCCAATGTATAAACTGCTAAAGGGAGAGTGTAGAACATCTGAAAGAAAGTGGCGTAAATCTAAACTTCAGATTCATTATCAAATTCATAAAGAGATGCTTAGTAAATAAAATTTGGAAATCTCTAAAGCAAGACAATCTTTCTTCTCTAACATCATAAATAGGAATATCAACAATGCCCGTGTGCTATTTTCTGCTGTTGTGAAGTTAACAAATCCCTCATCACAGTTGCCTCCTGAGCTTTCCTCAATTAATAAATGCAATGACTTTGCGAAAATTTGCTAAGATACGACACAGTTGCAAATAGCTGAAAATCTGGAACCAATGCCAACATTTGGCTTAATTGACTATGAAACCCTTGAAAAAACGTACAAAATCTCAGTTCTTCCATCTGAACTGGATGTTCTGCCAACAATTTTGTCTGTTCTTCATCTTATATCAGCCGATGTACTTGAGATTATAAATGCATCACTATAGACTGGCATATTTACTTGCTCTTTGAAAAATGCAGTTGTAAAACCCTCACTCAAAAAGAATAACCTTGATGGTTCAGTGCTTAATAACTACAGGCTCATATCCAATTTACCATTTATTGGAAAAAAAAAAAAATGTTTTTAATCAATTAACCTCAAATAGCTGTTTTGATAAGTTTCAGTCAGGTTTCTGTGCCAATTACAGCACTGAAACAGCTCTTATTAAGGTCATAAATTATATACATCTTAATTCTGATGTCAGCAAAACATCAGTCTTGGTGTTATTGGACCTTAGTGCAGCTTTTGACACTGTTGATCACTGCATACTACTACATCGACTGGAACATTGGGTTGGATTCACTGGTACAGTTATCAATTGGTTAAAATCATACTTACAACAAAGGAGCTTTTTGTTGCTATTGGAAACTGTACCTCAGCATCTATGTCCTTGACCTGTAGTGTCCCACAGGGGTCAATCCTTGGACCATTACTATTCAATCTTTATATGCTTACGCTTGGGCAAATCATCAAGAACAACTCAATCAATTACCATAGCTATGCTGACGACACCCAGGTTTACTTAGCTCTGTCAACTAATGACTATACCCCTCTTGAGTTCTCTACACCCGTATTGAACAAATTAACAACTGGATGTCACACAGTTTTCTTCAGCTGAACGCAGATAAAACTGAAGAAATTGTATTTGGAAAAAAGGAAGATAGACGTAAGATCACCACTGCTCTTGAGACTAAGGGGCTTAAAGCAAAAGATACTGTTAGAAATCTTAGTGTCCTTATTGACAGTGAACTAACATTCAACAGTCACGTGAAAGCAATCACTAAATCTGCATTCTATACTTATGTCAAAACAAGATCTAGAAAAACTTGTACATGCTTTTATTTCCAGTAGGGTTGATTACTGTAATGGCCTTTTCACAGGCCTTCCTAAAAAGACCATCAAACAGCTTCAACTGATCCAAAATGCAGCAGGAAGGGTTCTTACAAGAACAAAAAGATCTGACGACATTGCTCCAGTTTTAAGGTCCCTGCACTGGCTTCCAGTAAGTTATAGAATTGACTTTAAGGCATTGCTTCTTGTGTTTAAATGGGATAAATGGGATGGGACACAATTACCTATTGGATATGTTTCAGTTATACGCACCAACTAGGTCTCTGACATCACATCAGAAAAATCTGTTGGTAGAACCTGCAGTTAGAACAAAATGTGCTGTAAAGCTCTGGAACCAACTTCCAGAAGACAAGCAAGAGTGTTTTCCATAGACAGTAGAACAGAATGGACAGAGGGATGGTGCCTTTTTCATTGGCAGCCGATGAAACGAGATTTTAAATTCTTGAATTGGTCACGACGCTACTGTGCAAGCCCGCGGTGATGTTCAGTGACATCAGCCAACGAACTTGAATACCATAAATTGAGTGGTAGATGCTCAATCACAAATCAGACAGCGTGTTAACACTGTTCATTGAAAACGCAGCTTATATTATTATATTTGACCATTGTTACAATGCTCACATTTGAGAACTGAAATCACTCCGATGTTTCATGTCCAACTGAATGTCATGACAAACAAGCGATTGTTACGCCGAACGCTATGGCTTTCCAACCCAACCGCAACAAACATATTGTGATAACCTGTGTAATTGTGTTCTGTTCTGCAATATTGTTATGCGTATGTGCCTTTAAGGGAATGGTGTTGTGTGTGTGTGTGTGTGTGCGTGTGTGTGCGTGGGATGAGAGGAGAGAAACACAAAAGTTGCTGCATCATTGCACCGTAGTGTTTGTGTGGAATAAGCGTGAGTTGTGGCTAAACAGCAACTCTGTTCTAGAAACGGTTTCTAAGCTTCCTGAAAGTGTCACGCAAGCCTCGGAGGCCTGAGGCCTCTTTCATCCGATTTGATTTTGCTGTCACATTCACTTGTGTGATGTAGGTGTTGCAAATGTGCAAAGGTGTTGCAAAACGGTCCAGGCAAAACCTCTGCATGCACTCCCATGTCAGTGAAACCCAGAATGTTTATCTAGACCTATAAATGCGACCTATAGCGTGTCTTCAACCTCAGCATTCTCTCTCCAATTAACACAGGAGTGCGAGCAGGTATAAGGATGGCGTTTTGGTTTCTGGTTATGAGAGGATGTTGGTCATATTTATATTCACACCAATTACGTAATTAAAAAATAATTAATCCATTCATTCATTCATTGTCGTTTGTTTGTAATTTACCTAATTGGAGAACAGGCTCTTTCAGGTCGTTTCGTTCATCACGTGACATTTTAGAAAAATAATGTCATGGCTATGAGAAACGTTGTCCTTTAAAGAATAAGGATCAACAACCAAACATTACTGACTCTGCACTTTGGTATGTTAAATATGGCAAAACAAATTATAGGCCTAGCTGACATAAAATGCAGTATTTCATTTCGCCTTATAGTGGCACTGGACCTTACTACAGCCCTTTGAGGCGCATAAAGAGAAAACCGCTTAAGTGGAGGGTAGAATGCGCGTAGGGTTCATTTACATGCGACACTCCCTAATTTTGTAAATGTACATAAATGCATTTTACGCACCTTTAAGAATGACAAAATAGCGTGTGCCATATATAACAGCTAGAACACAGAATAATAACGTGTTCTAAGATGCCTAATGAGGTTAATGGTGTTGAAATGTCGAGGGGTGCTTCCACCTCGAGGGATTTCATTGTGACATATGTTGGGTATGTCAAATTGTACATCTTTCTCAAATTCTTCGAAGTAATTCTGTGTTTGTGCAATAAAACCACTGCAGATGGTGCAGAATGCAGCAGCACGTTTGGTATTCACTCAACCCAAAAGGGCCCATGTTACTCCTCTATTTATCCAGTTGCACTGGCTACCTGTGACTGCCCGGATCAAGCACAAGGCCCTGACCCTTGCATACAAAACCATCTCAGGATAAGCCCCAGCTTATCTGAAGGAAATACAAAGGCCATATGTTCCTGGCAGAGAGCTGCGCTCCTTCAACACAAACCGGCTAGCCGTGCCCCCTGCTTGCTCTACGCGTCACCAGGCAAAACTGTTTTCTGTAATTGTCCCTCAGTGGTGGAGCAAACTTCCAGAAGCTACAAGACTAGCATCATCTCTCTCAACCTTCAAGAAGCATGTAAAGACTCTCCTCTTCCACGACTACTTACTGCACAAATGCCTGAGCTGACCCAGACCCAGGATTGACTGTAAGGCATGTTGTGTGTTGTGTGTGTGCTTGAACCTTTACTAATGCACTTAAAACTAAAAAAAAAAAAAAAAAAAAAAAAAAACGAACCCCAGTTGGCATTGCCCTTATTGCTCTGTATATCTCCTGTGCACTTTGTATCTGCAAGTGTTGTACGCTGTGATTATGTCCTCTATTGTAAGTCACTTTGGATAAAAGCGTCTGCCAAGTGTAATGTAATGTAATTCCAGACAGGAGAAGTTATTCTGCTTCCGTTGAGATGCACCTCTACTGTGCGCAGCGTTGCATGTAGGCGGAGTCGCGAGTAATTTACATCACGTGATCGGCTTTTTGATTGGTGCTTTATAGGGTTCTCTGATCAAGCTATTTTTAGGCAGTATCGGCCGATCATGACCGGTGTCTGATCAATCTGAGCATCTCTATACTTTACCCACCATTTTTACTGCTGTCCATGTCCATCTTTTTTTATTACTGCACCACTGAATGTATAACACATAGAGCATCAAGGCTTGCTTGAAACGAGGTGGTTTTGATCCAGCCCTTTGGATCAGAGCCAGAACTGTACCATCAACTGTTCTGCATTTGTGATCAATGCTTTTTGATCACTAAGAGAGACGCTGGTAGTCAAGGCCACTTCTTCAGGCCCTCATGATGTGTGTCAGCTGTTATTTATTAAAGTGGCATGTGTGCAGTCATTTGGCCATCTCTCCTCTGGGTCTCTCTCTCCATCTGTTCCTTCTTACTCTCTTGACACCTCATTTTGAAACTGTACTCGGCTAATTAAGTCCTGTTCCTTAACACCTTTGGACATCTTTGTAGTGTTTAGTGATGTTCTTTTGAACCAGAGAACAATCTCACCATTTTGAATACATGCTAGTCGGATAATTTGTCAACAAAATACTTACAAAATGTATCTGCACTGTATTGTACTGTAAATGGCCATTTAAAGACCTTTGGTTTAAACCACCCATTTATATTTAGTTTTGATTTTGAGTGTGATCTTTATTTTGTCTTGTTTTGGTCATATGTTTGAAAACTATGCTAAACTAATAGACAGCAGCCACTTTGAAAGAAGCTGATTTTGACTTGGACTACCTTGACAACAAAACATTTGACACAATCTAATTGTTCTCTTTTAGTTTGTAGTGAGGGAGTGTGGGAAGGACACTTCACTGATCTCCTGCCTCACCATACCAGCTCTGGAAGCTCTGTCAGTCTTGCTTCGACAGGGGGAGGGACTGCTGTCCAACCCACATCACATCACCCTTGCCCTGGGAGCAGCGCAGTTTGTCCCTCTGGATCACCTGTTCATACAGGACTACCATGCAGCCTTTGAGGCCATTCACGAGGTTCTGTTCACCATCATCCAGTGCCATACACAGGTGAGTGCAGTCTTAACTGGTGTGCTATTGGCAATAATGGGCATCATGGATTCAGAAGTTACAATGTAGTACCACATATTTCAAATCACCTGCTTCTATCTGCACATGTAGTAAAGCTGATTTCACTACTTAAGTTGTTTACCTGGCTGAAGAGCTGTGCTAAATAGAATCAGCTCATCGTTGGAGCAAAAGAGTGGTACTGGATTGTAGTTTCTGAAGCCCAGTTGCCCATCAGTCGTTATTTTATTTAGGGCTATTTTCATAGACTAGGGAGAATCCGAGAGATTGAAGACATCACACTACCCTGCTCGTGCACACAAATTAAATTGTAAAACAACACATCCTTGTCTCAGCCTTTAACAGTTGAGCTTCAAGTTATCATGGTAGCCTAAGGCAGTTAATTTTGGCTAGCGTACGCTTGTCTCAGATGAAAGCTGAAAAGATAAGATCATCAGAGCGCAAAGTATGTATTGGACTGGAGCTTTAGGCCAATATGATCTCAATGTACCCACCCTGACCTGCTTACTCTGTAGCCTGAGGTAGTTTTCTAACATAGCAGTCCATGGAAGTGACTGTCACTGCTATTTCAGCTTGTCAGCTTCAGAAAGTATGTAGAGCATGTTCTTTCACAGTCAGAGCATGTTCTTTCTTTGACAGTCAGAGAAACAAAACATGTGGATAGTGAAGCACATTTCTACACTACAGTGTTTCTGTTGATTCTAGAAAAAAAATACTGCTCCGTACTTTTTTTGGCTGGTAGGTCAAAAAGTTCATGTTGACACCAGAAGTATGTTCTGTACCCTACAACAATGATGTGTTGTTGGAGCAGCCAACAGATGCACAAGAAGAGGGCGTATATAATAATTGAAATAGATAAAAATAACTAGGTAGAATTAAAATATACGTTCAGATTTACAGCAATAATATTCAAGTAAGACTATAAAACAATATAAAAAACAATATGTACATTTTACATTATCAAGTTGTGAATAGATAAATAAGGTGCAGAATATGCCAACAGCAAAAGTGGTGTGTGCAACAGAGTCATATAGCCAATGTAATGCAAAGCAATTGGGGGGAAACACCACTATATAACAACAATTAAAATTATTTGATAGACTGTGTATTGCACATTTATTCGGTGAGGGGCAGACCTTTTCAACTTCTGTTAGCATGCCAGGTAGAACAACTCTGTAATCGTTTGAAGTGCAGCATAACTTTCTTGTTTTCTTTAGTCGCGGTCCTCCCAGGTTTTGTGTGATTGACAAATCTTCCCCTGTAATCAGGCTGTTGCAGGCTGGAGTGAATGAATCACCTTTTGTATTTCACATTGTGGTGTTTTTCTGCCGGCACATCCGCTCCACAAAAAACAATCTTTGAAACATCTGTTTGTGGACTACTAGCCTTCCTCCAACACAGCTTTTGTTTTGTTTTGTTTTTTTCTCCTCTTTGCTGCTCATGTTGAGACAAGATTTCTTTTATTACCTCCACCAACGGAAGTTATGTAATCATTAACGTTTTTTTTTTTTGTCAGTTTATCAACATAACTCAAAAAGTTATGGATGGATTTTGATGAAATGTTCAGGGTAGGTAAGAAATAGGCTAACCTAAAAGTGAAGATTTTGATCACCATCTGGATCCAGGATTTTTTATAGGATTTTTTACCATAGTGAGATAGGGCCAGTTTGAACTGAGCTGCCCTGGCAGAGGTCTGCGCTCTCTGAGTGCTTTTCTAGTCGTATTTTAAAACTTATAGATGGTGAGACTGGGCCTGAGAAAGTACCTCAGATGTGCTTACATGTTGTTTCTCCCTTGGAGGGTATAGTTGAGAGGTTTTTTCTCAGTCTCTATTAGTGCGTAAACGTAGCACATCCTGACAAATCAGTCACCTAAGAGATCCATCAGAAATGGATTTGGTGCAAATATTTTGTCTCAGCTGCCCTCTCCAGGAAGGGAATCTGTTGCTGACAGGAAATGTGTAGATTCCATTGTACAAGTTGACTATTTACTCGTTAGCTAAAAGTCGGCACTGGGCACAGGGTGGGCTCTTCAGGTGATGGTAACTTCTCGTTAATAGCGGTCACAGTGGGTGCCTCTCTTTGTTTCCTTGGTGTTTCTTCCTTACACCCCTGACCTTGTGCCCTGGAAATGATTTAAATCATCACATCATAAAGGATGTTTTATTTGTCAAATGAACACCACCCACGTGTGAGGTCAAACATTTTAACATGGCGCCTGTACGATCAAGGTCAGACATTGCTTTTTTTCCTCATGTGCTGTCGTTCACAAAAGGAGGGTCTAGGAATGAGGACAAGGTGGAAGGAAAAGGATGGGCGAATTAAGAAATGACTTTTAATTAGAATTGACTCTTGCTTAAGTGTGACCTCTTCGCTACTGGCTGACATGTGCTTCTAAGTTTGGACCGAATGCAAGTTGGTATCTCATCGTGACTCCCTATTGCATGTCTGTTCTTAGACCGCAAGTCATAGAGCTCGCTCGTACCACCCTTCAGAAAATCAGTTTGTCCGCAAGGCATTCTCTCAGTGTGGTGAAGGAAAAAGTAAGTGGAGGCAGATGTGAGGAAGGAGGTACAAGGGGGAGGGCGAGGCCAGGGAGTTGGGAGTGGAGGGGGTGGTTGTACAGTGCTGGCAAGGAAAGGGCCGAGCACATGGAAACCATTACCACCTTCACCGCTGCCCAATGACTCACAGGCACAATTGAGACACTTGGGGGAAGTGTGGGCACAACTGCTCTGGTCTAAGAAGATCCTGACAACACATTACACCACTCGCTCTGTCCCCCGCCGCCCTCTCTTTCAGGGTTATGTTATGGTTATCATGTCATCTATTCTCCGTCCTCCACTGCCTCCACAGCACCTTACCCCTTCTGCTCACACCTGGTTGCCCCATCCCACCTCGGCAAAGTCCCCCCCACAGACACACATGCAGCCCTCACATCCTCCCCCAGACACACATACAATACGCAGCATATAGCCTTGCCCCCTGCCTCATACCACCCCCCTAGACACAGCCCTCACCCTAAATATTCTTGTATCCTTGTCACCATTGTGTTCAAGTGTACAACTTTCAAAACAATAACAAATGTTTATCACACAAAAGCTAGCTATCCTTCTGCGATTTGTTGGTGACAAATGTGACACAGGTTTTGTAAGACTTCTGATGATTCCTCTAACAATAAGCAAAAAATTATTGAAATCTTTGGTGACTTTTAGATTGATAGATTTCTTAACGTCTCTTCTGGCCATGTGCCATCAGTTCAAATAAAGATGCTTTAAAACTTGCAAAAAAGTTAATCACACATACGATGATACACAGATATGGTAATGATATGGTAATGGTGTTATTTATTTGTTTTCAAACCACTTGTGCTGTGCTCTTCCTTCATCATTTGTGCCTCCAGGTAATGCTGAGAACAGCTCCAGCCTTTTTGAACTGTTTCTACCGACTTGTTGCATCCATTATGTTAGAGGGCAAACAGAGAGCAGAGGTGGATAAAGGTAAGATATTCCGCCTTAACCTGCATCTCCTGAATGAATGCTCAGATGTGACTCACTTGTAAATGTTAAAACAGGAGCATACCAAAGCATAATTCAGTTACCATATTGAATTGTAGTCTGACATATGTTGCATTCACTTACCTTTCACTCACCTTCATGCCTCTCCAAACGTCAGGACTTGTTTGGCCACCTTATGGTGTAGATCTATCAAGTTCAGTTAAACTTCTACTTCCACATTAATGGCTAAAGTGCCCTTGAGCAAGACATCTAATCCCACCTTGCTCCAGGGGAGCTCTGGTTAAGAGCATTGGCTAAATGTAATGTAATGTCATCTTCATCTTGCCCTGGTGTGTCAAAATGAGAAACTGTTCATGCATTCAGCAGTGGCACGTTTTAAGTCTACATGCCATTATCTCTGACAGGACTACCTCCCCACCTGACAAGTGAAATGCACAGACATTTCACCCTGGAGACTGACTCAGTGCCATCTCCCTGAGAATGTCCCCAACTGTTAATTAAGCCTTATATTGTGCATATTCTCACTGTATCACAGTTGGATCACCCTGAAGCACCAATGCTTGTCAAACATGTGACAGAAGAAGAGGTTGCAGTTGAAAATAGGTTTGTTCAGGTCTTGAATTACTTCTCGTGACCTGTGCATTCAGATCGAGCACAAATGACAATGTAAATTAACACAAAGGGATTGATCAAGCGGCATTTAGGTGGGGGACTATATTCTGCGGAAGCACAGGCAAACAGTCTTACTGTCTACCAGTAACAACTCCACGATTGTGGGTTAACGGAAGTCTGGGAATGGGGGTTTCCAGGTGCTGCGTGGTGTCTTTGCGCCTTTCAGCGGTGCTTTGCCTGCGCTTCTGCGGAATACAGACCCCCATCTAAATGCCAGTTGGTCAATCCCTTCGTGATTCGTGAATTGATTCACGTTTGCCACAGTGTGCTAGTTGGCAACACTAGATTACAATGACTATGCTAAGCTAAGGTCAGTGCTGCCAGATTCGGATAATAGCTGAGTCTGCTAGAAACGCTTCTGCCCACTTATCCAACTGTAGGGACTGCAGGGACAGACTCAGTTTCATCTGGGGCTGGCGTATTCCTTTAGAAAGCCTTGGGATTCCAGCTTCACAGCTTGGTTTGCCCTCAGCCAGGGGACTTCACTTTTTTGTTTGTTTGGATGAAAGACTTCAGAGAAACTCAACCCATTATCACTGAAAACTCTGGTCCACAAAGCAGACATCAAAGCCAAGCTCACTCACTGGAGGTGTCATGGAGCTCTCCGCAAGGCGATGTTTGGTTATAATATTATCTGCTTTATAATGGCATGATTTGTTTTTTTAATCCATGTATGAGTTTGTCAACTCAACAATGTGTAATATTTGCACAAGTGCCCTGTCTGCCCTTACATGTGGAATGCATATGCATTTGTTTACCATGCAGTGGAGCAGAATGTAACTACTCATAAAGGCAACCTTGTGCTAGGCCAGATCTTGTTAGAGCTCACAGTTTAACAGTACTTCATAGTTTGTCTTAAAAAACACACACACACACACTTTAAGAAAAAAAAAAGGATCATCTTCTGCAGGAACTTGTTTTGAAAAGATGCTGTTTTCTTCTCCCTGCTGATGAGCCACTCTTCTTTTTTTGCAGACTTGGAGAAGGACGGTGGGGAGCTTTTGAAGTGTGCTCAACTGGTGGAAAGAATGTACTCACACATCGCGGCCACCGCTGAGGGCTTTACCGTCCTTTCGTCCTTCATGGTGGCCCAATATGTAACCGAGCTACAAAAGGTAAGATCTAAAACATACCATTTCAGTCACTTTTACTTAGCTTTGGGTTGCTTTAAAATGTTTTTTTTTGTTCTTTAAACACAAGATACAAGAGTGAGAAAGATGGAGAGGTTCAGATGAGAACCTTTTATTGGAAAACTCCTTATCCATGTAGCTGCATTGTAAGACGTATTCCCTCATGTAATAGTAATCTGTTTATATCACCTACGAGGAATGCTCTATGCATTTCTTTTTTACCCTAAAAGAGGAAACTGAGGCTTTGTGGAATTACGGTGTAACCAAGTTAAAGAAAATCATTAGTGTAATGTGTACCATCACTCAAATTTCATTGTTTCATTGAATGGCCATTATGGTGTTTAAAAATCAGTTAAAAAAGCAGTAACCACTTAAATAGGGCCTTTCCCTATCATGCCTTCTCCTCTCTGTCTGTCTTTCTCAGCTGCTCTCCCTCTCTCCCTTGAATGTTCTCACTTTTTGGTACTCACACCTTCCCTCGTTCTCTTATTCTTTCTCTTTTTCTGTCTGTCTCTCTTTCGAGTGTGCGCGTGCACACATGCATGCCTCTTCTCTCGCTTCTCTATGCTTGGCTTAGTGATTCAGCACTGCTAGTCTCAGTTTCCTTTAAGGTCTCATACTGCACCCATGAAAGGCAACACTGCTGCACCACACCACTCCCCCTTCTCTCTCCATCCCTCCGTCCTACACTTGCTCTCTCCATCTGCTCTCAGTCAGATACAAAACACTTTTATCATTGCAAATACCAGTGTGCAGCAAGGTTTAGCCACGCCGTCCTCTCTTACCCCAGCCTGTGGACTTGCTCAGTCACAGAGACAAAGGGACCATTTAAAGGCCGCACTAGTCAGTCCACAGGTACGTCTGTATGAGGGATGCACCTTTAGCCTGTTCCTTGGCGAGGTGTCTGAAAGCTGCTGCCAGTAAGTTACCTACTTTCCACCTGGCAGAACACAACGTTCCGCTCCGGGTTAAAGCTTCAGTTTTGGTGTGCGCAGGATTTTGTAGGGTAGTTTCTGTCTCGTAGTTTCAAAAAACTGTCATAGTGCTAACATAAATTTGCAAAAATCTGCCGAATTGAATCCAGATCATCATGACGGCAGTCATTTTGAAGGAAATGGAAAAAGGGAACTTTATGCTCTTTCCGAGAGAGAGAGAGAGAGAGAGAGAGAGAGAGAGAGAGAGAGAGAGAGAGAGAGAGAGAGAGAGAGAGAGAGAGAGAGAGAGAGAGAGAGAGAGAGAGAGAGAGAGAGAGAGAGAGAGAGAGAGAGAGAGAGAGAGAGAGAGAGAGAGAGAGAGAGAGAGAGAGAGAGAGAGAACTCAGAACATGAGCTGTGACTCGGAGAAAAATGAACCTTCAGCTTGCTCTTTACTTCTTTCCAAAGGTAACCCTAATGCCAGAGATCAAGAATCACCTGACCGAGGGTATCTACAGCATCCTGGACCTGTGTGCAGAGCGTGACATAAAGTTCTTGAACACCACCCTGCCGCAAGGGCTGCGAGAGGTGTTAAGCGAGCTCTACAGCAGTTTCCAGCAATACCACAAAGCCCAAAGGCAGGGAGAGGATAAATACACAGCCTGACGAAGACATCTTCACGGATGAACGAGAACCACACAGAACTGTAAATTGAAAAGCATGTGTTAATTCAACAGTGTAAATATCATGAGTACATTTGGGCATAAAAATGTATTGTTTCCAATAAATTCCTGCACATGAAAAATGTGCACATGTTTTCATTCAGACTGTGGTTATTTGTTCTTTTGTTCCTCAGAGATGGCCCAACAATGTGCTTGCATCTGGACATTGTTTCCAAATGAGAGAACAAAGGAATGCTCCTTCAAAGCCTCCGCAGGGCAGGGAGACAGTTTAGTACCAAACACTGATAGTTCAGTCTTAAGCATAGGTCATGTAGTCATGATGAGCCAGCAGCCATGGTTTAGAGAGGTTTTTGTTTGTGTGTGTTGTGTGCAGTCATTTCTCAAGTATTGATTCTGGTAAGTAGAGTAGAAGTTTCCATAGCTAAAATGAGCTTTTGCCTCACCAAATGAGCTTTTGCCTCACTTGAAGTGTCTGACTACCCAGAATGCATGAAACTCTATAGAGATGAACAATCTGTTCCCCTTCACATCGATTTCTGGTTCTGGAAGTAAATTGTCCATTCACTTTTTTCCATTGACATTTTGAAAAATCAGTTTTTAATCAGCTACGGGGTAAATGATGACCAAAAAAAAAAATTTTTTTAAGTGAAAAAACTGACGAGATGGAAAAAGTTTAATAATTGCCCTTTTTTATTTTTTGTTTCTTTCTGAAGATAAGATCAGTGCAGACATCTTGATCACACATACCTGCACAGTCATTTGCACAGGTGATTAATTTGTCTTCTCTGTCTTTTTTACCTGCTGTGTAGGTTCTGAACATGAGACTAGTGCAACTGACTGACCAAAGTACTAGGAGTGGCACTGCTAATTGCTTTTAACCACTTGTAAAACACAGTGTGTGAATAGGCAAGGCTATGTTTGTGCCTGAACAGAAATTGTGGCATGAGCTGTCTCTGTAATTACAGAATGAGAAGTGACTGATGATAATTATGTGCATCGTTATGGAGTAGCAGATTGTGTCCTTAGCACACAGTAGACATCTCAATGATCTGAAATAACTACTGCTCTCTCATTTTCTGGGTGACCATGAGCATTAGAGACCCTGAAGTTGTGTCTGAGACATGGACCCCCTACCCCCCTTCTTTGTCTCTCTCATGCATGTAAAATATTAGAGTTTTCTCTAGACTCAATGCTTGCTAAGGAGATGTCAAAGAACACTTTGAAAAATTGCACTTTATCAGCCTCCCGGGTGACTGTGAGATGGGACACATGGGTGTACCTGGGAATATGGACGTTGCTGGCAGGGAGTAGTGCGTTTCTCTGATTCCCGCCTCTCTTGTCCAGTGAAGGCAGACACATGCTGTACCCGGTGCAGAAGAAATGGAAAATGGGGTGTGGGGTTGGGGAGAAAAAGATATTATGTAATCTATTCAGTGTTTGCCATGGGAAAGTGATATAGGAGGGGAATTCGGATTGGATGTATATGTGTGCGCATGTATGTAAGAACGAGAAGGGCAAGAGAGACAGTCGATGGGTGTGTGTAGGGGAGGAAGGAAAGAAAGAGAGTGAGTGAGTGGATGGGTGTGTGTGTCTTGGGTAGGAAGGAGAGAGAGAGGGAGTGGATGGGTGTGTGCGTGTGTGCACACTCTTGCCTGAGCCTGAACCCCTCTCCCATGTTTTCTTGCAGCTGCACAAACTGGGCCAGCTCTGAGCTCAGCCAGAGGCCCCTCATAGGCAGTGAGCTGAGTGACACAGCAGGCAGCCCGGAGGTGTGTAGTCATAACATCGCAGACAAGGGGTATAGGAGGGGTGTGTGTGTGTGTGATGGCAGCAGATGGAGTGTGGAAGTGCCCTGGCACAGTTTACTGAGCTGTATAGATGTAGAGCTAAGGAAATGACGTCCGTTTCTATTCCCCTACAGCAATCTGAGCGTCACAGCCAGCCATCCATTTTGTGCTGAAGAGGGGCTATAGGTTTGTGCTCTTGGCCATGCCTAGTGCCCTTGGCCATGTCTATTATTAATAATCGAATAAGCTACTTTTTTTGTAAATGGAATTAAAAAATTGTTTGTAATAAGGTTAATAAGTTCTCCTACAATAATTGTGAAAGATCAGGCAGTTCCACTTGAAAACTGCACAAACTAAACTATTAACACTGAATATGATAGTATCAACCCTCTTTAAGTCAGCAGAATGCCCTAACCCCATAACCCTATAACCTTCCAGCATCAGAAGTAGATTAATTGACCCCTTTGTTTTTTGAAAAAAATATACAAAAAGGCCAGATTTTATGTAGCCTAAGTGTTTTTCAGCCACTAAAGACTAATTTGGTGTAATAATGTATAGGCTACAGCTTTGGTCCTAAAATGGTTTTAGACAGGCCGTTAGAGGGTCATTCTACAGATTCGGTGCCATTTCAGTAGTTTTTGTACCAAGATGTAATGCTGCTATAGCTTTTCATAACATTCATAAAACTACATTTAAACTGCAACATTCAAAGTATTACATGTTTTTAAATAATTATCAGAGAAAACATGTTGTAATGACATTTATGTCAAGCTTTATATTTGTGTTTTTACGAAGACTATGAAGAATTTTGCCTGTCAACATTGTTCATCACACTAACAGCATAGTCAATTGAGTTACTAATGTTAAATAATATATTTATATTTGCTACTCTTTGCACTGCTAACCCTTTTCCAGCTGTAATATGTGTTCTTAGAAAAAAATAATTTTAAGAGAATTTTATGTATTTTTCTCACTCCCTGCGTTTAATTCAAGCTCGTAACAAAACCACCACCACTCCCATTTAATAAAATTATGGGTTAATCCTGTGATATCTTTTATGAGGAAGTGGAATCAAGTCTGAACAGTATGGCGTGCAAGTGCTAAACTTTCTCAATTCTCACAGATATTTTACGGTTGTTGTGAATTATATAGGTTCCATCAAACTTAGGCATTCAACACTGGGGTAAAAAATGATAGCTTATCAAAAATTAATATTTATAGCTATAACATACAACAGTATCTAAACAGAATAATGCCATGTATAGCATCCTGCTGGCTGCAACTACTAAGACATTTTTCAGTGTTATGTGGTTCCATGACTGCTACAGAGATGAATATGTAAGGGATAATGGACGACACGGTGTTCGGATATCGTAAAGTTAATGCACGATCGAGGTGGTAATACACCTCGAAGTACATTAACTTTCTGATATCTGAACACCGTGAAGTCCATTATTCCGCTTATACCACTGTTACCACACTTGTCTGATGTTAATTTCAGGTAGCAATCATTTCCACGTTTTAATCGCTAAAACAAACTTATTTGTAGAACTATTTCCATCCGCCACAAGATGTGTCTTTTCATAACTGTTTTTTTATATTTTGAAATGCATAAAAACTAGTCGTTATAATGTAGTGTGTCACTATGACTTAATCCCAGAGTTTCGAGACTGTTCTGAAATGTGTATTTTGTCAGTTTAAGTTTATTTCATTGTTGAACTAGCATGCTAACTTAAGATACTGTATACTGTATTACTCAAAGTTATCCTGGATGCATGTGCCCTACCATCACCATCTGTGCATTTCATCGATTTATTTAAGGTGATATTTCATATTTTAATTCTTTGTGGTGATGTGTCTAGTATAGTTTCTCGTCGCCGCCTTGATGAAAGTCCGCACAAGTCGATTGAGGAACACGAACCAGCAGGAAGAATAGGAGAAGAGGTAGTACAATCGACTTGTTTGGACTTTCATCATGGCGGCGACGAGAAACTACAGCAAGGTACTGCCTGTCAAAACTATTTCATTAATAAATGTTGTGTACACTTACAAAGTTCTCAGTGCCTCGTTTTTAATGTCAGGACCTGTGTTGTACTACCGATGCAGTGTGGAGTTTCTTCAAGCTGTTTTAATGGTTTAAAAATATCGTAGTCGTCATGCTTCGTCTGAGGGCACCTACCACTTTCATTGTTAGCCTTCTTGAACAAACAATAAAAAATAGTAAAACTCTGAATGCAACAGGCTCAATCAATTTTGCTCCTCAGTACACATACCAACTCGGTATGATGTTTTAACATGCCAATTTTCATTTTACACCGAAGTTCTCCTTTAAAGACTAAATGTTGGCTCTCTTCAAATGTTTATTGAATAATCTATTTACACTCTGATTGATGTAATTTTTCTGTCCTTCAGTGAATAAATATTTAGTTGTAAAACTAAGTGGAAGTAGGCCCTGACTGTGTTATTGGGGGGGGCATATAATTACAATATGTCTTGCCATAATAACATTGCGGTAAAAGAAGGCTACATTCATTCCTGTTATGAGATAATATTCTTTACCTCTGTCATGAATAAAGAAAATAAAGCATCAACATGTTTTTTTTTTGTGCGTGTGTGTATGTGTGTGTGTATTACATCATGACAAACAGTCATGTTACAGTATTAAATCATGACGACAAACAGTCATTGTGTGGGTTTTTATTTACTTTCTATTGTATAAAAATATATTATTAATTACAAGGGACACATAAACTGCTAGGCCGTGCTAGTTGCAGCTCCAGCCTATTGTAAAAAATGATAGCGTAATTACAAAATGACTAACGGAATTAAGTTGAAATGTGACGTGTGTCATATAAATATGCAAAACAATAGCTTAATTTTCTATTTTTAGGTGGGGGAAAGTGTTTTCTATACAGTACTGGCATTATCAAACATTATCAAATAAAAAAAAAAGATCAACATATCTGATGTGTTTTTTTACCATCCCTTTCAGTCATAAATGGCACTTTTTCTGTAGTCATCCTAGAAGTTACCCAACATACCCCTTCAGTTTTGCGCCTTTCTTTTTCCATTTCATTCACTGCTAATATTGATTAGAATGTTTCAGATTTGATCAGTTTTGTATGTTAGCCTAAATAAGCAGACTGACCTTTGCCAGTATTTCGCATCAACTCCTATTTGGTCTTTGTATATTTTTTATGATTTATTAGCTTATGTTATGCGAGGCTAACATGTGCTTATCCAGATTCATTTCTCCCGTGCTGTCTTAAAACAACGATCTCTCTGTTGGGTTTAGCGAAGCCTACAGTCAGACGTACTAGCCCACCCCCCCTTGCCTCTCCTCCTCCTTTGGTGTCTCTGTAGAGCGTGATTGGATTAGAATCTGTTACCCTTTCCCCTCTAACCCGGTGATGTTGGCTGTTTCCTGCTCTGCTCCTTCTACTCGGCTGCAGCTGGAGCTTTTGAGTGCTTCTCGGCAAGGAGCAAAACGCTGTTCATAGATCGGAGACCCCGAACATTAATTAAGCAAGCGAGCTATTGCCCCGCTGATTTACACATTTTCTTCACAGCGATGCGGAGAAAATCAAGGATATTATTGTGTTTCGCCGTCCTCTGGGTGCTTGGCATAGCATACTATTTCTACTCGGGAACAACGTTGAACCGAAAGGTTAGTCTCTCTTTGGTGGTTAACTTATAATTTTGCGTCAATTGTATTACATGTTAGAATAAGTTGTGGGTTGTGATATTCATTGTGATAAACACAGTATTAAATAAAGGACTTAACTATGGGCTGCGGATCCCCCACTTGAGGATTGGATTTTGTGGGCAAAAATATCATTTTTTATCAATAATATACGGTAACT
Organism: Coilia nasus; assembly: GCA_027475355.1. NCBI lineage: Eukaryota > Metazoa > Chordata > Actinopteri > Clupeiformes > Engraulidae > Coilia > Coilia nasus. Next base: position 4,511,021 of record CM050204.1, on the reverse strand, counting down.
TGCAAATTCTTGCTTGATGCGGATGTGTTCACAGAGGTATATTTGCACAAAATAGAGTAGCGATAGTGTTATCGCCAGGTACTCCCGGCGCTGGTTGGTGCTATCAGTTGGTTTGCTGTGATTGAATTTAAAGAGGGCTGTTCTTAAAAACTGGCATCAGCTTTAGCCAACTAGCTACTAGCATAGCTAATGTGACGTGCTAATTTCAAGCTCAATAGTTCAATGAACACCAGCCGACACGTATCTTCCCGGCGATGCACGCTAGAAATACAATAGTTTAGGGCGTACTGTGCATAGACTAGAGAAGGGCACACTAAACAATTTTGTTAGGACGAAAAGGCCACTGACTTTTAATTTAAGATCAGTAGTTAGCCACTTGCTACCTAAAGTGATCTGCCCAAGTCGGTAGAACTTGGTGAGACAGGCAGAATATTCTCCTTGTTGAAAGCAGCCTTTGTGGTGGGGGCTCAAATGGCACGATCAGTGTCAATATTTCGCCTAACATATTCAGCTATCGTCAGTTGCAACGCTGTGTTCAGTAAAATGAAACATTATTGATCTATTTTTTAAATGAATTGTGATCATACCGGCAACATTGATGCGTAGGCTTTGTAACTTTCGCGACTTAATTGTTGCAATCGCACCTAATAGGATATAATGTCATGTTTAACGAAGCCTATACGATTTTCAACACCGAAGCCAAGAATCTGAAGAAGATGTGCCATGTTTATACAACGTGTCATTCCGTCAGAGTGATATATTGCATTTCTATTGTCCACCTCCCCGAGGAAACCTGAATCTTATTTTGTATCCCAGAGGCCGGTCGGCCGATTTTCTTAAAATGACTGCTTGTCCATACGCTGTTTAAATGCGGTTGGTCTGTGTACACTTTAGACAATGCAGAGACTTTATCTCTCAAACGTACCGGGCTGTATGTTGACATGCAAAAAGGAAACAGACCAGAGCACAAATTGTCTGTCCAATTTGGGTGTTTGAAAGAGCATAGCTCTCTCTAACGGACTGAACTACAGCAGCTTTTCTTCATATCTTCCTGGAACCGATTGGTCTCCAATCTGGGGCAGCTCTGCAGGGATTTGGGCCAGATCAGTTGTCAGCTATTCCAGTTGGGCAGGTCTTACTCAGGTTATGTCCTTTGGAATGATGATGAGTGCATTTAATAAGATGAAGGCGTCCCACAGGGTTATACTATAAAGATTCCTCCTGTGTTTACCTCTCTGTGTAGGTACCTTTTGACCATATGCCACTGAAGTGGGGGGTGTCTCTGTCTCTGTCACCAGCTGTTGTAGACGGGCTGTGTGAGTGGCTGACAGAGGTGCAGCATGGTGGAGTTTCAAACAGCAGGGCACAGGCTATCAGCTGCAAGGCTGAGCTATTGTGCTTGCAGCATCCCACTCCAGTTTGGGTATTTTTTGACGATGTTGAGAGGATAATCTGTTTTTATTCATTTGCCTTTGATTATGTGAGAAGTGGATGACTTTGGAGGGCTTAACTGCTCCCTGGACAAGACACTTTTTTTGCCAATAAAGTCACAGAGGTTTTTATCAGTACCACTGCTGGTTGGTAATGTGACGAGGCTTTTCTGCTTGGAGATTGTGTTGTTTATGTAATGGGGTTTCAAGGCAATAAAAACCTTTTGCCTCTGTCCTGTGTTATGAGAAAATAGGTTCTTGTACTCTCCTGCATGGGGTGGAGAGGGCTGAGATGTGTGTCCCTTAGATCTTACCTCTTAGACAAGAACGGCTTATGGTGGAGAGAAAGGGGGAAAAATCACAATGTCAGTGTGGTCACATTCACTTTCTCTGTGATATGTCATCGGAGTCTGGCAAGGAGCTGCTGTTATCTTTCATTTGAGTGCCTCGGATAAAAGGGGGTATATGGGAATAGCCAACAGGACATGATTTCTCATTTTAAAGCCTACCTAAGTATGGTGGGTGTGATCTTCACTGTGGCGTGTGTGTTCATTGTGAAGAGGCAGCAATGACTCAGTAAGCACTGTGTGTGGTGGCAGTGTAGGTCCTCCGTGCTGGTACCTTTTTTAAATTGTTGTTCCTGGTTGTGTTTTCACTTCTTCCAACCTCTGGGCTACTGCCCCCCCCCCTTTTTGCCAGATTACAGGCACTTTGCATCATCTTCAAAATGAGGTCTTAATTAAAGGCGTGCTTTTTTATGGGAGGATGGTAAGGAATGTGGCGTGCAAAATGAAATGCCAGATATGTCAGGTTTCTACATCACATTGAAAGCCTAATTGCACAGTATTTACATTCTTAAATGTTTATGCTGTTGTGCTTGTTTAAGAGCTAAGTCTGTATAATTGTATTTTCATGTAGCCTTGCTATATAATTTATTTGCAGTTGCCTTTATGTGTCCAGTTCAGTACTTGACACAGCTTGCATGTGCTTTGTCTTGAACAAAACGACATATGGTTTCAAGCTGGTTTCTTCAGGAAAAGAGTCCTCAGAAAACAGACAAGACAAGTGGAGATACTCCACTCCAAAAGAAAAAGGATAGATTTGGGTTGCATAAGAAATGACATGTTGTTTCAAGCTGGTCTTTTCAGAAAAAAGGGGATGAGGGAGGCAGAGACTAAGGTTGAAACCATTCAACCATGTGGGTAGCACATTGGATTTGATGGGCCTTGTTCTAACTGACCTTTGGCCAGCACAAGATTTTTATGTGCGACCATAAATATGTTTAAAGAGCCATTTCAGCTACAAGAAAATAGTTGCCTCTGAGGCTTTGGTGTGGTAAGTGTCCCTGATCTCATGTTTAGATCAGGAAGTTGGTCACGTTATGAGGAAGTCCTGTTGGCTTGGCCACCTCTATCGCTGTTGCAAAAAGAGAATTTAAGTTAATACAGCACACATCTAGATATAGGCTATCTGTATATTTTACAATTGCATAGCCTCTTGAAATGTTTCTCCTTAATGAGAAAATGCCATGCAGAAGAGTCCATAGATTTATATTGTATAGTATGATGCAGGTGATACTTAGAGGCAGAAAGGGCATTAACTTAAGATGCATAGAGTAATCCACCCATCAGTGCAAGCACAGTGTACCGCACCATGTGACCGTGCCCCAACGTAGAAATCCACTGTAGTGGATGAACTTTGAATATGGGTACATATGCTCTCTTGCCGACTCTTGCATCTGATGAGAAAATGATAATATGGTCATTTGTTTCTAACATTAGGCCAAAACTCATTACACTTACTCTATTGATGGAGGAAGTCTATATCTGGATACAGACTAGCCTATTTTGTTTTCTGTGGAAACCTCATTTGTGGGTAGATGGACTGATCAGTCTCTCCAAACTGCTGTATACTGACAAGGAGCATGGAAATTCCAGAGGAACTGATGGTTGGGGAAACTACGTATGTTCTGACCTATAAAGCGTCTTTAATCAACAAATATTGGTGCTGTATAATAAGATCGTCTAATGCTTTTATTCATCTGTTTTGGCCAATTCCTCAGGACTAAGGGCTGTTTTTTCATTTTTTAACTATTTTACTGTCCACATGTATATTTTGCTGTGTACATAGATACTGTATACAGTATACCACTGCTTGTGCAGTATTTCTTCTCAGATTCAGCCTATAAAAAGGTGATCGTTTGCCACACCACTCATACACACTGGTACCTTCTTACTGTACTGAGGAGGGTAGGTGTACATCATCTCCCAGCTTCTCCAGTCATCTTCATTTTGAGGTGAGTCTTCAAGTTGTGTTTAGTTTAAACATGACCCAATATGACACGAGACACAATATTGTTTAAGATAAGTAATGACTTTAATCTACACATCATTTAGTAACTCAGACAACTAACTGATAAGCAGATACGCTACCTCCTGATAAGCAGATATGCTACCTGAAGTCCAGTTTTAGCAGTTGGTGTGCACCAAATGGTCCATTCAGACTGAAAGCTCTTATTTCGGTTTGTTTTCGTTGGTGTGAAAGCATCAATTGAACTCAGGTGCGCATTAAATCTAGTGGACCGAGATCTGAGTGAGCAAAGTGAGCTCTCATCTCATAACAAGATTGCACGCTGTGATCAATCAATCACAACACACACTGGACATTTTTATGCAATTCACCTCAAAAAATACTTTTCTGTTCTGTCTGGCTAGTTTTTTCCAAATGAGCATCTCTAAAAAATGAATTTATTGAAGATATTTTCACATTGTCAGGAAAAAACTTAGCAGATCTCTTTAGATTTATCCAATATTTCCACTAATGAAGGTGAAGCAGAGAAGATGGCATATTTCTTTTCCTGTGTGGATGATGTTTGGTTTCTGGGATGTGTAGAGCTCAGAACCTATGAAACCCTTCTTATTTTAATGTTTTTTTTTTGCAATAGTGAACTTATCCAAGCTCTTAGCTGTATCTTTGACTTTGTACTAGTCATTTAATTTTGCATTTTTACAGAGAGATATGGTCATCTTATTGGATATTAACTTTGACTTTCTTTTCATTGCTCTCTCTGCCAGTTTTGTCTTTGGCGAGCTAAAAGTTGTTCTGTTATAGCCCACAATCTTCACTGACTTGTTTTCCTTTTACAGTGCTGCTGCATGGCCGTTTCCCTTTTTTGCCCCCTCCCATAATTGTAATTTAATTTACATTAAACAGTTACAGTATATCACCCTTTAATAGACTTATCATGAAGGCATATTTTTTGATGTGCATTATGTGTATGAAGGGTGACTGATATGAATGGTCTGTTCGTCTACTCTCTGAAATGTAATCCTTTGTGTGCGAATAATACCAGCTGATATTTACCACAAAGTGGATTGTCAAGCATTTTTTTTCCATGTGATGGCTGCTCTAGGCCATATTTAATGCTGGCAAAGCAATGGACACAGTGGGCAGGAAGGAATGTACAAACTCATTTCATCTGTGTTTTGTCAATACGTATTGATTTGTAGTTGATTTGAGTCACCAATGTTTTTTTAGTATTGGTCTTTCTTATGTTGGAGAAAAAGGTGTGCACCAGACTATGTGCACATACAACATCCTCCCCCGCAGTGTTCAGTAGATATTACCTGTGCTAAGAAAAAGAAAAAAAGATGAGTGAAATGTAAGACCGTGTTGCTGCATGACACCCATTGTTTTTGTTTCAAAATTGAGACTTTTTTCAGTCAATGTTTTGTTTAGGCCTACATCACCAAATCCTTTTAAAAGTTTAAAAGCAAGACTAAAGCCTTGTCAGAGTGTTTCTTGCCACTTCCTTTCCTGCAGTGAAACTCAACAACCCTAATATAGATATTTGTATATTCTTGCAAATTTTGTTATTTGAGTTTGATTGGTTTGACAGTGAAATCTGGCACAGGTCCTGAAAAGTGTTTTGGGCATGTTTGCGGGACCTAGGGCTTGTACCGTAGTTAGGTGGGAAAGTATAGAAGGTTGCTTATTAATTCTTTAAAAAATGCTGTTTTTCTTTTATTAATTTGAGTTTGATGACAATGCCACTGTAGGCTTGATTGCTGCATTGATATCCACCAGTGATGTGTCAGTTGAAATCAGATATGTTCTCAAAGCACCATAGAGAGACTGCAGTGGAAAATGGCCCATTTTAGTGTTCATCCCTGCTGCAGTGGTGACTAAATAAGTCCCATTTCTTCTGACCATGCAGGAAATAAATGGCTGAATTTGCTTTTTCATTGTATTCATTTCTGTTTCCTGACCAAATAGAGGATCCAATGTATATAATTGGCTGGGACCCCTCAAAATTCCTTCATAACTACAGTATCATCTAATCCTTCTCACAAGGGAGATGGGCATCTCTGTCAGGTGTGTGTTTACAGCAATTGGATGCAAGGCACAGCCTAACTAGCAGTAGCAGACTAGGCACCATTCTCCATCATAGCATCCTTATAAATCTCACATTAGCCTTATGATTATTATTTAGCAAAAAGGTCCATCTGGGATTTCTGAAAGAACCTATTAAAAGCTGCCACTTGATACTATTTCATTAGTGCTGTTGGATCTAAATACCCTGTTGTGAATTTCTTCGTAGTGGGAAAATATTTTCCGGTAATTACTGTGGTCTGTGTGGGTGATAGAGTAAATGTTGTAATGCATTTGGCAACACCATCCCGCTCTTCCTGAACGTATTATGTATTATGTATGTATTGCGCACACGCGCGCGCACACACACACATACACACGCAAACATATTGTATTTATGTATATGTTTCTTGTGTGTGCATGGTTATTTGTTTTATATGGGGACATAATCATAATATTGACCATCAGTGCAGCATTAGTCCCATACAGCAATTACTAACAATACGTGGTTGGTACCAATCTGTTATTTAAGTATTCTTAACAAGTTGAGAAAAATGATCTTACCATGGCTATGAAATGATTCCATTTTTTCCTTATAGTTGGGACAGGGAAATTCTAGGTCAATTCCTAGCTAAACATCAGCCATCAGATTATGCAGGAACTGTTGTGTGACTTGGACCGCCTACTCAAAGAGATGGTGAACTTGTGCATGTAGTCTTTAATCAGATCAAATATCATAACTCTAAGCCATTGCTGCTGTGAAAAGATTCACATAGTATAATCACCCTTATGCTATCCCAGGGCTGCTCCGATGGGGATTGGTTTGCAATTAATTCGGAATACTGTATGACACTTCGCATATATGTAATATAATATTTTTTTATGTTGCAGATTACGATTGTATGAAACCATTCTTTTTTCTGCAGAGCACTTAAATGGCCAAGGAAAAAAGCCAAATGCATCCAAGAGTTTAGATTGAACATGTAGGCCCAGGCTACCACCATGCGATGCACACATTATAGCCTACAGTTCTGCAGATGTTTTATTATTATTTATTATTAGGCTGCTTTGGAATGTCTGTCCACTCGCAAAATGTCATTCATAGCAACACGCTATCTGCTTGGTGGGTCACTTTTAGGACTTCTGGTCCGGTCAGACAAAAAGACAGAATTCCTTCGACTAAGTATTAAAAAATATTTAAAAGCCGCTTTAAAAATGCCCTGTGGAAAGAACCACTCGTGATTGATATGCCAATGTCACAGGTTCTTCAGCTAATTCAACTGGCAGCAGAGAAGTTGTAGGTGGAGGGGCAGCATTTATTGGACAAGGTTAAGCTGAAACTGTGACTAAACAAGAACATATTCACTTAACCAGGTTTGAGCCGCTGTGTAAATTGCCATGGCGACAAACCTCGGGGAAGACATGAACAATGGTTGATTATAAAGTTACACACATCAAGTTACTCTCAAACTTACCACGATAAGTCAGTTATTGCGCTTCGTAGTACAGGCCCCTGATGTTACCTCCTTTCAGTGTTATAAGCACATGGTCATAAGTGAATCTGAACAGTCTTAAGGATGGTTATATTATTAAGATTTCCTTCCGTAGAGCTTAGGGTGAGCATATCTGTTATTGGGCAAAGGAGGAGCAAACATTCTCTCAACGACTTGCTTATTGTGCCTACCAAAAGAAGCCCTATATGTATGGCTACTGTGGGTCTTCGCAAAATTACAGACTACTTATGACCACTGCTAGCGTAGCGTGAAATTTGGCTTTTTCTGCTTTTTTAATTTCTTTTGTTGAATCGAGGATTCCTAAAACACTGAAAGATTGGAAACATGAATCTTGTTGGGGATGTAGTCCCATCCGGATGATGTGGAATAAGCTGTTTTGGTGCACGGGGGCCACTCTGGCTCTGTGCAAGGAGACCGAAATCATTTGTTGTGGAATAGGCCAACTCGCCAAACCATTGTAATTAAGAAGGCCAAAATTTTATTTGTACCTTGGTTTCGACAAGGCATATACACTCAGTTCTTATGGTCATTTGCCATGTAGCGCCACCTAGACAATACTGTACATTGTAAAAATTGAGGTTTTGAAACGCCAGTATCTTGGCAAATTTGATGCGATAATGACTTTCTCCGGCCATGTAGGAGCACTGCTCCAACCTCTACAAGCACATTATGTTTAGTAAACTTTGTTCCATAGGGGTGCTATCGTTTCCAAAAACATTTTGGCTAATAACTACAAAATGATAAGGTATAGAAATATAATTCCTTTTCCCCACATTCCTGAGAAGACCGGCATCAAACACATTAGGCAACACCCCTTTTCATTGGCCACGTTTTACACAATTTTTAAACAAACAGAAACCGTCAGTAAACTAACTCTGATGAGGGCATTCATCCAATTGTCAAGACATTTTGTGTTCTTCATCTGCAAACCACACATTGAAAAATTCCTAAACATTCTCCTAAATTCATTATTGCAGATTTTTCAGCCTCTGGTAGTGCATTTTTTGTGAAGTTTGTTCCATTGGGGGTGCTATGATTAAAAAATATATATTTTGGCTTATAACTACAGAATGGACATTCATTCCACAGGGGCCCTTTAATTCCCTTTGTGCTGAACTTCAGATGCTGTTCATGTAGTTGCTCTAAATAACTATCTAAATCTAAGAGAGAGGCAAATTACATGAAAAGCTTTTGTTTGTTTGTTTGTTTGTTTTTGGTCTTTCATAGGAGAAAAGTCAAAAAGTCATTCTAGAATCATTTCCTATGGTTTCCTAGCCAAGATATGTGTTTTAAATTATAAAATGGGACATCACTGCTAATTTGCAAATATCCACCAAAGTGGCAGAAATCAACACGTTTTCTGTATTTTGTTCTGGTTATTTCCCTATGCTCTGTGTGACCCCTAACATGTCCAGATCTCCACTTTACAAGTATAAAATCTTATTTCCTGTCAGAAATCCAGGTCATCATTACATCCAGGTCATCATGTACTCTGATTGGCTATTATTTTAGCTTTGATTGTCCACTTTTTTTATTCATGCCAGTATGTCAGTTTTGAGGTCACTTTAGTTAATTTAGCCAGATCAGGTCAAGTATAGTAAGTTAACTGATTAACTTTCATTAAATTGGGTAGAATTTTTTTGTCCCTTTATTACTTTCAACGTGTATGTGTATGGCCTACAGATAAGACTGTGAACTGTAGACTGGCCCGTTTCCACCTCTTGTTATTCATCCATTGGCTTTCTAGTCGTTTAGTAGTTTTTTTTTCAAGTGACATCACCAGTAGGTCTCAAGCATTTGCCTTTTACCTTGTGTCTTTTAAGTATTTGTGTATTAACGAATGTTATTTACACTCCCTTTCTGCATGCTGTTCCGTCAGTGTTATTCCACTCTGTGTGTGCAAGCCCCAGAAGGAAAAGGCATGAAGGGAATTTTACTTGCTGTTTACTATCACAAACGCCGGAGCAGCAAAGGGGCTGAAAGGATGCTTAAAAAAAGTAAGATGCCAGTTGGCACAGCAGAGGCAGATTGAAATAGCAGACTGTTTATTTTGATGGATTGATGGGTGATGGGGAGACATTAGTCTGTCTGCAAGGAACAAGAGCGCATGGCGCAAGGAGAATTACAGCCTTTCCCCTCCCCATTTACTGTTCCTGTTTTTGTGGCTTTCCTCCCACGTGATTAGGAAAGTTACAGAAGATGGATGAATAACTTTTGGAAGACACTAAAGCAGCTGATGCATTTATGCTCATTGGGCATCGATGTGAATGCTTGTCTTTTACCTCTTATAAATGACCTATCTTCTCCCACTGCCCTTTATCAGTAATGATCATGGCCAAATTGAAGTGCTGTTTTTGATCCCATGTGGCCCTGGAAAATTGAATATTGCTTGTCCAATGGCCATTTCGCAGCTAAGTGAGGATTCAGCCCAGACAGCACAGCACTAAGTGCTTCATCTTTTGGGCAAGGGCCCTGACTCTGGACCCTTTGCTGTCCTCTGCCTCCTGAGAGAATTTTAAAGGGCTTCAAATGTTGTCCTTTGCCAGTGACTGTGTTGCCAAAGAAGAGGTCCAGCTCCTTCAGTCAGTGCAACAGCATGAAAAAAGCCTTTAACCCCCACCCCCTTCTCCTTTGATTAAGTGTGGGATCTAACGTTTGAAGGGTTGTGGTGAAAACAGGCCCATTAACAGTGTGCGCCACAGGCCATCAGATATGGGTCGGTTGGGTAGCGGAGCTTTTTACCTACAGGTTATCCACTGACATTCCTCTTAATTCACTCAGCATGAGCTGAGAATCAAAACACAAACTTCAGCGGGAGCTCGTTTGCCTTTGCCACCACCCATTTGGAAGCTCACCAAGCTCATCAGCACCATCTTCTGAAATCATGCAGGCTGCCGACAGGTGGAGCTTGGACGAGTGTTGTCTCTGCTAAGTCTGCGACAGCCCGTCTCCAGTGCACCTCTTCATCTCCATCTTTATCATCAGGCAAATGGATTTGGCTGCCGAACTTTGTCATCCCAGCAGTTGCCCACCCCACCCCCTCCACACCTTACCATCCCCCACCTTTCACCCGCCACCCAAGCCTCACAACCGTGCAGACCCTGCTGAGCAGTGGCAGACTTTGGCAACCGACTTGGATTTGTACTTTGTAGTACCATTTTGCACAAGCTGCTAAGAAATAATCAGTGTGGCATGCCAAGACTAATGAGTGTGCTGTGAATCGTTCTCAGCTGCTCAATGTCAGGGTGGCATGCTAGCTTTTTATCTGAAGAAAGGTGTTTAAAGACGTGTTGTTGAGGCTCTATTGATGAAAGGAAAACTAACTTAAGGTGAAGATCACACACAGTAACAAAGTTACACTCCCACTATATTTTGGTGTGACTCAGCAGTCAATAAACCAATAGGATTTTGAAGCCATATTGTGCTTGGAATTAAAAGTGGTAAGTGAAAGTCCCATTTTTGTTATTGTGATGCACATCACAGCACACAGTGCACACAATGAAATTCACCTCATTAACCCATCACACACATGTGAGTAGGGGGCAGCCATGACAACAGCGCCCGGCGAGCAGTGCATGAGGACAGTACCGTACTCAGGGTACCTGAGTGGCACTACTGGTGACCTGGGATTCGAATCTGCAATCCTGCAGTCACAGGTCCAATGCCTTAACCGCTAGGCCACGACTGTCCCACATTGTATGGAATGTGTAAAATATATTTCCATGTGATCATCTCTCTAAAACTTAATTAGTTGAGTAAAAATAGCCAATGCTATTGTCCCCCGTTCTTGCATAGGGAGTGTGGACTTCGTACCAATTTGTCTTACGGCTGTCCAAGATTGTGCTGTGTTTCCCATGTCTATGGACAATATAGATGACAGTAGGCGCTTTCACACTGCCCAGTTTACCGGTTATTTCAGCCGAAATTAGTGGGTCGTCTGTTGCGTTTACAGTGCCGACATGGGGTGGCGTGTCCAAACAACACGCCAATTCAACCCACCTCGGACCCTACACTTTTTTGCGACATGGGGCGAGCGTGAACACGAGGCGAGACGGGGCGCAGGGTGTGGTATGGTGACGTTTCACAACTGCCACCACCCACCGTCGGGACTTTTAAAATAGGAGAAACAGCTGAGCAGAACTACAAAAACATCAACAAGGAGTTCAGAGGCAAACTGCTACTGTCTTTCGAAACATGCTGTTTATTTGGCCTAAATCATATATAACTCACCCAACGTGAGTTCGTAATTTGTTTTTAATTTAGATGTAGATATGTACATATTTGTTGGTCAACAGCTTTATCATGTAGCCTAAATGTGCAAGGAATAATATCCCCCATTTCAGTGTTGTTTGGAAGTGTATGATTTTGAATAAAAAAAAATGCGAGTTCACTTCCTGTTACCCCGGTAGTCGTAGCGTCATTTTAAACTCCGTGGTCGCGGGAAGCATTTTTTTAGAAACACAAAACAATGACATGACAATGGAAACGGTAGGGTAAATGCTATGCCGAACATTTTATGTTAAATAAACAGCATATTTTGAGAGACAAATCATTGTGTTGTGTGCCTTTTAACCAGGAGAGTAAAATGTTTGAAAACTGTAGAGTGATGTTTGATGATAGCGCTACTGTTTTGTTAAGGAAACATATGTCCAGAGCGCATCCATCAATATATCTCCATATATTGTGAATATCCTGAAATATGTGACTGCAAATATCCCCACAAAGACCACTATCGCCCAGTGCATCTTCACCCTAAGTGTTGTGGGCTTTTTCGACGTGGGCGAAAATGTGTGGATAGAGTAAATTATTTAATGATGGCGCTATACTTCACCTGATGGTGCCGTATACAAATAGCTACAATAAATCGGCATCAAATGTATTCTTTGCAAATATTTGCAATCCCATGTAAGCATCTAGGTGCAGTACAGTACCATGTCATTTGCTCTTGAATGGTTGGGGCGGAAAATACCCCTTAACAACACTGTGTGTCTCGCCATGGTTGTTTTAAAAAACTGAATGAAAACCTTGCAGACAGGTGTATTTACTACGATGCACTGGTCATTCACGTCATTGTACACGCCCAGCAATATGCATGGCGTAATGTTACAGTGCCACTGGGCTACGCCTTCTCAACCCACCTTTTCAGAAGATGGTTCAAAAACACGCCGTGCATGCACACTGCCGTTCCGGGTTAAATTATCGTGTTGTACCGTGTCGCCACCCCGTGTCGTGCAGTGTGAAAGCACCTAGTGATTTTAGATAACAGTTGTGTCTTCAGGCTTAGCAGGCATAAGAAACTAAGGCCTTGTTTAACTAGTGCCAGCTCAAGACCTAAAAACTAAGCAAATGGAGAGAACATGCACAGATAAATTTTGACCCTTTATGGAACTTGTTATTCACTGATTTTGTTGTTCTGAGTCTACAAGAATAAAAACAAAACTACCTAGAAATGGCCACAGTTTTTGTATTGGATGATGTAGAATTCTTGAGACTACATTTCCTGGGATTAGCCTATTAAGTATAGTGCCAATGTAAAATGGCAAGTTTCTCACACTTTTCTTATACCTGTGTGCTTCCCTGTCTGTGTCTGTTTTTCTTTCTTTCTCTCTTTCTCTATCTCTCTCTCTGTCTATCCAGCAACTTCTATAATGAAACGATGATTGTCAAAGGCAACTAGAGAAAGAGACGAATCAACAGCAGCAGATAAGTGGTGCTGTTGCTAGCACCATGTAATTGACAGGCTTTGAAAGTGTAGGAAGTAGTGGTGTAACGATAGTCCGTTTTGGATCGGTTATCGGTCTGTGACCAATGTGGTCCGGCTGAACCGGTCCGTCGAGCCCAGATCGGTTCAAATGCACTACGAACAGTCCGATGACCCGGTCCGACGACCCCAAAACGGTTTCCAGCACATACATTCAAGTACATTGTTGTATTACAAATACATATATAAATGTATGCACAAAACGGCATGTCAGGTTGCAATCATGTTTTGTAAGGTGTGTTCGGCGTTAATATAAGTAGTATAAGTATTAGTCTGCTATCATGCTAAATTAGTTTGATAATTGGAAGATAATATGAGTGTCTCCTCAAACTAACCTCTAAGTTTAGAGAAAATATAGTTACATGGGCAACTGTGTTTCTAATGAGCATGGTCAGTCGATTCATTGATATCTTAACTCCTAATATTTTTCCTTCCAGAGGGGGTAGAGGAAAAAACAATATCAGTGAAGATATCAATGCGTCGTCGTAGTGCTCCCAAGGTGTTACTACGCCTTTCAATGTCGTGCCATTTTCTATCTACATACAAAAAAGTGAAGTTTCATTTTGAGTACTTGAGAACTACACTTGGGTTGTGTAACAAGTCAGGTTAGCGTATTTAAATGGGAAAAACAGGGATAAGCATGGGCACTTCTAACTTCGGCCCTGTTTTTTACTCATTGCTATGCTACATTCTAGCGTGTCATCATCGCAGCGTGTCTGACTGCCTGGCGGCATGCATAAAGGCCTGGGAGGTACATATCAACTCGTCTCAGAACAGAGAAGAACACAGTTCATTACGGAAACATGGTGGACTCTTCCTTTAAGTTATATGTTGTCCTTGTTTTTCAGTTGGTAACACTCCCATGAAAAACTAATAACTTAGATTTTTGCCAATGAATGGCACTTGTTTAATAATGTCCATTTTTTCATTTTTGATATCTGGTAACCTTATTGGTTTTTGTTTTGTGTTGTATTTCACGTACATGCAGGTTGTGAACTTAAGGCAGACATCTGGTAACCAGTTTTTGTGTTTATTCTCTGGGATACAAAATAAACAAAAGAATGCTGTTTTGAAATGTCATTCTGTTTTTTTTTTCTCGTTTTTTTTTTTAGTAACAAAGGAATTATCAATATGTATCGAACCAGATCGAATCGTACTGAATCGGTGACTATTTTTTATGAATCGTCCCTGAATTGGATCATAGCCTGTGAATCGAGATCGAATCGGACCGTTTTGTGGGTAAAAGATTCACACCCCTAGTAGGAAGTGTAATTTGCAACCATATCCTCCAACACTGATCCTTTATATGGCAGGGGGAATTTACACCATGCCTACATTTTCTATATTTGGTTTGAATGAGGTAATGTTCACTAGCAATGAGCAGTAATGCGTCTTCAAGTTGACTTGATTTGTATACCACATTTCAATTACCTGTCTAATAGTTGGTTGTGGTGAGAATAATTGCTCCACCTCGTACACTGAAAATACCCTATTTCAATGACTCAGACAGCCTTGATTTGAACAGGCCAATTCGGTTCCATTGAGGAGACAAGGACAGTCTTGGAAGTGAAACAGTCACGTTCACGTGCTGAGCTTAGAGATTATCTCAGTGATGTTCAACCTGACAAAGCAGTTGGCAAGAGACGTGAGCAGGCCCCTGTGCAGAGAATTTAAAAAAAGCTTTATCAGCATTTAACCTCTGTTTTCTATTGTGCCCACTTTCATACCAAACATATTTTATTGATTTATATCCATATAATCATTGGGACACTGATCCATACACTACATGATGTATGTGCCCCTATGACTAATCTTTATGGGATTCATGACCATACAATTGGATTTTATTAGGCCCTTTTACCTCTTAGGTGGTAGTTTTCAGACCACCCTACCGCCCTACATTTATTCTAAGAATTGGTACTCTGAGCCATATGATTCATGTTGTATAAATGGAGGGTTTTTATTCGTGTGTTCATGTGGAGTGTGTTTGTGAGTGCATGAGATGGCCATGATCTGTGGAGATAAAGTTTCACAATCCGTTGTCCTGTCTTGCTTATAAACAACATTGAAAGCAATTGGGTTTTTTAAAATGAAAAACTACAATATGATTGATAGTTTTTGTGGTTATTAACTTTTAATTGGAAACGTGCTTTCTCAAAGACACTGCAACAAGTATCATTAGAACGGTTGAATTCAATACTGTTCAATATATGGCATGAGGACTTCAGCTGTAACATTGGCGATTTATGCAACTCTCAGGCAGGATCGCGAACCACCAAGTTCTCTCCACAGCATTTGCATGAACACTGTCTGTAAAGGAGCCATCAAACACATGTTTTTAACTATTGTAAACTGTTCTATAAGCTTCTACAGTGTATAGCATGTGTCTTTTAGTTTGGGGAGAAAATGGTCCAGGAGCACTGCTGAATGGCCCAATACATCCACCCACCCACTTCTGTTGCTTAGGAGCGCTTGGAAATTGGAAGTTTCTAGCATTGTCGTCAAATGGAAGACGGGCTACGCACCAGTGTTATAGACTAGGGTAAAGCCTCAGGCTGGCCCTGATCCTTAAAGGGGCCATACTATGCAAAAATCACTTTTTGCATTGTCATTTGGATCTCTACTGCTCCAATAAACACTCCAAGCACCGAAACAAAACATTCATTTGTTTGCTGCGAGTCAGCTGAATCTAATAGGAAACCTTTATGGTAACTTGCAGGATGAAGCTGCTTGCATAAGAGTTAGCATTGTGAGTTTAATTAAGGTGGTGGTGAGCTTTATCTAGAGTATTCTCAACAACATTTAAGATAACCTAAATGGCATAAAAGGCACTTCACACACCCCATTACAACTGTGTGGTAACTGTGCTGCAAGTCTGCTGGTGGCAGTCTCCCTACATTGTCTTTTTTAAACCTAAATCCATCTTAGCCTGAGAGTTACAGCAATAAATAAAAAGGACCATGTACCTAAGCCCTATACTCTTTTTTTTTTTACCTCAAGATTGAGGGGGAAAAAAAGATAATTGAGTCATCCAAGATTGTCTAAATAACCCAGATGGCAACTCGACCTCATTAAATACAAATACGGAACATCAGAAGGCAGTACAGTTAACCAATTTTACATCTCTTATATTCTTGGAAAACAAATGTCTGTTATTAAGAAATGTTCTAGTTGTAAAGAGGATTAACAAAAGCATGAGCTTTGTTTAAAAGCCTAATTTTATAAAGTATGTCACAGTGTAATGTTTGTTGGACCTGGTTTATCATACCAATTTAACAGTAAGCCTCCTTTAGTAAGTGAAGTTCTCTGAACCACTGCTAACCTTTGAAAACAATGCTAGGATTTCACGCTATCCGTACATGTTAAACTGCTGTGTCTCACAGTAAGGTCTCTTATGCTTCAAGCTCCTAGAACATTTGGAACATTTCGATACATACCAATTAATGTAAAGAAAAAAGGCAGGGAAATGCTCTCCAGTTGAGGGAATGTCCCTGCAAAGCACAAGAGGGTTCCCCCATGAATTTGGTTTCCATGTATGGGGAAAAAATATTTTTAGACATTTTGTTCTCCCCATCGTCCCAAACCCCACCACCACCACTGTGACATCATAGCTAGAGTAAAGCTGTGTCCCACTGTAGGGATACAATGCAGTGCTGCAGACTGGAGAGCAGTTTGTTTAGCTCTTAAATTGAGTTATGATTATCTTTACAAGACGGCCCATTTTGTCAGTTGTCTTTATGGAAGTCACAATGTGTGACCTCATTTGAAACAGTAAGTTCTTGTGAGAGCAGCCTGTCCTGATAGAATTACTGGCCTTGTTAGACTGGACAGAGAGATGTCTGTTGTTAATATTATGTTGTTCTGGTAATCACAGGGCCTCATTGTTTATGACGCTTGTTGTAAACTCTTCTGTCCTTTAACTCATTTTAAACTCCTCTGCTTTGCACCTCAAAAGACTGGAAGGAACCATACACTCTGCTCTTAAAGGTCTCATGCCGCAAGAAACCGTTTAGTACTTGCTTTTTTTGGTCACGCATTCACTTAGCGAAATATAGATAAGTATGTGTGTTTGTTTACAATGTTTAAATCTGTTTGGTGTGCTATGACCAAATTGGCTTTGAATGATTGTAGCCTGTGACTAGCATAGCCAGGAACCTGCCATTCTCCCTGCTCTATCTCCACCAAACTAGAACAGCCTGTAACAGGAGCACTACAGCATTTTTTCACCAAAACTGGCTCACAGGGTATTCATTAATACTAAAGACCACAGCAAAATTAATGAAAAAAATATGCAATGACACCTTTCAAGGATTAGTTCTTTTATCTGACTTCCTTTTCAGTATTCATAAGAGGAATGTCTTAATTAAGAGAAAGTTTTAAACATCTTAACGGACTGTCCCCAAAATACACAATTATGATCTGCTCTTTCAGTGTGTGCCAAATAGGTTACTTTCCTTTGCTCTGTTGGCGGCAAGCCGTTCACTAAGAAAGCTAGACTGTCTGTGTTTTTCTGTCTGTTATTTCCTCTTATTCTGTGCTTTACTCATCACATCTTCTCTGGTTTCCTCACAAGTGTGGTAGAATATTCAGCACACTATATTTCTGCACACAAATCAAAGCTTCATTGCCATGTTTTGATATTTCTGTGTGTGAGGAAATGACTAGGCACAAGAGGAGTTGCACGTGCGCGCGCACACACACACACAGTCACTGATCTGGTCCCACACTGTCTGAAAACACTCACTGCTTGAATGTACAAAGATGCATAAACATCACCGGGTGACACTATTAACATCTGCGTTGTAATGCGCGGACATTGCACCAACTGCTTATTCACAGAACTTTCTGTCTCGCTCTCTCTCACACTTTCTCACACACACACACACACACACACACACACACACACACACACACACACACACACACACAGGCACTCACACTTTACTGCACACACCAGCATGACTTGTGCTTCTGGCCCTTGACAGAGAGGTAGTGCCTGTCATCTGATGTTGTCTCTCTCTCTCTCTTCTCTGGCTGTCGTTTTTATTCCCCTATTCTCTACCAAAGCATTCATGTTTGGTGGTCTGTGTGCAGTGAAGCATCTCGTAGGCTTAACATTTCTTTATGTATTCCGTTTTCTTCCCCCATGTCTCCCTTTAGGCCGTGGTGGAGAGAAGGCAAGTGTGACACTACATGACTGCTTGGCTGAGTCTGGTGTCTCAAGTGCACCTGGAGTCTCACTGTCTGAGGCATTGTGTAATGCACTGCTCTGCTGCAGGGAATCACAATTGCAAAGAAACCTTGTTCTTTTGTACCTTTTCTTTATTGTCGACTTGAAAACATTTGGTGAAGTTATATTTCTGTAGTAAAGTAATATTTTGAAAAAAATTAGACATGACATCATTTTTAGTTCTCTGTCTGTTGACCACCTCCCTCTTTCTCTCTCTCTCTCTGTCTCTATTTTCCTTCCTTCCTTTGGCATTGTAGATGCTTAAGATCACGCAGCTCTCCATTGACGTTTGTTACTGATCTTTTTTTTTATTCCTGTGAAACATGTAGTGTTTGCCTTGTGGCATTGTCTGACTGTGTTCACTGTTGTGGTCGGTAGCAAGCACGAGCACATTAACAATGAAAGGGGTCAGGGAAGACGCTCCTTTAGAATTTAGAACAGCTGAAAGGCTATCCAGTGTTAGGGCTCTAAGCAAATTAGCCTGGGTTGCTTTAACTAATGGCTCCCATTCTGTGCATTACTGCTAAGTAAATGTTTGATCACCCGGGCAGTTCAAGTGCGGCATTTTATTACTGTGCAGTAGTCAGGGAGGGCTAGTGGAAATAAGCGCGGAACCCAAAGGGCACGACTCCAGCCGGACCCTTTTTACAGGCGGGCAAGCATGTCAAGTCAAGTACTTTTTTATTGTTGTTTCAGCCATATACACAGTATATAGTGAAACAAGACAACGTTTTACCTGGAACAATTACGTACAGATACATAATAGTGCCTATATGCACTGTTAGGACCACATACACACAAAGTGCGCACACACAATCATACAATCATAGCACATGTGGCACAATCATACAATCATAGGTGCTGCGTTTCCCATTTGTTATCCTGCTCTCTGCTCCTCTCTTATTCCCATGACTATTACCTCCCCCCAATCTCTCCATTTCTCTCCCTTCCCTTTCCTTCCCCTCTTTCACAGCCTGTCTCTTTTATGTTTCTGTCAATCTAACCCCTTTCCTTTTACTGCACATCATTTCATCAACAGGGTGGCACTGTGACTACTCACTTTAAAAAGGTGTCACTATGGTATTTTTGTTGTCTGTTGTATTCCACCTCCACCTGTTGCCTGTCTGTACTGGTTGAGGGTGGGGCAGGAGGTTGCCCTCACTCTCACCATGTTGGTGACTGTGAACGTTGTCACGCTGACTGTGACCGTGACGAAAAGAAAAAGGGGTTATGATGTTGGCTTCCCTAATTAGTGCTTACAATGACAAGCTTGAAGCTTGGGTGTTTGTTCTTGCCTTTAAAGTGACTTTGGGTGAGTGAGTCTGCCAAATAATTAATATGAAGTAGGTTGGTGCTGCGGTGGGCCACCCTGCCAGTCAGAACCTAAAACATAGTACATTTTCAGTGTTTTATGACTAGGCCATAAATGAGGCTATATATCATCCGTAAACTCCGTGCCCTCTCTGTTGCCCCCCATCTCCTGTCTCTTCTGTACTCCAGCATCATCCAACCCATTCTACTGTACTGCTCACCCTGCTTCTACAACATGCTCTCCGCCAGCAACAGAAACAAACTCACTAAAATCACACACACCGCATCCAAAATCATTCATCACCCCACACCCAATCTCACTGATCTCAACCTCAAAGCAGTCACACGCCTTGCACATTCAATCACCAGAGATCACACCCACCCACTTCACTCACACTTGACACTCCTTCCGTCTGGACGCAGGTACAGGACACTAAGATGGAGACGGGCGCGTTTCAACAAAAGCTTTGTCCCATCTGCCATTACTGCACTGAACAACCTCCGACAATAACCCTGCATTGGCCCTCCTGGAAGCACATCTGTTACAAATGTCTGTGTGTTTGTGTTTTTTATGGTGTTATATGTTGTCTGCTGTTATCAATGTGATGTTGACTGTGACAAGTCTTGTGACGGCGGTGAAAACAAATTTCCCCCTGGGGACAATAAAGGCTATCTATCTATCTATCTCTAAACCAGACAGTAAAATTAAAGGAGAACTTCGGTGTAAAATGAAAATTGGCACGTTAAAACATCATACCGAGTTGGTATGTGTACTGAGGAGCAAAATTGATTTAGCCTGTTGCATTCAGAGTTTAACTATTTTTTATCATTTGTCCCAGAAGGCTAACAATGGAAGTGGTAGGTGCCCTCAGACGAAGCATGACGACTACGCTATTTTTAAACCATTAAAACAGCTCGAAGAAACTCCACACTCCATCGGTAGTGCAACACAGGTCCTGACATTAAAAACGATGCACTGAGAACTTTGTAAGTGTACACAACATTTATTAATAAAATAGTTTTGACAGGCAGTACCTTGCTGTAGTTTCTCGTTGCTGCCATGATGAAAGTCCAAACAGGTCGATTGTACTACCTCTTCTCCT
This sequence comes from Coilia nasus, assembly GCA_027475355.1. Classification (NCBI taxonomy): domain Eukaryota; kingdom Metazoa; phylum Chordata; class Actinopteri; order Clupeiformes; family Engraulidae; genus Coilia; species Coilia nasus. Next base: position 4,490,301 of record CM050204.1, on the reverse strand, counting down.
ATTCTTCCCGCCGGTTCGTGTTCCTCAATCGACTTGTGCGGACTTAAATCATGGCGGCGACGAGAAACTACAGCAAGGTACTGCCTGTCAAAACTATTTTATTAATAAATGTTGTGTACACTTACAAAGTTCTCAGTGCCTCGTTTTTAATGTCAGGACCTGTGTTGTACTACCGATGGAGTGTGGAGTTTCTTCTTAAAAAAAATAAGAAATTACTAGTATCTGAGAGAAATAGAAGTATCTGAGAGGGATGTCAAATTTGCCATATGCAATGCATGTCACGATGAAATCCCTCGAGGTGGAAGCACGCCTCGACATTTCAACACCACTAACCTCATTAGGCATCTTAGAACACGTTATTATTCAGCTGGATATTATTATTCCACTCTGTTTGCACCGAGTACGGCTGCATTTCTCGAAAGCACCGTGAGCGATGTTAAGTAGTACTTAAGCCTAAGTAGTAATAAACTTCACACTTAGCAAACATTGTAGATTTTTACGGACCGTTTCCCGAAACCTTCTTTAGCCAAGAACCATTGTGAGATAACTTGTAACTCTACGTGTGGTCCAGAGTAATTGTAGGGCACTAATATTCTTTTTAACTGGTGTGGCACAGTGGAGACACCCAAAGGATGTGCAGTGAAAATAGGCTATGTGCGTCTGAAGATGTTGTCAAGACACGCCTTTTTGTAACTATCATATAACGTCTTGACATCATGTAGCTGACACAGCAGACTAACGAAAATAAAGAAGTATCCTAAATTACGTAAGGGCCTGAAATCAAATCAATATGATTACAGCCAGGAAAATATTTGACAGTAAAATTGGGCATTGTAAAATTTGGCATAATTAAACTGTGATCCATGTGATTTGTGTGGACATTTCATGAATGGGAGCGTTTCAAGGCAACTAAGGAAAAAATAACCCACACGCAGAGGGGGCAAAATAAAGTCCGCCAAAAAAAAAAAGGCTTGGAACATGACAGTTGCATGGGCATAACAAAAAGGAAGTGACGTGATTTGTGAAGACACTGTTGATGGGTAGTGTGGCAAAATTCCTTGATTCTCCCGACGGCATTGTCAAGGCCTTGAATATTTGCTATCAAGGCATTGAATATTTTCAGTGGCCTTTATGTATATGTGTGTGTGATACATGTATGTATGTATGTAGTGTGCATCATGGTCAGCCAGGTGAGGCAATTATGTGTATTATTGTATTTTGTGGCTGGATTTTAGAAGTCGATACTGACTTCTATCTGGACGGTTTCTAATAAACTGCTAGATCACTGTGTTGTAAAACAGTTGACATCAACCTGCACACATTGAATTTTGTAATTGATTTAGGTGATTATGGTGCTGCCCCCTTCTCCGCAGGGAAACACTGATAACATTCAGCACCACAAATGTGAACAGGGCCCTTAAGAATGACTTAAAGAATGATCTTAAGAGCTGTGTTTGTATTTATGTATTTATTTAGTTTTTTTGGTCCCAGTCTGCCCCTGCGACAGACAGAGAAGAGCAGTGGGAATTCAAACAAAGGTGGGGGTCTTTACGGAACCAAGTCTGTCATTATGTGTCCTGAGGTTTCCTCTTAAGAGTAGCTCTGATCATCCCTTGTCTTTTGTGGCTGTCTTGTTTCCCTGCGCCAAAGGAGGATAGTGGCTGGAATCTTAGCCTTGGCTGGATGCCTCCCCTCCCTTTACAGGTGATGCACAGTGACAGATCTGCTTTCAGGTGCCACCCCAAGGGCTTTTGTCTGAGGGCAAAATTATACCTCATTCAGTTTGCAATGGAGTTAGATGAGAGAAATCAATTACCAATCTTTGCATCAGCTCGTAATTAGATCTTGTAAACCAAAGCAGCTCAAAGCTTATTGTTTTTTGTTTTTTTTTTTGGGGGGGGGGGGGATTGTTTTTTAGTTTTTTGCGTGCTCTTGTAATGGTAATATTCCAATTTTTTTCAAATTTTCAACAACTTTGGCTCAGCTCGAGCTCATTCGGAGTTATGCGAAAAAACTTGTTTTGGATTATTCAGTGTATGTCACTGTTTTTTTTCCCTTCATGAGAACTAAATCTGTTTTTGCCTGCAGTGCCAAGCAAGCCCCCCCACCACGCCTGTTCTGTCAGTGTGACAGATTCTCAGGTTTAATCTGCTGCCCTGGTTCTCCTTGTCACAACTCCCTACACTTCCCTCCGGTTCCTGTTCCGCAGAACTGGCTACATCAGCAGATGGGGGTCCAGGGATGGGGGGCCAGCATACACAATCGTCTCTTTGAGCCACCCTCCTACCTCTCCTCCTTACCCACCCCTGGTGCTTGCACACTAGTGTGACTTCTCTCAGTTTGTTGTATGCTGGCTTGGGTTTCAGAGCTCCTCCCCCCTCACCCGAGATCCTGGCAGGGACTCCATAAACCACAAGAGGAAGAGCACCTAACCTCTTAGGTGGGATTGTAAGATGCCTTTCAGGCTTGCTGTAGCTTTAATGGGATATGGTATGAGACTCTTTTAAGTCTGCAGTCAGAGCTGAAAAAGGACATAATATCTTGTACAGATTGTTCCTGATACTGTTTCACCTGCACTGGCGACCGTGGCTCAGTAGGTAGAGGAGTAGCCCCGGAACCGAAGGATTGCTAGTTCAATTCCATCCTCCTCCTGGGTAGGTCGAAGTGTCCTTAAGCAAAACCCCATCCTGCTCCCGGTGTGCTGGTTGGCAGCTTGAACGGTAGTCTTTGCAACCGGTGTCAGAGTGTGTGTGTGAATGGGTGAATTTGAGGAATTCAATTTAAAGCGCTTAGGGTGCTCTGTTAAATATAGGAATGCACTATATAAATTTAGTCAATTTACCATTTATTTCATTCTGTTCTTGCCCTGAGAAGTCACGAAGCCCCAATCACCTGCTGCCCAGCAGGAGGGGAGGAGATGAAAGAGAGGTGACTAACCCACAATAGGACATTAGTAATCCTTGCCTTGGTGAGAAACTGCCTTTTGTTGAAGTGATGTGGAAACCCTCCTGGCACAGAAGGCTTCAGGTGATTGGCTGAGGGCCTGGGGGGTATTCAATCAAAGTCGCTAAAGATGGTGGCGCTTAACTGGTTAAACTTCATTTTATCAAGCCTCAACTTTTACTTGAGGCTGAAGCTGTTCCATTAACACATCTCATCAAAGTTAACTCTAGCCAGTCTTCTCGAGCCTTGCTATATGTCTAAATCCCGATCATGTCAAAGAATGACCACAAGTCCAATACACACTTTTCCACCAGCATTGATCAAACATGTCTGATGAAGCTTTACAAAGTGCACAACAACTCTGATAAGAAAATGCAATACTGCTGGCCTCTCAAACTATTGTGCTCATGCAATTACCGATGTTTAATGTATTAAACGGAAATTCATAGTTTCTTTGAAAATTGAGTGGTGATTATAATTTGCTGTTTGAATGGCGGTGCAGCGGGTTCAACGCTGCTTTTAATGCGGTCGACCCGCGTTTGAGACCCAGCTGATTATTCAAATAATAGAACTATTCAGGTCTTCTCCTGATTTACAAATTTGATATTGCAATAGGTTTACTTTGGGGCAGCAACTTTTGCCTAATTGTGGTGGAGTAGGTATTGATAATGTAAAAGAACATCATATGGTATAGGTCTAGGCATGTAACCTACATGTAAATCCTCATCATACTTTTAGTTCTGGCCTTCCAGCACAGAATTTGATCGTGGAGTCATTATGGTTTTATCCACATTCATGTAAATAGCCCAAATAAATAGGATCTCATTCAAGAAGTTTGCATGTCTCAAATTTATTTAATCAGCAAAATGTTACAGCGAGTGAAGGGGTGTAGGCACAAGGCTATTTCATATTTGAAGTGAAAGTTCACATTTAACCTTATTATTGCTAAATGGAGATGTCATCAGTAGGCCCCCAGTAATGAAATTTATTAAGACAGCTCAATTTCAGGCAGTAAGTTAGCCTGCTGTTAGAAATGTGAGACGGGTGTTATTTTAAGAGGTCTAATCTGTCTTTGCTTTATAATACGTTTTGAATGTGTGGACAGACATTAATGATAAAAAAAGTTTTATCTGTAGGTGTTGTAAGTTCTCTACCAAGTTATTCATAGGCCTATGGGTAAACAGGCTAAATGGCCTGATATTTCAAGTGTAATGTATGATTAGGTATGCTGTGGGCTAGGCTTTTTGAGGAATTATAATGGAAAGTGCTGCTGCAACAGTACATTTTTACACCCTTGAGGACCAAAACAAAAAACACACACAAAGAGATTCGAACTCCAGGTGCCTGCATGACATGTAGGAGGGTTAACCATTCTGCCAGGCTATCATCAGACATTACAATACAGTGTCCATATTTTAGGAGGGAAGGATTGTAAGAGGAAAATGCATTTTTCCCCTCTAAATTCTTTAGGGATAGATGTGAGTTCCTCACAACTAAGTAAGCGTATGATGCAAATTCATTTTTTACCAACGTCAACTTTGTCTCCGTTACACGGATAATCAAGTGTGAGAAATATGGAGGGAACTGGAACTGGACATGCTGTTTACTACAGGTAGGTATTCTTTGGTAACACTGATTTATTTAGCTGAAGAGGTAACCTGGTACAGAGCAGGTTAGTTCATTGGCATTTATTACCCCAGCAGCTCATCTGGGATTCCCGTTAGCGCGAGTGATGGAACGGATCTCTGTAAAATTACAGGCTTTGCAGTTAGCGACTTTGATGGAATACTTCCCTGGAGATAACTGTTGACAGTTACTGCTGTGGTGTATAAATAGCCTAATATGATTTGGATTTTTAAAAAAAAATGCCATTTACAGTATTGTCAGTTACTGGAATAATAATACATAAATCCCCCGCAATATTTGTGGGTGCCACCATCTTGCCGCATCACCATTACTGCGATACTGCAGTGTAATGTAAATAGAAGAGGTGTGATTTGCCGCTGCCCCCTAATGGGTTGAAAACATTGATCTCTTTCCTGGATTGGACATCACGTGACTTGGGTTGTTGATGTCAGGCAGTGGCCAAAGGTTATTGATTAAGAAAACTTATATTGACAACATGCCAATGTATTAAAATATGTATTTATTGATGACAACAGTGAAACCGAATGTGGTTAGTATTAGATTTGTGGCTAATGTGTTTGATAAGCTTCACAAGTTGCAAATAACCATCAACCATGACCAGCCACAGCAGTAAAATATATGTTCTTACAGGTATTCAGGATTATTTTATTAATTGGCTGGCATGTGATGGGCTTCAGAATTCAAACCACAGGGCGTTGATTGAGGGTCAGAACTATTTGAGCTCTGGATAGATTGGGTGGATACTACACACCATCACACATGACCACATAACATTAAAAATAGTTGTGAGGTTTTCACAGTCAGTAAACCCTTACCATCACTTCTCAGTGACCCCACAGTGTTCTTGTTTGATTTGAAGTCATCTCGTTTATTAAAAGTAGATTAAGTAGGCCAACATTAACCATCTCGGCCATCTGGAAATCTATGTAGGGTGTAACGTAACCATGGGCAGTCATGATGCAAAAAAAGGTTGGTGAATTTCGCAAGAGATTTTATTCCAAACCTGTATTTTTACACTGCTCTTAAAGCAGCCGAACACGCGACATGTTCTTCCCAGCATTGTTTGTCACAGCATATCATTTAAACAAAAGAAAAAAAGAAGAAAAAACTCAAAACGTTGTTTCCACAGCTAACATCTGCAACAACAGCCTATGGGAGAAACACACTACTTCCTTTACCACACTACAGCAGAGAACCACAGTAATGGTGGCGCTGTTTAGTTTTGCATTGTGGCAGATTTGTCTTTTCAGTGTCTTGTTTAGTAGATGACAACTTGCATGTTCAAAGTACTGACACAGCTAAACAAACCAGTTTAACCTGCTAAATCCTCCAATGTAGTAACACAACCTGTGTTGTTTTTAAAGATGGATTTGATGATGCTGATGACATTTAATAGTTTGTAATAGCATTTGCATATCATTAATCGCAGATGTGATCTTAATCCTAGCTGAGGGGTGTCAGCCTTAATATCGTCTTTCCTGAATGTCTGCAATTTCTCTTGGCTCTTCACATCTGCTGCCTACACTAGAGATGCTGTTTCAGCCTGCTGACTCTATAGATAAATCTGCAAGACTGTCATGAGCGGAGGACGTTTGATGTTTGGATACAGTGACTCGATTCTTCAAAAGCTAGTGTTTAGCATAGGGTGCTGCATCTCAGACAGGTTCTCTGCTATGCTGACGCAAGGACATTTTGGAGCAAATAACATTCTGCTCGCTGCTGAAGACTGTAGGATAACAACAAAGTGGCCTTCAGTTACCAAAAGTGCACAACAGAACCGGGCCTTAACTTTCTAGGAAGTCTTCAAGTAGTTGAAAGAGGAATCTTTAAGCTGTACTCTGGAGGCACACGATGATAATGGTGGTGGTGGTGGTCCCCTTTGGTTTCTAGATTATACCCTTTTTATTCCTTAGAGCATATAGATGCCAGCTTTGGTCTCCTCTGTTTTGCTCCTTTCAAGTCTATAGCACTGTTGGCTGATTTCCCTGGTAAAATTCTGCCCCAGATTCTCCACCCAAGAGCAGAAAACTGCCTTGGCTGTGGAAATCAAGCGGACCTGTGTAACATTTTCCACCATTCCGAATACACTTTAACCTCTGAATGTGTGACGAATGGGGATTTTTATGGCAAAAACTGGGCTATGCAGCTACACAGCAGCCCTACAGTGATAGAGTATAGCTCTGCAAATTATCCTCATCAGGAATTACTATTGTGTGATGGTGTGGAAAGCTGCAAAACTTTTTTTTTTGTTGGTGGAATATTAAGTCAACAGTAAAGAGACTAAATTAAACAAAGTGTCTCGGTACTCATATTAAAATGAATGTTTCATGAGGCTTTTCGCTAATTTATCCTGTACACGGGTCACTGGACATTACCTTTTGTGATATTCCCCTAAGTTAGATGTATACCTCAGTTTTATCTCTGAGAATGAAGCTAAAAACAGTTGAATACCAAAATAAGGAAATAACTGATTGGTGAAACAGGGGCATGGATGGAAAATATAGCTGCAAGTAGCGATGATGGGCCCAAGCATCTCCGGTCCCCCATGACCTTTCACCTGTTATTTTCGCCTCAATCCTGTTTGTGCTGTTTTTCTCACTTCAACTTAGTTTTGTTTTTGTATTTCAACATTTTCATGTACAAATGGCCATGTACAGGTGATTTGTATGCAAGAGGTTCCACTGAATATAAGGAAAAAGAATTTTGGCTTTAAACCATTTTGTTCTACAGATAATAGCCAGAAATGTGATCTTGTAAAATTACAGCGCTGCCTATGCATAAAATGTTACAGTACTTGGCATGCTTCCAGAGGTTGTCTTGCTGATTGTACATGACAGATTTTGTGCAGTTCTCGCTTTCTTGGTCTAAGATATTGGCAATACAGAACCTCAATTTTTGAATTTACCCATTTCAACAGGAGGCGCAATGCAACAAGTGAGTGTTTATATGCTGGGTTGATATGCCTTTGTAACACCACTAAAAAAATTGTCTTGGGCAAAAGTTTGCAAAAACTAGTGCACATTCAAAGAAAGCTAGAGTTTGCATGTCAAGTTTGACCAGGTTTGGGGAATTAGAAGCCAAGATGTGGACTGTCAAACGGTTTGTAGCTACGTCTTCAATTTTGATTGACGGGTAACTTACTGGTTCATCTCAAGATAAATCTTTTGATGACTTTTTGTCAGCATAGTCTGCAGATGACATCAACCAATGTTTCAATGCTAGAGTTTCAGTGGAATAGGAAATGAGAATGTGATGTCACACGACTTTGCACAAGCAGTTTTTCCGTGTTAGGTGTGAACTGGTTCAGTGAAAGAACTGGGTGCGCTTTTTATTCTGCTAAATTATTTTTATCTACGGTCTGGACAAGAACTATCCCCCCTTCATGACGAACAATGCAACATAACTGATGTTACTTAAAATCTAATGATCTAAAAACATAGATATTAGTATGGGCCCACCATAGACTGTATGTAAGAGAATGGTAGCCTATGTAGGCTGTCTATAAGGCTTCTACACCTAATGTTTTTGAACGTCACCAAACAACATTAAACATTGTAACATTTTCATGTGGGAACTTGGCTGAGGCAAAGGTAAGTATAAAACGTGATCAGAGCAGAATATCATATTTGACAGGACCCGCACACAAAGTAACTGGATTAACACCCAAGAACGATAGCACAAGAAGTGATGTTGCGATGTAAGTTAGCGCTCATGTACAGGACATATCACATGTGGTAGGAGGGTGCATTGAGTTAGTGCGCGTTGCCAAATGGAGCGATGGTCATGGCTTGCTGTCAACCCAGACAGGTCAGTCAAGTGGAGGTGTCATAGGCGCTGGAAGCTGGGATACAGGCATGCACTTGTATTTCCAATTCCCAAATGTCCAGACAGAAAATGTAATTATCTATGCATTCTGAATGCATAGTCTGTTTTTTGTGTAATACTCATGACAAATTACTTGAAACATTTTGAATACAGCCTAGCATTAGCATTTTGTATCAGAATGAGAGAGGCGGCGCCCAAAAAGCAATATGGATTAAAACTTTTCAAGAAATGGGCCGCGGACGTCGACAATGTTTTGTTCAAAGTCAGAATGAGAGAAAGGGAGGATATTTCATCCAGGCACAAAGGTTGGTTATCACATTCCAGTTGTCACAAGGTTATGCTTTCCAAAGCATACCAATAATTCTAAATAGGCTATATGTCTCTCCACTGGTGCAGGCTAAGTAAAATAACGGATGAGAGCACTACTGAACAGCATGATTTTTTTTGTATGAAACTGCTTAAAAGTTGTAATTTTAGCCGACACAATTTTGCACATCTCCCCAGGGGAGAAACCCCCAAACACTGACTAGGTAAAGTTGTTCTTGCATCCCCACTTTACAACTGGTTCCCGTGCTGATGGCAGGTGAATGTATGAGAGCGCGCAGTAGGCAGCAGTTTTTTTTTTTTTTGCCTTAGGACCTATAGCATCGCAATCAACACTGCATAAGGTGAAAATATTGCCATATCGACAGGGCAAGCAAATAGATAACACCCTATTGTTTTATTGTTTTTACTGTTTGTATGAGTGTGCTCAGACACATTTTCACCAACACTGACAACTGTCAAAAGGTAGCCTATGGGAGATGTCAACATTAAGCCATCAAGTCTTTTTAGGAAATGGCTTAATGTAGCTTATCCGAAAACAGCAAAAGCTTCTATTCACTAGCCTACTAGGGCTACATGCCCACAGAGTTTTATACCCCTCTGTTTCAGGGTCCTGCCAATCGTTGACTGAAAATTGCGGGGAAAATAAAGGTAAAAAAAAAAAAACAATGTGACTTCTAACAGTCATAATAATATTTCAAAAAGCAATAGGACTTTACACCTCTGGTGCTTAGGCCCTAAATATATTAATAATCAGGCTAAACAAATTAAGGTATGAGCTTTTGTGTGTTTGTAGAAGTGTCACCATGCATTTGTGTCTGCTTCAGAGGAATGGCGAGAGACTGAAGGTGATTGTTGGACAGGCAGGCATGGTGACTGAACGATGGCCATCATATGCTTGCCCTTTAGCTTAGTGCCATGCTGTTTAACTTGATGGCTCCGGCTTCTAGCTCTTGGCTCTGGAGGCACGTCCATCTCATTACGCAGTGTCCATCTCATTGCGCAGCGTCCATCTCATTACGCAGCTGCCCCTGGAGTCTCAGACCTACACCAGTTGTTATTTTTGCCCAATGAGAGCTTATGTTTGTATGTGTGGGCTTTTGGTGTAAAGACAATCTCTGGTTATAGCCAGGGTAGATCTTCGGTGCTTTGTCAGCAATGTTGACACGTTATGTAGGGCTTGTGAGGCATAACTAGCAAATAATCATGCTTGCTCCTTGGCATTTTCAGGCACTTATTTAACACTGAATATAAAAATGCCACCTGAAGTGTATTGCCGTTGCCAGCTCTGGTTTATGTAGAACTTGCTGCAGTTTTATAACAAGTTGGCTTAGTAAGGTTAGAATAAACAAACCATTTGAATGTACCCATACTCACACACAACCTTTATATAAAATCATAAAGGCGTCTTTGCTTTAATAGGGTTCCCACTCTCTTGATGCCTCAGCCATGTTTGTAAGTAAACCTGCTGTTCACCACATTTTAAGCCTAACCAGTCCTGTAATGGAACAAGTCTCCCAGCAGCCATTCTAATGATTCTCCTTTCGTACTGCTATGCAGGCTGGCTTTACCCATTTGCCCCCAGTGCTGGCCCAGTGAACAGACCCAGCCTTAGACCCGCTGTGGTGTGGTCCAGTGAACAGGAGCAGGACGTAGAGATGCTCCTCCAATGGGTCTGATCGGACATGACTCCAAAGAACTGCAGCCCTTTCTGTTGTGTGCGCGTGTGTACTTAGGTCTCCAAAATGCCTCGACCTGGATGCTGTTTTGGTAGGCTAGCAATTGGTTTGTGCTAAAATGCTTTCCATCTCTAAACACCTATTTTTTACTTCATGAAAGTGCCACTCACCGGTACTGTGCAATTCTCTGTTTGGTTAGGACCAGGCATGCTTCTTCGCACTCCACCTTTACATGAAAATGGATTGATTTTAGAAATGTCGAAAGCATTTGAACATGCTTATTATTCTCATCCATATCATGTAAGACTACATTTGTCAGCATTGAAACGGCCTGTTGGACTGATTTAGTCCCACACCACGATGATGTAGACACAGTCAACTCAGTGACAGTTTTATTCTAATGGACTTAACACCTTTGATACTGAGGGATGGATATTTCCAGAGAGACAGCTCAGTCAAGCAATTTTGGTCATGACTACAGTAAATGTTGATTCGTTTTTTTATTAGGTTTTTTATACTGAGAGTCATTTCTTGGGTATTCTGCTGTTTTGTTTACAGATGTACACATCATACTGAATACATACATTTTGTCTGTGATCACAACACTATTAGGCCAGCTGTTAGAATATTTTGTCAAATATATTGCAAACTGCCCTGTTTGACCTCCCACCATGCCTCTAATAATTGTCATTATGCTGTATTTAAAGTGATGTATTTTTTTCTCTGGCAAGCCTGTGTCAGTTATGCCTGCTTGCATAGACACACTTTTGTGTAGGTGGTTCACATAAGCTTATGTAATTGTGTTTGAGTATCGTGTGTGTACAGACAACATTGGCTCATTGTTCACAGTAATGCTTCATTGTTGTCGTATTTGCCCAACAGTATGTTTTGTCTGTTTTACTCAATCTAAAAGTGGACAGTTGTGACACTTGTAAGAACAGGGCAAGGCGTGCAGTCATGATGTTTCTCCCTTAAGTCGGAAGGTCATTTCTGTGTTTGCCTGGAAATTTAACATGTTTACCCAGCAACTGATAAGTGAGCAACCACATCCTGGCTTTGCACATATCTATAAAATGCCAACTGCTACTTGCGGTAATAAAGAGTTTCAGGTTTGACAACTGTACTATACAAGCTGTCTTTATTATTGGCGGCGAAAGAAGGGGAGTGAAACACGCCCAGCCTCCCGGCTTATTAATGGGATACGGATGCCAGAAACGGAGGAGGCCTGCAATTGAGACACTTGAGAGGTCCACTCAATTTTCTCCAGTAATGAAGATGAACAGCTTGCAGTTGTATGTGTTGAAAGCATCTTGTAGGGGTCCCCATTCATATGCACTTTCAAATGCATGCATCTCACCCTTTTGTCATTTTCTTCTTCCTGTCTGTCAATAAGCCAGGGAATACTTTTGTCTTGCACTAATTTCTCTGTTCCTTTGTAGACTTTGGTTGTCTAAACTGACATTTGATAAGAACCTAAGCGACTCCACCTGATGGTGATCTATGTTGCCTATATTAGAAATATGTAGGCTAGTTGTAGCTGATGCAGTGCAGTTTATAGGACCTGGGCAGTTTCAGTTAATGTAGTCTTCAGTGTTGAAACTTGTAAGTAGTCCATTTCCATGACCTTATTTCACTTCTGTCTGAAGCTGCATGTTGTGGGGTTTGTTGCTTGTAGTGCCGCCTCTTGCTTGTCTCGCTGGTGGTCATTAGAAACTTGGTAGGAGAGAAACCAGGGAGTAGTGTCCTTCTATTAAAAAACACTATAGCTTTGAGTTTGTTTGCTTAAAGGAGAACTTCGGTGGAAAATGAAAATTGGCATGTTAAAATATCATACCGAGTTGGTATGTGTACTGAGGAGCAAAACTGATTTAGCCTGTTACATTCAGAGTTTAACTATTTTTTATTGTTTGTCCCAGAAGGCTAGCAATGGAAGTGGTAGGTGCCCTTATACGAAGCATGACGACTACGCTATTTTTAAACCATTAAAACAGCTCGAAGAAACTCCACACTCCACATAAGTAGTACAACAAAGACTCTGGCATTCAAAACAAAGCACTGAGAATATTGTAAATGTACACAACGTTTATTTAAAAAACTGTTCTTACATGCAGTAGTTTGCAGTTGTTTCTCGTCGCCGCCATGATGAAAGTCCAAAGAAGTCTGCCTATATGCACTCCACAATAGTGGCGCTCAGGGGTCCCATTGGGAGAGCTCTTTATTGGGGAGGTTGAAGAGGTGGTGGGTGGCCTGGCAGAACAGCATATCCTTGCTGCTGCTCTCTAGCCCAGGGTTACCAAAGCTGCTGGCTGAGCCATGTTGTCTTGAGAAGACTTGGGAAATGACGGAAGGCAAGGGAGAAAAATAACCATGTTATCCATGCAAGGAATATCTGAAGACCCAGACAGCTAAAGGTAGTAGAGGGTCCACTGGCAATGGATGAGTGATGTCAGACAACAGAAGTTGTGTTGTTGTTTTTTTATTTGGTGGTACGAGACAAGATAGAACACTTGTTGCCATTCCAGTGAATAATGGATGATGAGACATTGATTTTACTTGACTATCTCTGATTACCTCAGACACACACATACGCACACAGGGAGAGAGAAAGAAAGAGGGAGAAATATGTTGATTGGCTGCAGTGAACGACAGGTATCCAGCTTTTAAATCACTTAGCATTGCAGTTCATATGTCACCACGTACATCATTTTTCTGGCAGCTACTTTTATCTGTACTTGTGCTATGGAACATCATCCCCACCAAGTAATGTGCAGCATTGTTTTTTATTTTTATTTTGCAGTGACACATCATTATGGCTGCTGTTCATAGATGACGGGTCATTTTCTGCTGTGGTTTCTGCTGTGGTTTCCTAGTAAAGAACTACTTTAAGAGGTTGTTGAAGGTTGTGGCTCGGTAAGGGTAAACTGTTGACTCTTAATGGCCAGGGGGCTAATAATTTTGAACATGTCATTTTTGCCCTTTCTTGTTTTAACTCAGTGTATCAGTAAAACATCCTAATCAAACGTAGTCCTTGTTATTTTGGAAACAAATACACTATAAACCCTTATTGTTAATTGTCATTTCCATGGAGAAATCAAGAGTTTTGTTTAATTTCATAACAAGGCTAATATTTTTTGTCGCAGCTGTAAGTGGATTGGCCCATGGGTCGGCTGAACTTTCTGATAACTGATCCAGCTTCATTGTCAACATCAGGGTTGATCTCTGATCCAAATATTAGATTGGTGCATCCCTAAAAAAGGTTACTGCAATAATCCAGGCTCCTTATATTTTTTTCATTTCCTGCTGCGTATTGCTTAAGTGGGTCAATTTAACGACGTCACATCTCACAACAGCGTCAACCGTTTACAAACAGGTTTTTGTGGGATACATCGGGGTGTAAATCGTCTGCGGTGTAGTCTGGGTGTAATGCAACTGTTTCTACATTCTGACATTGAACTACAGGATGTTTTTTTGTATACATCGCTAGTTCAGCCCAACAAACACTTTTAAGTATGTTATGCTTAATAAATAGTAACTGTCGCTGCCTCTGACCCATCTAAACGAGAACACATTGCTAAAATCAACATGCATTACATGTTTAAAGTGAATCATGTGCTTCTGATCATGCCTCTCAAGCTGGGACAGCACACCGCAATGACAATGCAATGAAAACGTTCCCGTCTGGACGTAAATATTTACTGCTCTGTTGTCGTGTGGACGCGACTTTTCTTTAACCCGCAAAGAAAAAAAATCCAGCAGCGTTGTCGTGTGGACGGGGTCTTAGATAAGTGGGCAGAAGCATTTTTTAGCAGACCCAGCCATTGTACAAATCTGGCAGCACTGAGCTTAGCTGAGCATAGTCGTTGTAATGTAGTGTTGCCAACTAGCACACTGTGGCAAAAGTGAATCAATTCACTTGTATTTTTTTGTAATTACTTCTCGTGACCTGTGCTTTCCGACTACTCAGTCTATGAAAAAAATTTTTTTCTAAAAACTGTAATAGTCTCACTGCGTACCAGTAACAACTCTTGCGTGTGTTGATGGAAGTCGGGGATGGGGGTTTCCAGGTGCTGCATGGTATCTTTGCACCTTTGAGCGGTGCTTTGCCTGTGCTTCGCCTCCGCCTTAAAGGGCGTGTTGCAGGTTAACCACCACTGTCGATTAGTAGGTACTGAAAGCACTCAAGATATGTATACCATTTAAAAAATGTCTCTAAAATCTGTTTAAGACCATTTATTGTCCTTTTTGTTTTTTAACGAATTTGGTGATGACGACACGTTGGGGACTTGAGAAGGTAGCCTCAGTAGAGAGGGGTTCTAATCCATACGGTCTTTGCTAGAACTGCGACTAGCTGGGATGAGGAAGAGGTTGCAAGAACCATAAATAGTATTTACGCAGCCACACAGTTTTGAACCTGTTAGACATGAGTGTCTAAATGAGCAATTGCCAAGAACTGATGGTCATCAAAGCCAATTCAGTTCGTGGTCAGAGAAGGAGTGGAGAGTTGGTGAAGCCTCCTGTTGAGTTGCTATCATTTAGCAACGCAGCAATGAACGCTAGACCTAGTGTACGATCAGCAGTGCATACAATAAAATGTTTTACTGAGTGAGTAACAAGTTGTCTTTATATCTAGTGACAGTGGTTATGTTGTTAGTTAAGATAAGTGCCGGTATACTCTATTTGGAAGATCCGATTAGTTATCTCTCTTTGCAGTGACAGCCTACTAGCTCCAACATCTTCATCTAGTAGAGTTTAGCTAAATGTTGCAAACTTTGCCGCCACCAAATACCAACCCACCTGCTTATAAAAATGTGTATCTAGCTATCTGGCTAACTACCTATACTATGCTATCTAGCGGTCTCCTATCGCCCTCCCTCTCCCTATGTAAATATGTATCAGTCTATCTAGGCTATCTGTCTATCTGTATATCTACATATATATATGGATTTATCTGTATCTATCTACTGCTGCTAAACACGCTGGCTTGTCTCTTGCTCTGGTCTGTCTGTATGGCTTTCGGTCTGTCATCTACAGGTCATCTCCCCAAGGTGACGTCACGGAATGTTTTGAGGGGCTGCGAATTGCAACACTTTTTTCGTATTATATTCTGCTTTGTGATACCCATCAAAATCAAATACCATGGATAACAGTTCAAATGTGTATTATCAACAAGTGGTGTAAATTTGTTATTTATTGAACCCTGCAACACGTCCTTTAAGGCTGTGATGGACTTGGGCTGGTTTGTTCACCCCTCATTCCACTTCCTCTCAATATGTGTTTCCTTTGGGGATATCATTTCTCCATCAGGGAGATAAGGAAGGGAAACAGCGTTGCTGCATATCGATGCTGGAACTCTTGACAGTGTTAATAGGGGACGTGATGGCTGACCCTTTGCCAGGGACTCTCAGGTGTGGGGGTGGATGGGTGGGTGGATAATGTGCCAGGAGCGGATTTGGTGTGACAAGCAGGCTGTTATCTACCAAGCTCCTGGTAAGCTCAGCTTAGTGGTGTTAGAAGGGGACAGGCAGGGGACAAATAAATCCACAGCAAATGATAAAGTGTGAGGGTAGTTTTGTCCGAACTCTCCAAGTTAAAAATCCCATCAGACGCATGTCAGACTTGCTTGGCTTCTCTGCTAAGCGTCGCAGCTTCTTCTCAGGGACGACCCTGAGAACTTTGGCAAGGCCTACTCATACAGTGCAGCTTGTGATTCTGAACAAGATGGCTTTAACAGAAAGGCCTTTTGGTTTGGTGGTCTGTTTCGTACATGCAATTTGCACTGGTTTGATTAAGGCCCTTTAGTCCCTTTAAGTCAGTGTTTCTGAAGGACTCAGGTCAAGAGCATGTGTTCTAACATAAACCGATGCCAGCAAAGCCTTAAATTCATCAGAAGCCCAGTTTAAATCAGTTGATTTTTCTTTTTTGTAGGGCTGTAATGATACACCAACTCACAATTCGGTTTGTATCATGATTTTTGACCCACGGTTCGATACACCCCACAATTTTTTTTTAATTGAAAGGGCATTTTGTTTAAACATTTATTTAACAATTGAATAATATGAAGTATAGCAAAATAAATAAATAAATAAATAAATATTTCGCTAGTTTCTGTAAACAAAAATACTGTTGAAAAATAAATGGAATTCAACTCCATAGGAAAAGGATTCATAAGACCATGTCCTAATTACCATAATACAAAATAACATGATATAGTAGCGATTGTTTTCCACTTGTTTTTTTCCTAATTCCTGAGATCTTGTCACCACCACATTTCTCTCTACATTTCATTTCAGTCCATCTTTTTGCAGCACTTATGGGAGTGACTAGATGCATGCTTTTGAAATCCTTTACCCTTCTCCAACGCACCTTTCCAATTACAGTAACCTGTTTTGGTGAAGACTACATCTCTATCACTCATGCCTGCAAACTGACGACAAGGAAAACAAGCATGTGTCGAGGTTGACAGAGTACTGCTACCACGGTTGGTATTGGTACCTGTTGGAATTAAATGAACACAAAGTATGACTAAACATTTGTTTAGGGTGCACTTTTAATATTGGCTGGGATGGTTTACGCCCATGTATTTTAAAATAGACGACTAATGTCAAATAAAAATAATAGTATTTTTCAAAGTTTGGTAGCACTATCAATTCATATCATGTGGCTGAATCTCTACTGAAAGATGGAGTATGAAAGGGGGTGTGGCAATTCTGCTTTCTTACACCGGGAGACAGGTCCGTGGCTCTGCGTGTTGCGATTTCGGTTTCCATACTCGTATCGTTACAGGGCTACTTTTTTGGGATTAAGGCACATTGGCATGGCATGATGTACAAAAAATTGCATTGGTTGCCTATTAATACACATTTTTTATGCCAATTTTCTATGCATGTCTATGTTGAGCTCTTCGTACTTTGCTTTGGAAATTCTGCCTCCTTTTTCCATGATTAAGTGAATTTTGTTAGAAAGTACTAGTGTACTAGTAAGAGTGTTAGCAGTATATGTAGCTTCCATTTCCCCCAAAACACAATACAGTGATGCCCCGTCTATTGTGGTATTACGTTCCAGAACCCCCACGATAGGTGAAAATCCGTGATATAGCAAGGCCATACACAAAACATTTTATTTTATAGTTTAAGCCTTAATACCCCATAAAATACCCCATATGTATTAATGAGTTATTACTGCATTTTAATAAATATTTATATGTTGCAGTGTAGTTATCATAAATTATAATGTTGTTCTCACTTACTTTTATTTAGCCTTCATAGTGACATAGCATGCACATTTTAATGGAAACAAATCCGCAATGTAGAGGGACCGTGAAAGATGAACTGTGATATAGTGGGGGATCACTGTACGAGGTTCAAGGTCCAGATGTGGTAATCATGGTTTGTAAGGAAGTCCTCATTCAGTCAAACCCTGTGTGTTTAATCTAGCCAGGATTTATATGACCCAAACTCAAAACAGAACCCATTCACGCTATCTGGGTCAGTCTCTGGGCAGTGCTCTGCCAGCTTCCAAAAACAAATGGGTGCACATGTGGAACGGTTGCAGCAGCTAGAGACACAGGAAGTAACCTGTCACCACAAGAGAGGGTGGCCTCAGCTTGATGTGCTGGGGGGTAATTACAGTAATGCTGGGTGGATGGTAGGGAGGCCAGCCGAGACCAGCGCTCCTATGTGGGCTTGCCCCTGGAGCAGGTGCTCCTTATTAAAGTATGATAGCGAGCATGGTGTAGCACCCTTTGGGCTGTATGCTAACCGTAGAGGTTGCACCCTCCACCCCCCCACCACCACTGCCTTGTGTTTTTTACTTGCCGGTCAGTAAAGCAGTGCAAAAATATAGGCCATTTTTAATTTAAAATGAATGTTGAGAAGGGTTGATGGGAACTTTGCAAGAAGTGGAGTGCTCTTGGGGTGAGGGGTGGAGGTTAGCACAGTAGGGCTTTGTATCACTTCAGATATCATCCAACAGTCAAGGACTCTGTAATTTTTTCCTCATACTCTGGAAAAATATTATTTTCAAGAGAAACACAGTGGAGATATATTTTTAAAAGGTTGTTTGGTCAGAGAACTTGATAAGCGATGACAGTAATTAGTTGTGTGTAATCCAGGGTTTAGGCCATTGTTTTTCCTTGGCGTCATTATGAGGGAGAGGACACCCTTCATAGGCTTCTGTTTTAACAGCGATTCCAGTGCACCTCTGCAGATCAGATCTGCCTTTCTGTCTCTCTGTCTCTCTCTCTCTCTCTCTGTCTCTCTGTCTCTCACTCTCTCATTCAGTTCAAGTGAGTTTTATTGGCATGACAAATAGTTCATTGCATTACCAATGCATAACATCCAAACAGTACAGTATGATGAACATACATGTGTCTATGACATTTGTACATAAACAGAAAATTGTGTGTGCGTGCGTGTATGGAGTCTGTGTGTGTGAATGATGTGTTGGTGTGTGGGTGTTGTGTGTTCTGAAATGGTGTGTGCTGGTCCACATATGTGTCTATCCAATGCCCCTTACTTCATGGCATTCTGTGGCAAGAGCTGCTGTCTGTCCTTGCTGACGTAGTAAGACAAATGGTAATTCCTGTTTACACAGCTTTTGGAATCTTGGGATAAGGTGCGTGGACCAAAGTATGTTTCCCTATCTGAATATTTCTCACATTGAAGAAGAAAGTGCACTGCTGTCTTGACCTCACCTGTGACCATACCCTTTGTTCTCTTGGTGGCCATGACTGCCTTAGTCTGCCTTTTTCTATGGCAAGGTTGTTGTCACAGTCTGTATTTGGTTAGGATCTGTCACTGTTTAATATCTCTGACAGTAAAGAGATATTCATCCAATTTGTAATTAGATTTGAAGGTTCTATAACATTCTTGTTTGCTTTGGGTTGTTGTTTTATTTTGCCAGTGTTCCAGATATTTTTCTTCAGATGTTTGGACAATTTTGTTGACATTTAGTGGGAATTAGTTAGTCTCAGTACAAGATGTCTAGATGCTTAGAAGCTTAGATGTCTTTTTTAGAATTCAGATCTTGGGTTTTTGCTTCAATGAAATTCAGTGCGTCTGTGGGACCCGTTATGCATCAAAAACTTTAGAGATCTCTTTTGTATGTTGATGGCTAATGGAAATCTACCAAATTCCCTTACATGCATTGGTTGGTGTTTTTTTATTTTTTTGTAAGATCAATCGACAGAATTCTGCATGTACGGGCTTATATAAGATTCTTGTCCCATCCAGTGTGGCTGTGTTCACTGACTGGACCCCATATCTCACTTCCATACAGTGAATTACACAGTCTAATATTTTGCACCAAATCCTATATCTTGCGTTGCGCCAGATTTCTTTTTATTGCATATAGCCTAGGGCTCTGCAAGCTTTCTCTCTCTGTCACACACAGACTCTCTGATGGACTGTGGGTCCTTGCTGAGCCACATTTCTAAATTCGGCAGAAATATATGTGCTCTGCATTTTTCTGTGTTTGCAAGGGGGAAGGGGGCCCTGGCTTGTGGCTTTCTTTGTAAGTGAGGGTACAGTTGCATACTGCTCAACTGACTGTCAGATTTATCCTCAAAAGGTGGAGTGAGGGAAGTGAGTCGTAAAAGCACATGGCTTTTTTTCCGCACGGTCAAGGTTCAGTTTTTAGTCTTGAACATAATTAGATTTGCGTAGGTCTGCATGTAGGCTATAGATTTCTGTCTGCATCAGCAACACTGATGTAGTATTCAAGTATTCAAGTATTTCAGCTTTATTAGCCTGCTAAGTCCTTACTTCTAGAGTTTATTTTTAGAGAGTTGTGGCAATGAATGCATTTCGTATCTAAGGTAGACATGTTCACAGACTTATCACAGTTTATTTTAGTATGTCTGTCTGGGACAAGGCAGCCTTTGTTGTGAATGTATACCCAGATGTCAGCTGAATACGATGAAATTGGGTCCTGCTAAGTCTGGCTCTGATCAGTCTCAAATGATGTCTCTGCATTCTCATGTTGCCAATCCTGGGCTTGCTTGACAACCTATACTCAGTCACTGTGGAAGATAAATTAAAATCTATGAATTCTCTGAATACAGCTCCTCCTTTAATGTGGCCTTTGTACCACAATGTGGAGTTTGTGGAGGTCATCATGGCTTGAAATTTTAAGTATCTTTTGTATTAATGTACTGTATAATTATTGGTGCTAAAAAAAGCCTATTAATTGACCCCTAACATAAGGGGGGGGGGGGCTAAATTGTAGAACAGTAAAACCTACATGTTGCAGCATGTGTTGTCCCACCTCCATGTTACATGAGATGTAAAGAGATGCTTTCCATCGCAGTACATTTCAGTGTATGACATGATGTGTTGAGAGGGTACGCCAGCTTTGTGAAACAGCACAGAAGTGCATACTTATGCAAGCCATGTAAAAGTACTTCTTTTAGGATGTGTTAAATCTGTCCTGTGAATTTAGAAACACTGGTGAGGCTGCTTTTCTATATTCAAAACTGCTGAGGTAGGCTTCACCTGCGGCTAACATTGACCTCTGGTATCCTTTCACTGTAGTTAATATTACAGCTGAACCCAGATTTTTGCTGAATGTTTGTTTAGTTCTAATTTCACTTGGAATGACCTGTTGCAGTCATTTGTTTGTGGTTGGTGTATTGGAGTAGCCACATCAGTGTCATATGCAGGTTCCAAGAATCCTTTTAAATGAGATGCCCATCATTTTGCCCAGTAAGTTTTTTTTCCTGCCATCGAGATGCTATTTTTGGATAAACTGTGCATACAGAAAGCCACAAGGATCTATGCATATCACAGTGGTGGGTTGGTGACCCTTTTTTTACTGCAATCTGTAATCAGCTTTGAAATTCCAGATCATGTTTTTTCATGCAGGGTTATTTCAAAGCGTGTTCAAAAATGGAGCACAATCAACATGGTTTGGGGATTTCAAACACTTGGAAAAGTAGTTTGATTTTTCAGAGCAGTTGTTTGATGCAGTGAACCATCTGGAAGAGATCCAAACCTGGGAGATCAGATGATGGGTGGCAGACATTTATGTGAATCATATGTCAACATCAAACCAAATGACTTTAGCCATTAGCCACCAACCTCCACCTCTTGTCCTGCAGTTAGTATCTACCTAACAGTACATTTAGACAATATTTAGACCCCTTATTTTTTAACATTTTGGCATGACATGTCATTTAAGGTAATTTGACAAATAGATAATCATAACAGATTGCAATTTGTAATGAAATCTGGGACTGGTAGACTCCACAGACTGTGTAGTTAAAAGTAACTAATATGAAGTAAAAATGTATACACTATTAGCTAGGCATTTACATTAATAATTACACACAGGTTCTAGTGAAATTGTATGCAGAACAAGACATTTTATATTGACATTTTTAAAATAGCAGGCATATCCATATTAAGGAGTCCTAAGGCTTTCAGTCTTGGACATTAGACTGCAGACTGCAGAATCTCCTGCCAGATTTTAGTAAGCCTAAAGTAGGCCTTGTCGATTGGTTAACGATTAATTGATAAGCGGCGATTTCTCCCTGAATTTCAGCTAAACTTAGTTAAAATACTGAATTCGAAAAATATTATATTCCTCAATGAAGTATTTATTGTACCATTAGGAACACAGTGCAGACAAATGCATTTATGTTATGTTAAAATACATTCTTTATACAAATTATGACTACTTTAACATGAAACTAAATTGTGGACTGGCTCATTTGTTGCATTTGAAACATTTATTTATTAGAAAAAAAAAAAAAAAAAAACAGAGGACATTCTAAATAGAGAGCTAAACTGAATATTATTTAGCTTTATACCACGGCTTCCTTCAATTTCACATTGTGAACCGTTCTTTAGAACGGTTATTAATTTTCTATATAGGCACCCCTATGAAGTAGTCCCTGCTTTCCGACCATATCACGTTTATATGTCAATGCGCCAGATTCGTGGTGAACTGTAAACAAACAGCAAACAGCTTTAGCAAATGATGAGCAGATGGAAGAACACAGAGTTGCAATGTTATATGCCTCTGAGATTGTCTTTTAGTGTTGTCACGCTGCATTTGGACTCGGCTAGGCAAGGCTTAACAGAACTTTGGAATAGCTAGCTTGACTACCAAAGGCATGGAACTAACAACTGGGTCATGGCCATAGCAATCATGGTGCATATCCTGTCAGTAATGCCCTCTGTTCTCCTATCATCACATGCTCGCCTTCCCAACAGTGCAGTGATTGAGGTTGTTCTGATGCACTCGTTCCATGAAGCACACAGTAACTCAGTGAAGTAGTTGAACTGTTGCATTTAAACGTAGCACCACGCAAACATAGAACCACGCAGAGTACATTTGGCTTCTTTTCGTCTTGACCGCTTCATGTTTTTTGAGCTCGGTCTTCCGCGTAAGCATTTCACATTGCGCTCAGCGGCGCCCTCTATTAGCGATCCCCCTAGTGAAAAGGACAATTAACTGACAGTTAATTTAATTTATTCAACCAAATTCTTATCGGCAATTAAAGGAGAACTTCGGTGTAAAATGAAAAATGGCATGTTAAAACATCATACCAAGTTGATATGTGTACTGAGGAGCAAAATTGATTTAGCCTGTTGCATTCGAGTTTAACTATTTTTTATCGTTTGTCCCAGAAGGCTAACAATGGAAGTGGTAGGTGCCGTTAGACGAAGCATGACGACTACGCTATTTTTAAACAATTGAAACAGCTCAAAGAAACTCCACACTCCATCGGTAATACAACAAAGGCTCTGGCATTCAAAACAAAGCACTGAGAATATTGTAAATGTACACAATGTTTATTTAAAAAACTGTTCTTACATGCAGTAGTTTGCAGTTGTTTCTCGTCGCCATCATGATGAAAGTCCAAACAAGTCGATTGTACTACCTCTCCTCCTATTCTTCCTGCTGGTTCGTCTTCGTCAATCGACCTGTGCAGACTTTCATCATGGCGGCGACGAGAAACTACGGCAAGGTACTGCCTGTCAAAACTGTTTTATTAATAAATGTTGTGTACACTAACGAAGTTCTCAGTGCCTCATTTTTAATGTCAGGGCCTTTGTTGTACTACCGATGGAGTGTGGAGTTTCTTCAAGCTGTTTTAATGGTTTCAAAATAGTGTAGTCGTCATGCTTCGTCTAAGGGCATCTACCACTTCCATTGTTGGCCTTCTGGGACAAACAATAAAAAATAGTTAAACTCTGAATGCAACAGGCTAAATCAATTTTGCTCCTCAGTACAAATACCAACACGGTATGATGTTTTAACATGCCAATTTTCATTTTACACCGAAGTTCTCCTTTAATCGATAGTTGATTAATTGTTTGCATCCCTAGTGGGATCTTTGATCATTTCCATGGTTCTGTTTTGACAACTTCTGGTGTAAATGGCATGCATAAAGGGGAGAGCTGACTTGGATATGCGCTCAGCCAAATGCACCACTATCAGTGCTTTATGGTCCTGGACAGTCAACTATCATACCATACTGATATGCACTGAGTTAGAACACTTTCTATGGGGCCAATGTAAAAGATTCTTAGATTTGCAGTAGTCTGAGGTGATGCATACGTTGTCTGGCCTTTTTTATGTGAGCTTGGATGTGATTAGCTCAGCTTAGGTCAGGTCCTCCGATATAAGTCTTCCAAGATACCTCCTATTAGGAGAAGACTGTAAATCTGCAGTTTTTTTCTGTACCCCACAAACAGCTCCCGATATTAAGGTTGAGCAGTGTTTCCCACAGACCTAGTAGCACCCCCCCCCCCCCCCACCCTTCTGCTGTTTTGTGTGGTATAAGTGAGTCCCGGAGTAATTCAACAAAGAAGAATGGGTGTAAATTTGGACGCATTTTGCGTCCACCAGGCCCATAGGGTTAATAATAGCTTGAGTTCCGAGTTGCGCTTGCGTTGGTTGAAAACGTCGGACCAGTGCAGGTGTTTTATAAGTGTACCCCCATTGACATGTATGCGCGGATGTTGATCTCTCTCTCTCGCGCTCTCTCACTCACTATCTGTGCGTGTGAGTGAGAATGACAGAATGGTGTTTGAAAAAAAAAAAACGGAATCAATTTGTGCCGTTCGGTTTTCATTCTGTGGAGCAGCTTTGACAGAAACATCTTGGGGCAAAAAACTTAAGCAACCTAAAATAAGCCACTTAATCTGCACACTATCAGATTTTGAATTTTTTTTGCTACCATTCTGCAGATGTGACATTCAACTCCTAGCATCGTGACTTTATATTGATATGACCTTTTCATAGAGTACTCTCTCCAACATATTGGAAGACCTTTTCAGATGTCCACAAGGACGTGTGAAGTGCCGAGACACTCAGGAAGGCACCAGGCTATAGGGGTGAAATTGAAATGTATTATATTTTCATTGTGGCAATACAGGTGATTCAAGCTTTTAGGCTTGAAAAGAGCCCCCCTGCAAAAGTGAGGGAAATGATTGTCATCAGACATTGGCAGGTGGGTTTTATCAAAAAACCTCATAAACATCATTTACAAAAACAACATTTTCATAGTGTTGCCTACAGGGTTGGCAGCAAGTCCTAGATGTCTGTTTTCATAAAAATGATTAAAAAGCAAAATTCATTCCAGTTTGGTTCATGCCGTCAGTAATTGAACAGCATATTTGGTTGACAGGCATGCACCGGTTTCAGTTATTCTGTGTTGGTGAACTGCTTGGCCCATTTTCTGTATTCCTGCCCAGCCATGCACAAAAAACCAAGCTGAGCACTTGGTCTGAGGCCAATCTTTCTCCTTTCGTTTTTGCCAAATGTCAGAGGCAGCGGCTTCATTTTACCATGGAACATTTTTGTTGTTTAACCTTCCACTTTGGTGATGGGAACTCCAAAACCGCACGGGCCTGACTGTATCATGACTGTATGAACACTGTACTGTATCTGACTAAACTTGTAAAAAAAACAATATATAACCTGGAAAAGTCAAAATAATATTTTTCCTCATATCAAAGAAAGAGTTACTACTCTCTAATCACCTCATCAATGTTGAGCACATATGAACATTGCTGGTAGTTTTTGTGCTCTGTGCTGTAGGCATTAGTGTAGGGTCAGAGACACAGCCCATGCATACTGAAGAGTACTTTGGTGTAAGCTTTGGTTTAAAGTTTTTCTCATCATCTCAAGCAGAATGCATTTTAGTCAAGTCCTACTTACACCAACTGCAAAAAGCTGTTAAACTGCACACTGTGGTAAACCTGACTTCAGGGTTGTTCAGCATGTCACATGTCACGTTGCCAAACTAAATGTTTTAAGTGAACCAGAGAGGGATGATGAATGTAAAAAAAAAAAAACAAAAACAAAAAAAACAGTTGTGTTTTGTCCCACACAGCAAGACTATTCACTGTCCGTCAGACTTGAGCTCAGAGAAAAACTAATTTGTTCCAGTGATGTACCATTAAATAATAAAGGGATGGAGGTTTTTTTTTTTTTTTTTTTTTTGAAAAGAATTAATATTCAACGTGACATCATCCTGCTGGTTGCAATGAGTGCAGGTCAGAGCAAACAGTGGCAGCCTGTCTCTTCAGTTTGCCAGGCGTCTAAATATTTAAATGGATTTTAGTGTCTTAATAAGTCGCTTCTGAGACTTCCAGCAGAGGATGGCATTAAATACAACACAGTTGGAGCCTGTTTACAACTTTACGTCCCTTGACCGATATCCACACATTCAAAAGGACACGTTTTCATGCAAACACAAAAATAAATGTGGTAAAAACAAATGTGCTCTAATTTCTGTCATTGTTCTTATAAACACACCTAGGGCTCAGCGTTTCTGCTAGAAAAGAAATGGTGCTCGTCAAAGTGACCGGCAAAGGTTTTTCTTTTCCGCTACTGTCTCTCCACAACTCGTGATGCACATAATCCATGTAACTTTGCTCTCCACAAGGCAACTTCGCTTCTTCGTCTTGATCCCATTTTGCAACGAGAAGCCCCTCTCTGCTGGAACACTTGAAACAGGGATCACACAGGCTATTTTGGTGAGCTTGGCCCACTCTGGAAACATTTCACATATGAGGACTTCATAGGCTGTGGCGAAATACAATCCTTCATAGCCATGGAGCACTGTCATGACAGTGAGGGCATCTCGTCACAGGCTTAAGGCATTGATAAGAGGCAGTGCAGTGCCTGCAGACTCAGTGCTTGTAAAATGGCAAATGATTCTTCTGATCGCTGGTTCTGCATATTCTTAAAGAGCTATAATAGGCAAGAACGATATTAGTTATAAGGCTATAAAATAATGCGGCATTTATTATCACTAAGCCTGTACATACAGCTAAAATACATTAACAGCTCTTTGCCACTCTGTGTCTGCGGATATCTAGAAGGGTTCAGAAGGGCATTGAGGCAGTTAAGTAGGTCCGAGCAGTCCTCGCAAAGCCGATCTTGAGGGCATCTATCAGATGTTTAACATGGCGTTCCCTGGCTTTTTTGAAGGCTTGAATGTTGCAGTCATTTGCATGGGTCACTTTTGACATCCATGTACCTGTCATCTTTCTAGCCTGCCTGAAATGTCTTTTTGGCCTGGGGCATCTTGTAACTGTGTAAATGCTGCGACAGATGCTTGCACTCTTGGTCGGATACTGGAAAGATTTACGTTGTCTTTCTGAAAAACTAAATTAAGTTTTGTCATCACTGGTAGTAGATCAAAGTCAGTTTTATTGTCAATTCTTTACTTGCTAGACATACAGGGAATCGAAATTATGTTTCTTACTATTCCATGCATAGATAAGACGAAACATTAAACATTAAACAGTAAAGTGCAAGATAAGACTTGGTATTTGGTATTTGTGTTCTTACCTATCCTGAGTGTAATATGTAACCATATCATAGTAAGTAACATTTTTCCTGACCACTACGATAACAACCAGATGAAATAGCTAATTATAAAAACTGTGCTAAAAGGTGCAAAAGTGGTGCAAAAGGCAAATAGTGCAAAGTAATATGTAACATTATTATAGTAAGTAACATTTCTCTTGACCACTACGGTAACCTCAGATCAATAATTAGTTAATTATAAATAGACTTTGCTAAAAGGTGCAAAAACGGGGCAAAAAGGCATGTAGTGCAAAGAATATGGTAGACATATGGGGGGTGCAAGAGGCATACAGTGCAAGGAATATGGCAGATATGGGACCAAGTGTTCTTTGGAGAGTACTGTCCTTGGGCAGATTCCTAGCTTCTGGCAACCTGGTAGCGTATATTTCTAGCTTTCTAGCAGCCTGGTGGGGCCTGTGGGTGGAGAGGGGAGAGGGGGGTAGGTGGAGAGGGGGGAGAGCATTCAGCATCCTGACAGCTTGCTGGATGAAGTTGTTGGTGAATCTGGTGGTGCGGGAGCGGAGGCTCCTCCTAGAGGGCAGGAGGTTTAACAGATTGTGTTCGGGGTGGCTTGCATCGTTGACAATTGTGAGTGCTTTGTGGGTGAGGCGGGTGGTGTATATGTCTTGCAGTGGGGGGAGTGGTGCCCCAATGATTTTCCTAGCTGTGTTCAATATGCGCTGCAGGGCTCTCTTGTTGTAGTCTGTGCAGCTTCTGCCCCACACAGTGATGCAGCTGGAGAGGATGCTCTCTGTGGTTCCTCTGTAGAATGTGGTCATGATGGGTGGTGAAGCACTTGCCCTCTTCAGTTTACACAGGAAGTAGAGGCGCTGCTGGGCTTTCTTCACCAGTGATGCAGTGTACTCCCAGAAATTTTGTGCTGCTCACTATCTCCACAGCAGCACCGTTGATGGTCAGTGGCGGGAGTTGGGTGTGGCCTCTCTGGAAGTTGACAACAATCTCCCTGGTCTTGCTGACATTCAGCAGGAGGTTGTGTTGTGTCTGCACCACTTGGTCAGCAGGTCTACCTCTTTCCTGTAGTGTGTCTCGTCGCCCTTAGTGATGAGACCCACCAGAGTTATGTTGTCCGTGAACTTCACGAGGTGGTTGGTGCTGTAGGTTGTAGTGCAGCACTTCATGATTGTGGGTGTCAGTGCCACTAGACGGTAGTCGTTGAAGCAGGATTGGCCCAGGTAAGATGGTGGCGGCTTTGAAGCATGATGGGACGATGGCTTGCTCCAAAGAGATGTTAAAGATGTCTGTGAAGATATCCTTTAGCTCCGCTGCGCAGTCCTTCAGCACGGCCTGGGATGTTGTCTGGGCCTGCGGCTTTGTGTGGGTTGATGGTGGTAAGTGTCCTCTTTATGCTGGCAGCTAACAGGCACAGAGTCCGGCTGTGTGGGTAGGTTGTTTGGTGCTTGAAAGTGTGCAAAGATGCTGTTCAGGCCATTGAGCAGGGATGTATTGCTCTCAGCTCTGTGGCAGGGGCTTGTAGTCTGTGATAGCCTGGATGCCCTGCCATAGGTTCTGCTGTCTTTGAAGTGGGAGGTTATTTTGTGTGCATAGTTCTTTTTTGCTTTCCTTATGGTACAGGCTGGCGTAGTTCCCAGCTCTTCCAGCGACTCTGTGTTTATGTCCAAAATATTACAGATTTTGCTGTTTCGGACCTCCAACAGTTCCTGTCGACTGTACTTATGTTCTGACAAAAAAACATTCGGACAAACACATTTTAACGAACAAAACACTGCACAACAGCTGCTGCGACTGCTTGTGATGTGTTCCACAGCTTTTGCTGCATACAGCACAGCAAGTGCAGCCATGTGGGCAACGCAGTGCACCTGGATAGAAAAGTGATTTGCTTGCTTAAGCAAAGCACCAACCCCACCATACCTCCCCATTTTTACACTTGCACCACCTAAACCCACGGGACAGTACCATATCCATTTCGCAACGATCATAATCGTCGATCGACGATCAACACGATCATAAATGGAGTTTGCGGTCCTGGGATCCACATCATGATTTCCAAGAAAGCATGTCTACACCTTTCCTTTTATTTTCAGCTTTAGGTATACGATTAACTTTTTGTTCACAGTGATATTGTCAATTATAAGTCCAATGAAATCACTGTTTTTCAGTTTTTTATGGATCAATCACAACATCTTCTAATGCCCTCTCCATATCATCCACACAGTCACTGGGCTGAACAATGCCATTGGTACTTACAAAATCTGGAGCCTCGAGAGCTTGCAGCAGCTCTGTCTGTGCCACAAAATGGTTAGATGGGAGATCATGTTTTGCCATGTGCAACACAACTTTGAGCTGAGAGCATAGCTTTTCTTAGAAGTTTCTGTGGCATTGTCACAGTGGCCTTTCATAGCAGCCTGCTGTGGCATTAAATTGAGGGCCGAAACATGGTTGTTGCTCTGACTATGTTCAACTACAGCAGATATTCTGAAATTATTCAACCCTCTTGTAAATCCGATGCGTTGTCCTGCCTTTTGCCATTTTTTTGTTACCATCAACTACCTCACATCTTAGCCACGGGAACTTAGCCCGACACTTAGGCTTTTTCTCTGGTGGGGGATCTGCCTGCACATCTGAGGCTATAGATTCACCATCATCATCCCTCCTGTCTGGCCTCTGAAAAAAACCTTTAGGGCTAGTCTGCCTGTGCTTGGCCATGTTTGAACTGTCTCGTTTGTTTAACAGACGTTTTAAGCCACGTTCTAATCACTACTCGAGGTGGTTGTCATGGTTTTATTTTGCTTGCTTCCCACTGCAAACGTATCCGAGGGAAACGAAATGTGGCTATATTTTGTGTAGGGCATGAAAGGAGATGCTTTTCAAACAATTTTGGTGCATACACCACATGTTTATTTATCTTGGTTAACAGTGACAATACCCTTTTTAATTTCATAAAATAATACCACTTCTATAACCTATCTCTATTTTCTGTCTTCTATAGGCATATTTAAGTTCCGTTTACACAGCCGGACTAAGGTCAGCCATCCTTAGGAAACATCATTAAATCTACAAGCACATGAAATGTACAATTACATTACACTTAGCTGACGCTCTTATCCACAACTACTCCTAATTTATTTCATATTTTAATATTTAAAAAAATGTTTAAATGTTTGTAGTTTGTTGACGATGCTAACAGTAGGAACTGATGTGGCATGTCGTGGTGTTCCAGCAGCAACCCTCTGGTGGCTTTCCTTAGAATGTTTTACGGTTGAAGCGAAGATTCTATGGTTGAAGCGAGGATTCTAGAGGGCTAGGTTGAAGAGTTTGTGCTGGGATTTACGACGGCATAGAACGCGACTCAGCCAATCACAATTAAGGAATAACTTTCAAACAGTAGAGCCTGTTCCTTTAAAACATAGCCAAAAGACTGTGTATTGTATTTTTTCTTAACTGTAGGCCTACATTTTAGTCTTATTCTCAAATTGAGATTGTGTTAGGGGGATGGGGTTATTGGCTGATTTCAAATGGACAAAGTGATTTCATTTTGTCGGACATTTAATTTTTTTTCAGGCAATTACCGGATAATGAAACGTTTGCTAGGGCTTTATTTTCACAATCATATGCACGTTGTGTGAAGTCTGTTGCGGAAGTTGCTTTGGGTGCGGTCCTGAGACAATCTGGTATTTTAATGATGGAAAAAGTGAACCTTGCGCCTGGCACCTGCAATAAACCAATCAGAGTTTTTACTCTCATTACCATGGCCTCTTGTGATTACAATGACAGATTTGCCTGGACGCCAAGAATGTTTTTCTTTGGAAGAGACCAATCTGGTCGTGAGCAGGTAATCTTTGGGGATAGAAGAAACCCATCAAAACACTCATGCATTCGTTATATTTCTTTCCCACATGTTTCCCACATCACCGGTTCTTAAACTAGGGGTTGCGACCCCCAGTGGGGTCGACAAAAACTTTAGTGGGGTCGCCGAATTATTATTTTCTGTCACAATTTTTTTTTATTTTGCCAGGTTAAATTGGGAACAAAATAAAATTAAAATCTGTTTTTTTCATATTCATAGGCGCTGTTAATTGTACTCAGCTCATAGACAGGGTTACAGCTCTGACAGAACCAATGCAACATGCATGCATGCGGCACATAGAGAGACTGACAAATGACCGCTAAATGCCTGTTTGTTTATATTACCTTTGTGTTTAGTGGTTAAACATGTCTATGTCATTAATCTGTGTTTATTGTACTGAATGAATTTTGACTACTTTAGACAACAATTGACGCCTTCTTGTAGGCTACAGTTTTGGGTAGCGGTCTTGTGCCTTTTCAACATTCTATTTTGGAATGTTGAGACGGTGGGTTGGGGTGCGCTGGCTGCAAAGTATTTCGTTTTATGTATAGTCTATACTCTCGACTCTCACTTAGTCACGATGGAGAAAACAACCATGAATAAATGTTCTGTGGCACACTCACAGTGTTAAAAAAACGAGAGGGAAAGAGAAAGTGGCAGATAGCATTAGGAAGAAGTTGTGCGCTTGGAAACACTGCAGGTGGGATGCTTAACTTCTCTGACAGGTTAATGAGGGCAGCATTGGTTGGCTAACGTTGCTTCTCCATAAGGTTACAATTGAGTTGCTCAACTACTTTACGTTGCGTTTAAGTTTGCTAACTAACACTGACTGAAGTGTTTTTGTAGATATTGTTGTCAGTGGTCCTTGTTTAAAGGTTTGATGTCGTTCACATTGTCTTTCTGCATTCAACATCCATCAACAACCTGCTTATAGCTTCATATTGAAGTTAGCAAAGCTAGCAAAACTGCTTTTGTGCTGTTGTACAATTCCAAAACCAATTTCTATAGATCTAAGAGCCTGTAAAAATGCACCGGAATGCACAAAATGTAATTTATAGCAACATTTCTGGGTGAGGGCCCCTACACACCCCTGAAACAATGTAATTTGTTGCTCCCACAACACAAACTCAACTTTTTCCTGACTTTGTTAATCAAAACAAACAAACATTACTAGCCACATTTCTTGTGCTATTAGCCAGCTTAAAAATGGATAGGTCTACCCTGCCCAATGCAGCACTACTACTACTACTACTAATAATAATAATAATAATAATACTACTACTAATAATAATAATAATAATAATAATAATAATAATAATAATAATAATAATAATAACGTGTATAGCACAATTCATACAAGATGCAGCTCAAAGTGCTTTACAGTTTGGCAAGAACAACACAAGACAACATTTCTTGCAGTCCAGTGGCACTGGAGCGGACGAGCACAATAATATAATGACGCAACTCCGCAATGCCCCATTGATGCAGGCTCTTATGTGAACACAGGTCAACAGTCCTTGCAAACCACAGGCGCTAGAACGATGCAATACCCTGTTGATGTGGGGTCTCACATGAACACAGGTCAACAATTCTTGTAATCCAGAGGAGCTAGAATGATGCAATGCCCCGTTGATGCGGGCTCTCGCGTGAACACAGGTCAATAGTTTTTGCAATCCAGCGGTGCTAGAACAAGTTCATTGAGGCGCAGTCGGGTCTTTGGTATCCCCAGAGGGCAACAGGAGTGGGGAAAAACTCCCTGTTTGATTTGTGTAAATTCTAGGAAGAAACCTCAGGTATCAGTGAGGAAAACTCCCTGTTTTTCTAGGAAGAAGCCTCAGGCAGAAACACGGCCCCCAGGGGAGCCCATCTTCCGGGGCTGGTAAGTCTGTGACTGGACGGGCTTTGATCTGAACAGTTAGGTATAGGCAAGGTTGAACAGGTAGGTCTTTAGTTGTCGTTTGAATGCGTCAATGTATTCTGCTTCTCTGATGTGCTGTGGTAGGGCATTCCATCTCTTTGTTGGTTTAGGTTACCTAGACTGGAGAGGAGAGCTTCATGTTTATCTTTAGGGCCAATAAGTAGTAGTTTTGTTTTCGTTTAATTTTAGAAAGTTATTGCTCATCCAATATGTGACAAACAGGAGGTTAAAGAATGTAGAGCTGTGGGTTTTTTTTTTTGGCTCAACTGAGATATAAAGTTGTGTATCATCGGCATAGCTATGAAAGTCTATATTATGTTTTGGGCCAAACGTGGAAGAAGGGGTTTGCCACTCAAGAGGGGGATCCCCCTTGTTATATCCCAAAGCGTTATGTGCCCCTATAGCTTTTCAGTATTGTGCTACCGACTACCAACCAGGTTTTTCTCGGTAATTGGCGAACGTTTCTGTGTCTTATGTTGGCATATATTGTGCCAGACCACACATTTTGTTTTCGCTGGCATGCCTGTGAGGGTGCAGTGTCGTCTCCTACTTAGACAATGTGAATTTCTGCCGGAGAAAAACAAACAATGCGTTCACACAGAATAGTAATGACAGCATACCCATGTTGCGAATGCATAGTGCACCACAGCGCAATAGGGCCCCTGATGTCTCTGTGCACTTTATGTGGTATAAAGTACATTGTTTACTGTGCCTTATCCGTTCACTGCACCTTAGCAGTATTGATTGTAGTGCAATACAGAAAAAAGGTGCAGTGACCGGCTAATGTATTATTTATAGCATTTTATATAGTATATTGATTTATTATCTATCTATATATCTGTCTACCTATCTATCTGCCTATCTGTCTGTCTTTGTTTATACAGACACACAAATGGCTATGCATATGCATAACTCTCAAGCAATTGCATGTCTTTTTTGATTTGCCCCTATTTCACTCTTTCTCTGTATCAACTCTCTTAACTTTCTTTTCATGTACATTTTCCTGTCTCTGTCACTGCATCTTTCTCTTCTACCTCCTCCTGCTGTCTGCCTTTCCACTCTTCCAACCCCCAATCAGTGCAGCCAAAGTCCTTCTAGATAAGTCCCAGCACTCAGCGCCTTCTTGGCAATGCTTTTGGGCATCTATTTTGGGTTAATAAGACCAGGCTAAATGAATGACGAGACACAAGTTTATGCACTCTCTGATGACTGAGGGGCATAACAGATACATAGTTAAAATCAGTGGAATCTTGATTTTAACATGTTGAAATGTATGCTCATCTGTATCAAAATAAAGTTTTACTACATAGCAAATGTGGTACAGCAGAGCACGATACTGCAACATGATTGTAACACCATTTGTACAGTTTGGCAGATAATTGGCTCTTGGCAGCAGAACAGGCGGAATATTTGCACACACTTGCCATCGCCATTCATTTCTATGAACGATTTATCCAGTGATGTGTCTCCTCCTATATAACAGTCTCTTCTGCAGCATGGCAACAGAAAATTGCTGCATGCCTTGCTTTACTTTCCCACTGAGATGGAACCACTGCTGTCATTCTGTCCCAAGTAATTTTGAGCCTGATTCTGACATTTTGCTGTCAACCCGCAGGCGAAACAATCCAGTCAGTAACTCAGCAGTGACACGATCATTAATGATCGACAGGGTCATGAGTGGGTCAGGTGAATGTGGAGTTAGGGGTTGAGGGGGGTGGGTTATGTCAGGATTGCTAAATGTAATCTGGCTAACAGCCGTGATGCCAGATCTACTGCCCTACTGACTGTGACGAGAGTCATCGGAGGGAAGTGATTTTGAGAGATCATCCCGCTGCTCTCTTAATGAGCTGAGTTATTGCTCTTCCACCCCTCCCATTTCCCTAATGACCAAGACAAATGATGCCTTGTACTTTTACAACTTGGACCATTCCTTGGTGAAGCACACCCTTTAAAGAAAATTATTATGACATTATACTCATTGGATAATCACAAGTATGGATGGTACACTGATTATAAACAAAATGTCATTATTGGAGCTTGTTGTGGAGTAATATCCTGACCTAAGCAAGCTGTTTGTTGACTATGTGTGGCTGATTAGAGGCATTGCAGCTGAGGATTTGTGGACCGAAAGGGCGTGCTTGTAGAGCTTGGGTGTAACTTGGATGTTAGCCACCTGCTAGCACCTGCCACCAGCCGCCCTGCCCAGGCTTTCGCTGTTGTATTCACTGCTAACCTTGGCAAAGAGTCTTCCTGTTGACTTACTATCAAGCATTGTAGTCCGGTCAGTCTGCGAGACTGGTTGTAACCAACTAGCTTGGACTGTTTGGTCTTATTGTTAGCATGACTCTATTTTCTATTATGGGTTTTGAGCGCTGGCTCAATGAACAAATTGAGGTTTGAGGGTGCCAAAGTCCCCTGCAGTTTGAGACGGGGTTGATGCCTTTGTCTTGACTGGGGCAGTGCTGTGTGCTGCAGCTAGGAAAAAATAAATGAGAACTCTTTCACCATGAGCCACTTCACCAGTTGTTTACGCCAATTCTTTAGCAGATTATTCATCAAAACAAATGCTGTTCTCCCTGGACATTACTGCACTGATGTAATTACAAGCAGGTACTGCCAACATGTCCTAATTCAACAGATCAACTCCTTTTGTTTCTGTAAGGGTTTTTATTAGGGCCCGAGCAACAGAGGTGCAGGCTACAACGAGGTGAGAAACCTTATTGTTTTTGTAAGGGTTATTACAGCCTGGGCACCGGAGGTTGTTATTATTATTAGATGTGAAGCCCTATTGTTTCTGTTGTTGTTCT
This sequence comes from Coilia nasus, assembly GCA_027475355.1. Taxonomy (NCBI): domain Eukaryota; kingdom Metazoa; phylum Chordata; class Actinopteri; order Clupeiformes; family Engraulidae; genus Coilia; species Coilia nasus. The sequence goes on along the minus strand of CM050204.1, from coordinate 4,454,505 downwards.
TGTTGTTGTTGTTGTTGTTGTTGTTATTATTTGTCTTATTCTGCACTGTTTGGCCTTTTTGGGATGGTTGCCATATGCATATGAAATTTGGCACACTCGTCAGAAATTCAGCCCCTGATGGGGCCCAGGGACACTGGAGGGGCCCCTGTTGTTACTGTATAGAGGCTTGTTGTTGGCATACACTTTCAGCGAAATGCATGAAATTTAGTATGTGTGTATCTTGACGAACAAAAGACGAAGACGAACAAAAAATGTTGATACAATGTCATGGCCACGCCTAACAGGGAGTGAGATATTTGGACTTTTGTGTGATTGGATGTTTTGTAAGTCGCTTGTAATATAAGATAATGTATGTATATATGTGTCCTAGAGCGTGTGCGTGTATAGGTGTGTGTGAACGGGCATGTGTGTGAGTATGAACGTGTGTAGTTTCTCATTATTGTGTGTGCGCACTATGGGGCCGATTCTCCCCTGCGCGTAAGGGCGCATAAGTGAAAAAAAGTGCACAACAGCACCCCCGCAGATTCTACTGTTGACTTAAGTCTGTCATTTACACGGGAATCAGTCAGTTACGCGCTTCGGGAGGAGCAACTCCAAAATTAGGGAGTGTCGCATGTAAATGAACCCTGCGTGCATTCTACCCTGCACTTATGCCCCTTTCTCTTTACGCGCCTCAAAGGGCTGTAGTAAGGTCCAGCGCCACTATAAGGCGAAATGAAGTACTGAGTTTGATGTCGGCTAGGCCTATAATGTCAACATTTGTTTTGCCATATTTAACATACCAAAGAGCAGAGTCAGTCATGTTTGGTTGTTAATCCTTATTCTTTAAACTTCAGGACAACGTTTCTCATAGCCATGACATTATTTTTAAAAATATCACGTGATATCACAAAAGAACCTGTTCTCCAATTAGGTAAATTACAAACAAACGACAATTAATGAATGGATGAATTAATTATTTTCTTACTTATGTAATTGGTGTGAGTACAAATATGAGCAACATGCTCTCATAATCAGAAACCAAAATGCCATCCTTCTACCAGCTCGCACTCCTGCGTCAATGGGAGAGAGAACGCCAAGGTCGAAGACACGCTCGTGTTTATAGGTCTAGATAAACATCCTGGGTTTAACTGACATGGAGTGCATTCAGCGGTTTCGTCTGGACGGTTTTGCAACACCTTTGCACATTTGCAACACCTACAATACATCACACAACCTCAAGTGAATGTAACAGGCAAATCAAAGTGGATGAAAGAGGCCTCGGCGATGGATATTGTAATGATCCGACGCTTTCAGGAAGCTTTATTAGAAACCGTTTCTAGAACAGATGCTGTTTGCCACAACTTACGCTTATTCTATACATACACTACGGTGCAACATTGCAGCAACTTCTCTCCTCTCATCCCGCGCGCACACACACACACACACACACAACACAACTCCATTTCCTTAAAGGCATATACACATAAGAATATCGCAGAACAGAACACAATTAACACAGGTCATCACAATATGTTTGTTGCGGTTGGGTTGGAAAGCCACAGCGTTTGGAGGAACAATTGCTTGTTTGTCATGACATTCAGTTGGACACGAAACATCGGAGTGATTTCAGTTCTCAAATGTGAGCATTGTAACAGAGCTCAAATAATATACGCTGTACTGTTTGAGTGCCTAGAATGTAGGCTACTCCTTACTGTCTGATTTTTTTAATGAACAGTGTTGCGCTTCACAACGAATGTAGCTATTGTTTATTTTATTACCGCAGCATATATATTTTGTAAAACCGGACTTCTTAAAGTAATGGGCTAGAAAGATCACTTGCACCACTTGTTTGCTTGCATATTCAAATTTAAAGTTCTTTTCTGTTTCCCACAGACTTCCACTGCTTTTATATGGGTAGTCAGAAAGTCCATGTCCCATGTTTTCTTGGTAGCCGTAATCCTTGCACTTTATCATTTTACATACATCACGCCCATGTTGAGTTACGCGCTGTATTTCGGAGTTAAGCGCTAGGGGAGTGGCAGAGGTTCAGAGGGGAGAATCCGTGCAAGACCAAAGTGCTTAAAAAGTGTGTGCGTAAAAGAGACTTACGCACCTATGGGAGAATCGGCCCCTATGTGCGTATGTGGCCCTTAACAGTGCTTATATACACTATTATGTATCTGTCTTGTCCATACTGTGTTCTAACAGTTGCGGTTCCGAGTGAAACATTGTTTCATCTCAGTATGTATACAGCAGAAACGACAATAAAAACCTACTTGACTTCAATACTCTGCTCTACTGTGAGTGAGTGACTGAGAAAGCATGCACGCGTGTGTGAGAAAGGGAGGCAAAGAATATTGAAGTTGACAACCATGTAGAAACAAAGAGGGGAGTTTGCAGAGCATGAAGAAGGCTACAGGTGGACCAACTGCCTTTTTTGGGGCCAAGCAGAAAAACTGTGAAGGCACCTATAGTGTTTGTATGGTTTCTTATCATCTTTCTTCCATAATGGGTTTTCAGAATTATACAGTAAAAAGTTGTAAAAATGTGGCACACTGATTCTGTACAATCCCATGATTCTTTTCAGCAAGTTTCATGTTGCCACCTCAACCTCTCTAGCTCCACCAACTGATCAAAGGTGGAGGCACTATTTCTGCATGTTACTTTTGAACTGTACATCCAGTTTTCAAAAACTTAGTGTATTTGGAATCCTTCGACCATGCCGAGTTCAACGCAGCCTATGATGTCAATTTCTGCATGGATACATTTTCTGCCATTTTCAAAAATGTCGAAAATGAAACCCAATTTTGATGTCACAATTTTTGACCAATTTTCATGAAAATTGGTATATATAACCTTTTGATGAGCTGCACAAAAAACATCAGATGGATTTTTTATTTTTGTAATCGTTTGACCGTGACCGCCAATTGAAATCAATAGCAAAGATGCCAAATAGGAAGTGAGCTCATATCTCGGCAGCCCTTGTTTTGGCTAATATCTTGTGATGTGTTTGGGTTACATGTTTTTTTTTTATCTGTCAAAGCGCTCAGCCGTCACTCAGCCAGCTCAGCCAATCGAATTCAATGGCAAAGCTGCCAAACAGGATATGGCCTCCTATCTCAGCCAAACTTCGCTGTATTGATTTGAAAGTTCTTGTGGGTGCTTATGACCGTCTCTCTGGCTTAAGTTCATTCCATTGGCATGGAAACTTAGGCCTTATTCTCTGTTTGGCCCCTTATTGCTGCTTGCTACTGTAGTTTTAATTTTTAATTTGAATTTTAGAACTCTCAATTGATGTCATAATACCACTGCCATGGCCTGCATAATCTTCTGGCAGCCCATAGAACCAATTATTAAGAAGTTTTGAAATTTGGCACACTAATTCATGGCAGTCCCATGATTCTTTTTCACAAATTTTAATGTTGCCACTTCAATCTCTTTAGAACTACAAACTGATCAAACTTAGAGGTACATTTATGCATGCAATTTTTACATCCAATGTTAAAAAACGTGGCATCGCTGATCTGGACTAGTCAATTTGTCAACATTAGGAGGTAGATTTACACATCCGTATGTCCAATTTTTAAAAACTTGGTATCACTGGAATGCTTGGCAAAATCTAAGTTGAAAGAACCCTGTGATGAACCCCTGTCAATGTCCGGACATATTTGGTCTGATGGTCACAAGCCTTGGCACGTGCAAGCACACTTTTCTGCGGAAATGCAGTGTAGTTATTATTCTCCTTCAGTGCTGTCTGGCATTTTTGAGGTAGTTGCCATGTACGAAAACTCTGTGTCAGATTTGGTATACATGATCTCAAGATGTTTTAGATGTTAAATTGTAAAGGTATTTTTGATATGCTGTAAGATAACGAAATAGCGGTTTGATGAATTTAAGTATCCTATTATAAGTAGCCAAGTGAACAGGAAATGTTTCACCAATTCATTATACAATGTTTGACAAATGAAAATGTACAGGGTATTGTGTATCATGACTACAAACATATCTGTGTGAGTAAAATGGCAGTCTGTCATAGTGCCCCCATGTGGTAGCATAATGAACTACTTTAAAATGTACTGCAGCTAAACCGTACATTAGATTTAGGTGAGATTTGGTACACATGATGTGACGATGGTGTTGATGTTAAATTGCAAAGGGTTTTTTGATGTGTTGTAAAGTAAGGAAATGGCGGTACGATGAATTTCTCTATACCACAGATAAACAAAAAATGTCTCAAATTCACCATGCATTGCTTGACAATATTAAAATTTCTCATGTTGTGGCTTATTATCAGTATAAATGCACTCATAGGTGTAAAATGTCTGCTACAGCGTGACCATGTGGTAGCAGTAAGAACTGCTTGTGGTCATGGTTGTGTTATACTTTGAGGTGCGCTTACCAAACTTGGTAGGTGTGTATATGTCAAAAAGATAAGCAACTTTCGTTATACACTGTAGTAGTCACGGCCACCAAGAAATGAGGAAATAAGGACTATATGTGTTTGGACACATGACCAGTTTTACCATACTACCTTTAGGCAGTTCATTACATTCACCTGAAATTTTGTATACATGATTAGGGTTGCAAAGGGGCGCAAAATTCCCAGACAATTTCCATGGAAACTTTGCCATGGGAATTTTGGGAATTTTCAAATTGGTAACTTTGCACAGAAATTATTGGAATTTTGGGAATTTATGAGAAACATTGTGAGTCAGGTATCAACATAAATATAACCATTTTACTTTGTCATCAGCAGACATTGCAAAAGGGGAACAATTAAAAACATGACTGATTTATTTGTAAGAAGAACTTTATCAGTGCTTTTTTCCTTCATTGAACAACAAAATGATCATTGGCTAAAATGTTTCTTACAGCTCCCACTTCTTAAAATGAAAGGAACTCTACTCCTATCTAAAATCTCCAAATCAAAATGTAAAATGAAAGCAGCTTTCACTCCAAAAATCTTGAATGTCAAATCTGCCTCATGATATCCTCAAAACTTACTTGACTGCAGGTAGCCCTCTGGCTGAAATGTGTGGCCTCAGTAGTCTGTATTTGTTGTGAGCTCAGAAAAGTAGCTTTAGCTCTTCAGAATTCTAGAAGTTATTGTGCATGTGATAGAGGAATGAAAAGTGCATGTAGGGTGTGTGGCCTCAATGGCTTTGCAGAAAAAAGTGTGTTATGTCCATATGAGTGAGGAACAGCATACTATACACAACTTTATTCACATAAATCAGATTATTTTAGCCATGATTATGCTACAATTCCCGTTAATTCCAGATTTTACCATCTTGCCACATAAACAGTAAATGTGGCATAATGTGATGCACGTACGCGCACACACATAGATCACTTCACCTTTTCTACTGAAGCACATTTCTTCTACATTGCAAAGATAGCACCACCAAGTAATTGTGTGAACTCAGTTGCAGTGTACTCCCAATGTACAATATAAAGCTTGTGTAATTTAGAATGAACATAGTGTCACATTTTCGAGAGGCAGCATGCCACGTCCCTGCACTGCAGGTGCTCAGGCCCATCATCACCGCTTGCAGCTATATTTGTACTTATGTGTCTGTTTAACTCTTGTCTGCAGGATGACTGGGATGCAGGTACACAGGCACAGGGTGACGCAGAAGGCAAGTCCCAAGGTTTAGAGACCCTTCCACCAGGTATGGTCATGTATGTTTTAAAACAACCCTACGATGATGGACAGGCAGACACACACTTATCCTGAAAAGAACATATTTCACACATGCACATGTCAATGTACATGCTGAAAATAAGACAGTTCAGATAATCTGTGCCCCATGTACACACATACAGATTCAGACCAAAAAATACATCAGATAAACCATCAATCCTGGATTCATATTTAACGCATTGTTTCCCTGCCTCTTAAACCAATACACAAGCATATCACCACACACACACAGATCTCTTCTCTGTACCCCTTGGGTCAAGGGTAACGGCTAGTGCTATGCCGTTCTGTTGCACAAGCTGCAATAACACTCAATAGCCGCATTTTCATTGCGGAGCTGGGCCGGGCTGGGCCTTAAGGGGGCTACCCCGGTGCTGATGGCCCCAGGCCGCTAGCCCCATGCCCTGAGACTTGGTTGTGTCCACACTGCCCAGCTACTAGCCCCTCTGGGTTATGTCCTCGTTTGCAAAAACATCACTGATACAGCCCACTTTCAAGCAGGATAGGCAGGCAATTCAGTAGCAGAATAGTAGTAGAAGAAAGTAGAAGACGATTATATGACCAAGTATCAGACCAGCAACTACTACCGATACTTCTGACTGCAAATACTTCTTTGGAGGATAATAGACGCCATGGAACCTCTGCTGGCGCAGATCGTCCTCCATGTTTTTCATGTTCCAATATATGTCTATATATTACTATAGGCTATAAAGCAAAAATACACCGTCCTTATGTTTTAATGGAACAAAACCAACGGCCACGGAGTGTCAAATGCATGTTAGGGAATGCATCTCACATTCTGATATTTCCACACAGTGCTGCCAACAAAACATAGCCAAATGACACAATTTACCGCTGCTTTAAGGTATAACAATGACAGAAACAGATCATTTTAAAAGTAATGAGATCAACAAATTGCAATTTTTATCAGCCAAATATGAGCTAGGTCATCTATTACTTTTGTTTACCGATGGCAACGGTTGCTAAAGGAAGAAAAGTCAATGGTACCACTAACTGCAGCCCAAATGGTCAGAAATAGCAAATATATGTGAATTTCATAGAAAACCAAGTGATTCTGACCTATTGGCTTGGCACACACATTTAGAACAGTTAACTGCAAAGTAACCACGTTATGATGCACAAGGCATGTGAAGGAGAGACACTGGAAAGTTTTAATTTTATGTCGGCAGCTGCACACTTTAGCACTGCGAAGCTGCCTAAAAAGTAGCCTAAAATGACCTAGGCATTTGTTTGTTTCAATTAATTTGACAAGGAGTCATTTAATCCACAGCATCACGGTGGGCAATTGAAACCAGCCAAATATGAGACATACAGAGAATGCATTGTAATTGTAGAATTAAGCTCGCTTGAGTAAAAGCAATTCAGATTTATTTTATGTCAGGAAGGGGGATTGGTTTGTTAAACCATGACTTTTTTGAGCTGTAGTTTTTTTATGCTTCTTGCGAATTTGCCGGGTTGTTGTTCGCTGAATGCCCAACTTGCTGTGCTGCTACATGACTTTCTCGTTTCTGCGAACCCCGTTGTTTTTTTTTTATTTTTTATTTTATTTTTTTTATTCACGTCGTCTTCTGTCCAGACCATGTGGAGAGCACGGATATCTTCAGTTGACCAGAACTGGCGATCCATTATTTTCATATTCTTCAGTAACAACGTTAATTCAGGTGCAGATAATACTCTTCGCTTTATTTTGCTTCCTAATGTTGACGCCGCCCCGACCTTGACACCGCCTCTAGCCCAGCTGTAGCCCCTGTAGGACCATCGTTTAGGTTGGGCCAGAAATCATGGGCCACTAGCCCCAGGACACCCTCTGTAGGCCCGTGTTAGCACCTGGCCCTGAACGTGTGAAGTCACATAGCACCGTTACGCCCGTGTTGGCTCGGCTTTGGCCCCGCAATATAAACCCCGCTAATCTGGGCTAAATCAGCCAAAGGCCTTTTTGGTTTGCCCCATTTTTTTGTTCAGGACTTCTCATCCACAGTATGTACACTCCAAATACAGCACAAACAGCGGTACCACCACAACAGTAGCAAAAATCATAATTACACCAAATCCTGACAAGAAGGCCAGTAAAGAATCTGTGAAAGGTAAAGTCTGATGAAGAAACATTGTGTTCAGCAAGTGACTTCAGTTGCTGGTGTGATGACATTTACATTACATTTATGCTTTAGTAGATGTTTTTATTCCAAGCAACAAAATTAAAGCCGTACAAGAGTAGACCTTTCTAACAGGAAATTGGCAGAAGACGGTGCATATGATAAGGATTTTGTTAATGATGGTAAAAAAAAAAAAGTACACAACAGTGTGCTCCTATAAACAATTCCCACTCTAGTTTAGTCTGTAGGCCTAATTGTTGATTATTAACTGGGATGATGGTAAATCAGGGCTATGAAAACTGACTTGTTTTTATGGTCTTTGTCAGACTCGGTCTCAACTGCATTTAAAAAACTGTCTTAGTGTCAACCCCTCGACCCTTCTCAACATAAGTGGTCTTGTCACTGCCACAAGTCTGTCTACATGTGTAGATGCTACTCTGATCTGTCATGGCTGCTTTTTTCTCTGTTTCCCATCAGCTTCCCTTCATACCTGTGGATATCTGTCCAAGCAAGCCGACAGCTTATTAGGCAAAGGATGTGTGTCCTCAGGTGTGGGTATAAATGAAGTCTCTGAATTATTTAAAAAGAGAGAAAGAGAAGTCTGTGGATGTGTGAAGGACAGGTTTGGTTGATGCAAAATGCTGGGATTTTCAATTGAAATGCCACAGCCTCTCTGGTGAGCTGGTCCTTCGAGGACTATTCCATTTAATTTGTCACAAACACAATTTCTTACCTATTGCAGCATTCGGAGGTGAGGCAAAAAAGGAAGATTTGTGTGTCACCAGTCAGCTTGTGATGCACTCCCCCATACCTTATTGATTAGGAAATCTCTATTTCTCAGGGTTTATTTTAGCCTGCTTGTCAATATATTTTCGTGACCATCCTTTTGACCATTTTTATATGGGTCACATGCAGAAAACAGAAGTGACAACCTGTGGGTTTTTTCTAAGCTAAGCTTGTTTGTGGATGAGCCTAACTGTACGTTCACACCAGAAGGGACCAAAGCGACCAGGTCGCCGAGGTCGCTGAAGAAGCTTCGCTGTTGAGTTCGCTTTGTTCACTCATGACGTTTCATTTGGAATGTTAGTCATTTAAAGGGCCGCAGCCAAAAAAAAAAACCTCCCTGACCAACAGTTGTGAAAGCGGCAATACATGTATATGCGTAGGGCAAAACATCGATGTACTTGAACTTTGACAAGTTTGGTTAATAAAGGAATAAAAGAGTATAAAATGTCTACATGCACTGACTGCTGAAAAATATTCATATTCATACAGAAATTCATGAATTATTTAAGCCGCTGACTGAGTACATCAATTTACTTTTTAGCTAGAATTGTTTGCATCCCTGTAGCAAAACAGGGCTGGGTCGTAGTGGACCGAAGAGCCTGCCACTGCTGTGATGAGCTTCTCCGTTGCCATTTTTAATACAAAGTAGGAACTAGGTACTAAAGTTACACCGTTTGTTTCCGCGAACCCACCTGATTGTCGGACGTTGGTAAATCAATGTATTCCGATTGGTATTCGCGGTATTCGCCGAACCGCGTCATAGCTCATTACCATAAAGTTAACTGACTTTTAACTTCTCTTTTTCGCTCTGGTCGCCCAGTTCGCTTCGCTGCCGGTGAATTTGCTTTGTTCGCCCAATTCGCCGACCCTCCATAGAGAAATAATGACTTCCGTCGCTCTGGTCGCTTTGGTCGCTTCTGGTGTGAACGTACAGTAAGAAATGTGGTTGTGATTTTGAGGGCATCACAGCAGATGTTCCATCAGGATTACAAAATGGGTAACCTGATGCTGATCCTGCTGTAGTTACAGTCAGGGTTCATCGTGTCCCAGAGAAGGAGCCAGCTATAGTATATTCAATGTGTTGATCTTCCTGCTAGCTAAAGCTTCGAGTATACTCGCCCTGCTGCACAATGCATGCGAGAAAGTGACATCACCGAGGCACCTGACCTGTCATACACACGCCACACGCCAATTTTCTCTTTATCCTCTGTCTAATGCCACAGTAGTTAAACAGTTCAGAAAACCTTACGTGTCAGAAGAGTGAAACATGACTGAATTGCAGGTTTACATCTTTATTTGGGAATTAAACTGGATAAATGTGAAAAGGTTCAGGTCAGAGTGTATATTTACTGTGTTTTCAGCTGCATAAGAAGTTATGAATAATGATAGGACGATAGGGTATAGCAAAATAAGTTAGCTTAATAAACAAATTGCAGGCTTGCAGCCATGTTGGTTTGTGGATAAAACTGAAACCTAAATGGTTTCGGTCAATGTTTGTATTTCTTGTGAGTTTCTAGCAATATTAGCCTATTTGTAGCAATGGAAAAGCCATGCAATCAAAACGCTGCACCAGATGTGCACTGACACTACTGACACTACTTTGACGTCACTTTCTCAGGTGTGCAGCGAGTGTAAAAGTAGCTTAACAGCTGTGTACTCTACCTTCATGAAAGCAGATCAGATGATCAAAACATGTGTGCAGTGTTGTATAAAGTACTGGAACATCACACTCAAGTAAAAGTATAGCCCTTCAAAAAATGACTTTGATAAAAGTCAAAGTCACGGACTGAAATGTTACTTGAGTTAAAGTCTTAAAGTATCAGAAATTTTTAGTACTTAAGTATTACAAGTAATGTAAAACTAAATGTACTCAAGTAATGTAATTAAAAGTACAAGTAAAAGTTACTAACAGTCAAACTGTTTTTTTTTTAACATAAGGTTAAGTCAGTGCTGAAAATGAGGCGTACATCACCCCATCAAGAAAAAAAAAACATAAAACACTGCTGTCTCTGTCTCCTCTTCCATCAGGACTGAGTGCGAAGCTAGCTTACTGCTTGAAGCCAACAGGTGTAGCCTATTGGTTGTCATGCGCAGGTGGCAATTGTGAACAAGCCAGGCACGTCCTGACTTCATTGCAGTCAGTTTTTGTTTTTGGTAACGAGTAACTAAACGGCCCATTGAAAATGTATCGGAGTAAAAGTATGCAATTAGGTTTGGAAATATAGTGAAGTAAAAGTTATCAAAATTTTAAAAACTCAAGTAAGTACAAATTCTTCCAAAATGTACTTAAGTACAGTAGTGAAGTGTTATTACTCCGTTACTATACAACACTGCATGTGTTTTATATTGTTGACAAACTACACTGTACAGCGTTGACAGTCAGCCAGAAATTGATTTAAACACAATATTTGCTTGAATTGATTTGGCTTTGATTTTAACACCTAATTAGAGTGACGTCAGCTCACAGCTGCCTAGGCTGTAGCTTTCGACCTCACCGTTCAGAGTTCCTAGCCGCTAATTTGTTTGCGCCTTTGGCGTCAGACACAGAGCACAACCAGTAGCGCACTTTGCCTGGCGTTGTAACCCTACCCCACCCCTAACATGCACATGCATACACACCACATAGACTCTATCCTCCCTGCATGATTTTGTTCTGCCGGTGTTTCACACTGTCGTCACACATGACGAGATAAAGCCTATTCGTGCACTTCCTGCACTGCTCTAAAAAGATGGCCAATATTGCAAGTCCATCTTGCAGTGGAATGATTCATTTGTAAGGTTTGTGAATGGAAGCATTCTTCATCATGCACCTGAAGACGGTAGATAACATTGGCTGGTTTCTTTGAACCAGGGCCAGACTGTGCCCCTTTTTCAGCCCAGGAGTTTTATGCCAAACCCTGGCCCACTTTTTACATGGAGGAAAATTTTGAATAAATGAAACAGCAGCTGGCTCTTACAATGCCTTTTTATTGGGTATAAGTTCAGGTATAATAATACTAATTGTTATTCTCTCTACCTATTGCCTCTATATTGCCTCTATATTGCTTCACCAGCAGGCTGAGACTGGCTTAGTTGCTTCTCTTATGCTACAAAAACTTTCATTAAGGGGTAGCATATTTTGCTGAAAAACATGACATGCTTGTCATGTGATTTAGGCTACTTGTTGCTAACTTGTTGATAAAATAAATCAGCCTATCGTGCTGACTTCTTTCTGAATGTTAATTTATATTGCATATATCACATACATACTCTGTTATTTTACATAACAAATAATTATCTTGGTTTATATACTTCTGTTAGACTATCCTGTCACTTAAGTAGCCATGGCCTCCTCGCGATCATCAGTAGCATTGGAAGGGCTTTGCTGCTCCGACACTACAAAACATCTATCTATAATTTGAACGCTTGAGTTCACCCTCATTGTTTTCAGTCCTCCCTCCCGCATTCAGAGATCAAACCAAAAATTATGCTCATGCTTACTGACTGTGCTGGAGGTGAGTGAAATTGAGCGGAGGCACTAGTTAGCGCTAGCCTGGGTAGCATCTTCTAGCAACGCCTTTCTTTTTTTTTTTTTTTCCTGGCCTCTTCAGCTCCACCTGGCCTCTTCCTGCCCTCCATCACCACTGATGTTCATGCTATTCCATTGCTATATCTAATTTTACAGACCAACTACCCATCTAATCTACTGTGGGTCAGGGGTGTGCTGTCAGACCAATGAGGAATGAAGGCATAGTTGTATGGAGAATACATGCAAGAAGAATATTACAAAAATGACAGAAAATTATTTTTCCCATCCAGCTGGCCCAGACCCCATATTGACATGAGCCGGCCCGTCGGGAATCCTCCCAAATCTCCCGATTAGCCACTCCGGACCTGCTTTGAAAATTCTTTTTTTCTTAGAACAAGCCTTTTGTCCATGACTGAGAAACACAGTTGTGCTCAAGACGAGATGACCTGAAAGAAACTAATATTCCTGATGTGTGCTTATATTGTCACCTCTTTTGGTGAAGTGGGTGCATGAGCATTAAAGAAAACCTGGTGACCTTATCACTGACATAACTTTTTGGCCTTATTGGTTACCATTAGCACTTCTTGGGAGATTTGATGTTTAAGTCTGCTGGTCTGAGTTTTGGCTCCAGGGTGCAATTAACCTCCTCCTACCTCCAACCCTTCCAGCTCGGGTGCTACTGTTTGCATTCTTCTGCTGTCTGCTGCTGTCTTGTCCATGCGAACCTTGTGCTGTACTTGACTGTATTTCTGAGCAGAATGCACTGTTGTTGTTTTTTTTTTTTTTGCCTGTCCCAAACTTTTTTTGATTAAGTTCCTGTGAAATGCATTAAATATTCATCGGGTTTTTTTTTGGCAGCAGTAGCACCGGTGCCACTGATGCCTTGGTGCCCTTTTGACCCGCCAGCGAAGAGTCCTCTGAATTCTACACAGACCCCTGCAGATTTGAGAGGAGGAATTTGGCACTGCTACAGCGCTGACCTTTGCAAAAGAGCTTTTCATAATAAAAAAGGCAGAATGGTCTGCAATAATGCAATCGGAATTGACTCTATTCGGGCACAGCTTGTACATAATTTTTTTATTCATTCACAAGAAGGCTTTTTCCAGCATGTTTGCATTTACACTGTAATTCCTGGGTTTGAACGTAGCAATCGCAAGTAGCAACCACAATTGCCAGGTTGTAACAGTTGTGATCAGTCCTATTACTTTACACTGTTACATTAGTCTGTTAGTGAGTCATCATTCTTATATTATTTTTTTTTATTTGAAAACTATTTTGGTGACCAAAGACTGGAGGAAAAAGACATGGGAAAATAGACCTTAATAGGGCTGCACAATATTTGAAAAATGTGTGATATGCGGTAGCATTGCTGAATGTCGCGATGACAATATGTTTTGCGATTAAAAAAAATAATATTTAAATATAGTTTTAACATCTTTCAGCTTAATCTTCACTGCTAGGCCATAGCTAGTACGCAGCCTATGGGATGGATATCAAGGGCAGTAGGACTCCATTTGATTTCCCAAATATCTTCATATGTGGAAACATGGCTTAATTGGAATAAACGGGACATTAACTGTAAGCTGTTTCACAGTAATGTACCATGTATTCCAGTTAAGCCATGTTTTGCGATGTGTATGTGTGTTATGTGTATCACGATATTGTATGTTGTGATATCACGATATTTTTTATATATTGTGCAGCCCTAGATCTTAACAGCATTTTAATCTGTACTTGTGGTGAAATTAATTTTTATTTACAAGTTTGTGTGTTTGTGCTTGTGTGGGTTTATTTTTATGTTTTTTTTTTGCCACGTTTCCATAGGTTTCTTTGTGTGTGCAGAATGCATACCTATTACACGTGTGAACTTGCTGATGAATCCCCACGCTTATTTCCTTGTTTTCTGTTTGCTCTAAGTGTGTGTCCATGCACTTCTTTTCAATAGTAGCACTGTCTTGTAAAACAGTTGGCCTTAATCCAGCATGGTAGTTTGAAGCACTCCAAGTCTCGTGAAGGTCTGGCGCAGTCTGTGAGCAGAGCTGAAGCGTCTGTGGGAGCCTTCCACTCTGGAATCTGGCAGCTAAACACCACAGACTCGCTAGGGACTACACTACGAAAGTAAAACCAGCTGTTTCACGTTCTGCACTGTATCGTTGCCTATGGAGCCAAGAGGGATCTGCAGAGAGGCACATACTGTGTGCTCTCATTCAGCATGCTATGCCAAGAGGGCCCTATGAGCCTGCACATTTTTATTCAGTCAACAGACATCTTTGTCTGAAGTGACCTACCGCACAGTACAGGTATACAGTATTTCTCAGTTTATGCTTCCTGGTTACAGAATGGAGCATTGGAGATTCTATACGGGCTTGCTTTACTTTTTGAGCTCACAGAAAAGTTCTATTGCAGACCTAAAAAGCAACATAGTTGTACATTTAGTTCATTCAACAGATGGTGTTGCCTAATGTGAACCGCATGCTTATTAACTAGGTGTGAATATAGTTACACAATGCTGATGCTAATCTTATGAGCTTTCAATGGTAAAGGATGTGGTCCAGTGAAATGCTAAATGGGACATAAATCTTGTCTGGAAACACAACACATAGTCAGTCATCAGGAAGGCTGGTGTATTTTTTGCTTGTTGCCGTTTTGAGAGGAGCTAAGTCACCAAGTGTGTCAGCTTCCTCTTTTACTGCTGCTGTGCTGCTCACCCCACACAGAAAGATGGTCCCCAACAGTTTAAGAAATTAATGCCTTGTCGCAGAAGACAAACAGTTGCAGCAATTTTGTGCTGTAAATTTGGTCAATTTTAGACTGCAGTAAGTCTTTTTATGTTGACAAATTACATAGGCACTAACACCGCCCTCTGAAGAACACCCTGTGGTGAAATATGACTGCCTGTTTAGGGTGTTTTCACATATAGTCCCCTTTAAGCGAACCAAACTCAGTCCCCTGTAAGTGCACCAACAGAAAAAGAACTCAGTGTTCACAATTAAGCAACTGGTGACTGTGTTCTCTCGTAGCCGGAGGAACCACTGGCTTTTCAGGTCACCAGGGCGCAATCCCATCTTCAATGGCTACTCAGTGGAACAACCGCTGTCCGGAAGGCAGTGGCAGTAACTAAGCAGCTACTACAAGTTGATAATATTAAGCTTGATGTGCACCCACATCAATTTAGCAAGCAGGTGACGTCGCACTGCTTTAGCCTGAAACTGAATTACACTAGGCGTATCTACCTCACGGTAGGAAAAATAAACAATAGCTACCCTCGTTGCATCAGACAAAGCAGTATTCTGCTGCAAACTGGTCAAACTTAGCCTAGTGCAAAACTGTTTTCTAATAGTGACCGTACTCTTTTTTTTTTTTTTTTTTTTTTTTAACATGCGACCCTCATTCTGTCTCCCTCTCTTCTTGCTGTTCCGGATTCTGTTTTCTGTTTCCTGTCTCCCCACCAATGAAATGCTCTAATGTACAAACTTCTGGAGAATTTCATATTTGCTGGACCAAATATACATATGAACACACACTCCTGTAACATAATTAATAAAATTTGTTCTTTCTGATTAAATGTATTTTATATTAAGCACATCTTAACAAAACCCAGCACCTTTAATGCATACCATTTACAGCATAGAACTTATCAAATCTATGTTAAATAATAAACTACTGGTGAGTGGCAAATAAACAAATTTCACACATGGGTTACATGTATTTGAGTCTTACAGTAGCACAACAGGTGCAGTAAGGGTGCTGAAATCCTCACAGTGTATTCTTTCTTGTCTTCTCTTTACCTGAGTATAATCAATAAGGTTTTACTCAGAACTCTGGAGGCTTGCTTTCTTGTGTTGCGAGTTCTTTTACGTAATTTATTTTATAGATTGGTAAATATGAGCTACTTTTTAGTGTTAATATCCCATTTTAACTTTGTGTCAAACATTTTAATGTGAAAAGTACTACTATAGGCTTATGTATTTGAGGGAAAAGAAAGCACACTGTTTGTATTCTGATGTGCAAGTCAGTTGTGTGAAGCACACTGAATCTATGTGTAGGCAGCTAAAACTTTGATCAGTAAGTAATAACATCTTGCATCAGCACTTTCTTGTTTGAGATATGAAAAAGAAGATACTAAATCAATTACACATTTTGAGATTTTAAATGAACATTAGTACTCACTTAATGCCACAATTGTTCCTGTGCTGACCAAAGCTTGTCTGCATCCGTGTTTTTGCTCACTGTCTTGCAGGCAAGGTGAGGTGGCAGGACTTTGATCAGGACCTGTATGTGGGTGCAACGGTGGTACGGCCGGGGCAGGACCCCTACGCCAGAAACAAGTTCAACCAAGTGGAGAGCGACAAACTCCGCATGGACCGGGGTGTGCCCGACACCAGACACGACCAGTGAGTTGGTGCTTTGCAACCGCCACCCCAAACACTGTCTGTATGCCCTTGCTGAAGTCCCCAAGGCTGCGGATGGTGCTAATCACCATGTGTCAACACTGCACTTTCACAGAGAGGTCACAAGGCAGCCAAGAGGATGTTTTTATAATGCTTCAAACAAGTTGCCACATTCCAAAATACCCTTAGTCCCCTATGAACAACAAACAACAAAAAAAGAAAATAGGACTGGGAAAGAGATAAGACGGCACTCCCTTTCATGGTCTCTTGTCTATTTGAAGGGCCTGCTAGACATTCAATTTCCTTCCTCTGTACCCAGACTAATTGGGTTTGTTTTGGGAGAAAAAATGAGACAGGGAAATGTTTTGTTTAGTTAATGGATGGATAGAAAACTTTGTGAACCACTTCTGTATGTTCATGGTGGGAAAGTGCCTAGCAAGACAAGTGTGTGTGCTTACTCAGCAATTATGGGTGCAGAAGTGGAAAAGATGCAGATTTTCTCCCAGTGCAAATCACTCATTCAGCCCCTCCCTCTTCGTCACTTCTCTCTTCTGTTTGACTCCAATCACCTCTTCCTCTGCTTTCCTACACAGCTTCCCTTCTTTCTTTTGAATTCTATCACCTAATTTTCCTCATAAACCAATTTTAGTAATCTTTCCATCAGTGTGTCATATTAACTACTGATAACTTGTAGTCAATAGGAATCAGTCTTGTCCCCCACCACTGACTCATATTAATGGAAGTGGCATAGAGATGGTTGACCAGTAAAAATATCTGGGAACAATGCTGGACAACAAGCTCAGATTGAAGACCTCAGTACTAAAGTCATTTGCAAAAAAGGACAACAATGTACTTCTTCAGGAAGCTTAACTTGTTTAATGTTGATAAGATTATGTTGTCTTTATTTTACAAATCTTTTATACAATCTGTTCTCACCTTTTCTTTTATCGCCTGGTATGGATGCATCAGTGTTGGGGACAAAAACAACCACAGCCATATTGTGAAGGTGGCTGGGAAGTTGATTGGTTGTCAACAGGTATCACTGTTGAGTATTTATGAGAAAGAGGTAATCCAGAAGGCCAGATCTATATTGGACTGTAAAAATCACCCCCTGCACTTTTCATTTGAAGCCCTTCCCTCAGGCCGGAGACTAAGAGTCCCCTTTTAGTCTAATAGAACAAAAAATCTTTTATCCCTAGTGTAATATGTCTGCCAAATTTTGTTTTATTGCACACAAATGACTCTCCTGGTATGTCAGTCTGTGTCTCCTGTATCTATGTGTGTGTTTTTGTGTGCATCTGACTGCAAGATAAGTTTCCCTTTGGGACAATAAAGTTACTACTCAATCTAAAATATATGAAAAGTATAGTACCTTTTAACAGGTGCATAAGTCACCCATATGTCTAATAGTATATAGTTGCTTAAAGGAGAACTTCGGTGTAAAATGAAAATTGGCATGTAAAAACATCATAACGAGTTGGTATGTGTACTGAGGAGCAAAATTGATTTAGCCTGTTGCATTCAGAGTTTAACTATTTTTTATAGTTTGACCCAGAAGGCTAACAATGGAAGTGGTAGGTGCCCTTAGACGAAGCATGACGACTACGCTATTTTTAAACCATTAAAACAGCTCGAAGAAACTCCACATTCCATTGGTAGTACAACAAAGGCTCTGGCATTCAAAACTAACCACTGAGAATATTGTAAATGTACACAACGTTTATTTAAAAAGCTGTTCTTACATGCAGTTGTTTGCAGTTGTTTCTCGTTGCCGCCATGATGAAAGTCCAAACAAGTTGATTGTACTACCTCTCCTCCTATTCTTCCTGCTGGTTCGTGTTCGTCAATCGACCTGTGCAGACTTTCATCATGGCGGCGACGAGAAACTACAGCAAGGTACTGCTTGTCAAAACTATTTTATTAATAAATGTTGTGTACACTTACAAAGTTCAGTGCCTCGTTTTTAATGTCAGAGCCTTTGTTGTTAATGGTGTGATAAATATTAATATTTTTTAATATCATTATTTTTTGTTTGTTTGCTCTGTGTGCAGAATGACCTATTGTGTTGAATTTACTGCTTCTTAAGAAACAAATTGGAGACCGATGAGGGGTGATGTGCCAATAGATTTCCCTGCCTAGTCCAGTATAAACATTCAAATAAAAATCAGAAAATGGCTATAATTCCACAATAATAATTCATTTCCCTTTTCAAAATCAGCAGTTTCACATTATTAAACAATTTACAGCTATATTAGGCTCCATTTATGCTTAGGAAAGGAACAGTATCAAATGCAAGTTCAAGAGAGAAGTTTACAGCAAGGTTATGATTTCAGCTGAATCTATACATATCAACTCTTTGTCTGTGTGTGTGTACATGTGAGTGTGAATGAAAGGAGGGCGGGTTCCAAGGTGAGCATGAGGCTTGGTGGAAAGAGGGAGGGCGAGCGTGTGAGAGCGAGCGAGCATCTTCTCCTCCAGACTCCAAAGGGAGAGTGATGCTCCTACTTTGAGTCTGAGTGTGTGTGTGAGTATATAGACTATGTCGTAACTGAGTGAGGAGAGTATGATGTGATTTTTAAGTGGGTGAGTGCGACTCTGACTAGATGGGCATTTGTATGTGTATATACAAGCATGAGAGGGAGAGAGAGTAGATTAAATTTTAAGGTGGAGAGTTCTTATGAGCGCTGCTAGCAAAGCTAGCGTTTGATTTTGATATTGATTTCGAACAATTTTCTTTGTATGCCGGTGTTACAAAGGCATATAAACCTAGTTAATAAACACTTGTTTGTTGTGTAGCACCCTTTAGTGAAATGGATAAATGTAAAAATTGGAATTCTGAATTGCCAATATCTTAAACTGAGAAGGCGAAAACTGCACAAAATTTGTCATGTACAATCAGCAAGACATCCTCTGAAAACACAGCAACTACCATGAAATGTGGCTCATAGTGGGGCACTGTATTTTTTTCAAAATTACATTTTGGCTATTATCTGCAGAACGGTATAGTTTAAAACATTTTTAAGTCAACATTCTATTGAATGTCATGCATTGAAAACACCCATCCATGCAGACTTTTAACAAAAACAATTTCTCACAAACTTCAAAACGATGAAAGTGACAGTAAACAAACTCGTCATGGGCCGTTTATCCAAATCCTCCTCAAAGCTTCATCTACATACTGCCTTCCCCCTCCTTGCTAGTGTTGCAGATGTCTTGAGTCTCTTCCAACAGATCTCAGATTTATTTGGAATTGCTCTTTAATCTGCACAGAGCAGTGTTACTCTGCCACTTCCTAGAGGGTCATACAAAGGGCAGCACAGGGAAAATGGGGCAAATTTATAGGGCCTGTTCAGTCACATGGGGCCAGAGGGTTTATTGAAAGGAAAAGCTGGATTTTGGGCTGCACGAACAGAAGGCAGCTTGAGATTTGGTGGCCAGTATTGCCAATTTGTCAGCCTGCCAAACACGGACAGCCATTGCAAAGTACCTTTCACTTCAAGGCGCCTGGATCAATGCTGTAGGTGAGGAGAAGTCCCCTGGCTGTTTCTGCCAATGCACTTATCAAATAGAACGACTCGCTTGTTGGTCTGAATCGATCCAAAAAGGAACAATTGATTATTCTGTGTCCTTTCCTTCTGTTAATGTGTCAATCTTTCAGAAAGGGTACTTTATTTTTGCGTCTTTTGCAGTGAGAACTGGATATTTATGGGAAATGTGGTGGGTGAAAATGACGTATACTGTGGTGGTCATCTATTTATTCAGGCTGGGCTTCTTTATCAATTGTTTACTTGGTTGATGTTTTTGGAGTTGTGTGATTGTGGTCTATACAGGGTGGGCTAAAGAAAACACACAAAAAAAAACACTTTTTAAATAACTATCTGCCCAATCATTTAGGCTACCACAATTTAACAGGCATGTGATGATCCTGAAAGATGCTTTTTTACATTTGATTCTGGCTTTTTTTTTAAAGTTCAGATTCTCTTTTAAGCTAATGTTTTACCATTCTATGGGTGTTTATATTTTTTTAAGGTTTT
Organism: Coilia nasus; assembly: GCA_027475355.1. Lineage (NCBI taxonomy): Eukaryota > Metazoa > Chordata > Actinopteri > Clupeiformes > Engraulidae > Coilia > Coilia nasus. Next base: position 4,433,989 of record CM050204.1, on the reverse strand, counting down.
TAATTTGTCCTCCATCCCTTTTTACAATGACATCATCTTCATCATGAAGCAAAGGGGAGCAAACTAGTTGAATAATCTTCCCGGCAGGTGAGTCACATGCCACCAAATTGCCTATTTAAAAAGTCAAGTTGGCATCCCAAGATGCAGGTAAAGATCCTGGTCCTCTCAGTGGACTGGATGTTCACATTTAGTTTTGTCATCCGCTTTTCTAACTAATTTTTGTCATAGGCCGCTTTAATTTGAATGGCCATGGTGTTCAAACCACTGCTTGCATTGTCATAAACCATGATATCACTTGAAAGACAACAGTATGAGGTTTAATTTGTGTGATTTAAATTTGTGGTAGCCTAAAGGATTGAAGAGATATAATCATTTAAAACATGGTCTAGGTTTTAGGCCCACCCTGTATGGAATCACGGTAAAATGAGGGAGAAAAATGACAAGTAGTCTACTGCTGTCTCTTGTGAAGTCGTTGGATGAGTGTTTATTCATGTTCATTTAGTGGGCCGTGGTGGTCCAGAAAGAAATGTCACCCTATTTTTGTGGCCATTATCAAGTGTCCTGTCTGTGGAGCATCCGTGGAAATGTAACTATGCAATTCTGTCTCAATTTTAAGTAAACAAACCATACTCTATATTTGTGTGTGTAGAGGGGATGGGTGGGTGGGGGCTTCTGCTTCAGTTCCAGTTCTTGTTCCAGGACATGTTCAGCTTGAGTGGGTCTTTCCTGGCTAACCCACATGTTTGTGTGTCCTCATATGTTCAACACAAGGTAACCCTTTGGAATGTATCCTTGACAAAGTTCGTGATCTGTCAAAGAAATTCCGGCAGAGTCAGTGGTAAAGCAGAAATCTCATAGAGCTTTATTCTCTATGCGCCCGCCTGGAATGCTATGAAACCTTTTTCACACAGTGTCCTTAGCTTTTATCATTTAACCACATCTAATGTTAAGCTTTGTGCAAAGTTATTTTGGAATAATGTTACGTTTATGTCTCTATTCAGAATTTTAGAGCAAATGAAAATCAGTGTATGGCATCAATAGTCATTCATAACTAAATGACTCAATGTAGACTTTAGAAGACCTGAGAGAGGCCACAGGCTGAAAAGTTGTCTCCTTTGGTAAACAAATTTTGGCATAGAGCATAAGAGTGTGTCAACCTTATTCAATTTAGACTTTGAACATGAAAGTGTAGTTTGAGACCATGCTGCATCTGTTCTTTGCTGAGTTCATTTATTATTCCTGCTATTAATACCACCATGCAAGGAAATGGATGCAATCAAAGCATATTGATCTAGTAACATAATAGTTAAACAGTAAATATGCATATATATTTATTTATCTTCTAAATATGTCTAAATGCTGTATTCTCACCCTCTATAGCTCTACTCAGCCTACGATTGTGCTTGAGTGCACAGAATTTTCAGCTATAATTGATGACGTGTTGCTGTATAGGCATAGCCTGGTAAGCCAGCCCCTTGTACTTAATTTCATTTTGTGAAGAGGGCCTGGCCTTGCTGCATTGAGAAACGATTTTTTTTTGCTGGAGGTGTGGACTCTGCTGAAGTTTAAAACAAGTATCTCTAACGTCTGGTCGTCGTGTATGAAATTAGCCTACCTACGCATTACAGTTCACATCTAGCACACAAAGTCAACGTCATCGCTCACGAACACTCCCTCCCTGTCAACGGCAGCAACGCCAGACCCTCTGTACAAAATGAAATGAAGTATGAGGGGCTGGTTTACCAGGCTAGTATAGGCAGCTGTTAACGTGAATAGGTTTAATGTGTAGAATGGTTTACTCTTCCAAATTTAAACCAAACCCAACCACCGTATAGGAATTTAACTTTATTTGATGTTGAAAATCCCAGTGCCTTTTTGGACATAAATCAGAATCCTGCAAAGATTTCATTCTGGTGCTACTTGAGAATTTACCACTCATCTTTTCTCTGACTGTGGGTCTGTGATGGCAAGTCTGCCAAGGCTAGGTGGTCGAAGGCCTCCTCTCTGCTCACCTTCATTGCTACATGACTGAGTTCAAGCTTTGGTGTAATCAACCAAGATAAATGTGCCACCCCATTCTCTCCCTAATGTATGATGGCTTGAGGGGAGGGTAATGGAATTGTGCTATACTTTGCGTCCCTTTTCCCTCTTGTCTTGCATTCATGATTTCTTTCTTATACTCCACCCCTCTCTTTTCCTCCCTCCCTCCATCCCTCCCTTTCTGGTGAGCAGCAATTAACAGCACCACAGTGCAGACATCAGGCTATATTTATGGAGCACTATGATCTGCAATTACAGCCCTTTCTCCAAAAAGGGATGATTTATGTTTCTCAGACTCTCATCCAATTTTTCTCCACCACATCTTATTTATGAACAGTATAAAGCCTATGTAGTCCCATTTGCATATTTATACAAGTATATTAATATAGAATAATAATGTTTCACACAACTTGCACCTATTGTAAATGTAACTGGCAATTTACCAGTTAACTTAAATGGCATGTTTGTACTGACAATAATCTGCTAGTAGAAAATACCTGAGCATTTCAGGCATGTGAAACCATACACAAAAGTTGTCTTTCGAGATGTCTGCAAAACAATAGTAACACATCTGTTTTGAAGCTCAAAGGACACAAGACAAGACTACAGAGCACTTGTCACAGTAGGACACTTTTTTTGCGCATGAGAGATACTACAAATAGCCATGGCACCCAAGTGATCTTTGGTAAACAGACCGTTGGAGCCACCAGCCCCACTTTATCAGCCCTTGTTCTCCATGCCAGCGTGCCTTCAGCCTTACGTACCCCACTTCCTACACCGTTTATCTTTACAAGAATTCTCTCTCCCTGTCTCTCCTCTATTATTTTTCTCTCTCTCGTTCATTCACACACACACACACACACACACACACACACACACACACACACACACACACATATATCCACGCACATACACACATACACACACACCTCTATATGTCTCTGTCTTCACCTTCACCTCTATTCCTGTGCTTCTGTCTGCTCAACATTACCTGTACTCTTGACCTTAGCGTCCTACTACCTTTCACTCTGTTTACATGGGTTTTTTTCCTTTGTATCTTTCTATTTAAATCTTCTAGTACTCTCTCGGCACCTGCCTAACTATTTTAGGGTATCTTGGCATCAATAATGTGGCCCCTCATGATTTGCCTGCTGAGTCGTATTCCTCTCTCAGGAACACTGGGGTTGTTAGGCATCAGTGGCTTCTCCACTCCCAGGAGCCCTACCAGTGGTACAGTGACATTGTGTAGTACCAACCACAAGTCATTTGAAATATTCATGCCTTCCTATATCACCCAGGCCTTTACCCTTCTGAATTGTTCATTTGTGCAACAGGGTTTGGCTCATTTGTACACCCCAGAGTTCAACTAATCTTTTACTTAGTTAGTCTAAACAATTGCCACAGGAAGTGTGTTAATGGTATTGAGTTGGGATGTGGTTGGCAGTTAGGAAATGGATGAAGAAGCATGGGGAAAGGTTTGGGAGGGATTGGGGGGTTGGTAATATCTGAATAATTTCCCTGGTAGTTGGGGTAGAGAGTCTTTAGCGATCTCTTCTCTGTGGATTTGAGTCGCAGAGTGAGTTTTTTTGGGAGCTTGTGGTGTTCATGACATTGTTGTCATGTTTGGCTGAAAGGCATGATGCTTTTTCTCCATATGCAGTTGCATTTTATTTATTTGAACCAGGGACACAGCAAGTGCTTAGACAACATTCGATTTGTAAGGTGTAAAAAGAATTGATGCCTTTGCATGCGTGTCAGCCATTCCTTCTGCACTGTTTCTCTGTTGACTCAAACTCTATTGGCTTGCTGGCTCTGTAGAAAGCTGCATATCTATCCATTCCTCTCCCCATGTGTCCAGTCATCTATACGGATATCTATTCATCCATCGGTGTTATCTGCTCACTCATCATCCACTTCCATTCATTCATCTCTTTGCACAGCTGCTTGCTGGGAAAGAATTGGTCTTATTTGCCATTTCCAAAGCTTGCTGCCATTATTGATTGTGCTCTCTGTGATTGTGTAGGAGCAGGTTTGTGATTTGGATAGGTCCTGTATGAAGACCAGAAAAATTACTTACACGCTTTTTAAAGGCTGGTGATCAGTGGAGGATTTTTACCTAAGTAAATGATAAAAATCTTTGCGAAGTCCTGAAGTAAGGCGTGGTGAAAGTTTAGCACTCAAATAAAAGCAAAGTTGAACCTTGAAATGCAATTAAGAAAAAATAATGATAACATTAGAGGGTCAAAGAGGCATGATTAGAAATTACATTTGAATTGTCCCAAACTGGCAAAAACAAGAACAAAAACACCTTTTTGCTGTGTTGCATAGGCATATATCATGGAAATCATTGGGACAAAGTATATGGGTACAAATATTTATCCCTTTGTCATTTGGCTTCTTGGACTTGTCTGAAGCCGTTGTTACAGTTCCGCAATGGTAATATTTTGCCTGCTTCCTCCCTTTGTATTTGGTCTAATTTATCTTCTCTCCACTTAGCTGTGTATCAGGGAAATACTGCCTTATTCACTGAGATTGATGGTGTTTACTTTAGGTTTCTTCTCACTGTTATCTCTGTTGGCACCCTAGATTTGGACCAAGGAATAGTTTAGGATAGCTTTCCTGCTAAAAGGGTTGGGCCATACAGTTTTTTTCCATAATCGAGCAGCCTTAATGTCCAGTGAGCAGAAAGTGGTCAGTGGCCAGTTTGAAATGAAAATACATGTGAAGTGTTGTGTGTTGGTGCACAAGCAGTGGTGGAGATTTCAGCTTCAGAAAGTAAAATGTAAGTGTGTGTGTGCAAGCTGTTGTATAAGCAGGAAAGACCTCGCAAATTACATTCTTTGGGAAATCAAGCAGTGGCGCCGGGGCCCATTCCGCCCTGCCTGACGTGCTGAAAGACACTGCAGTGCCATGTGAGCCGATCAGTGTATTATTGCACTCGTATGTGTCCACGGTGGGCACTGGGGTTCAGTCATACAAGCTCCTGAGCGCCATTGCAAGGAGCTGGTGCTGTGGCTGACCAGGAAACCTACTGATATCGCAGCCCTCACCTTAATGCGAGCACATCTGCACAGGAGTTGGATCACCACTTGGGTGTGATGCACAGTAGCAGAGCTGTGCAGACACATGATACATCAGATGCAGCCCTTCCCTCTGTGCTGGAACACACTTCCCCTTATGTAGGGTCTATCATTTTAGTAGTGGTTTATTAGAAAAAAATGGTTTTGGGGGATGGAGGCCTGCATGGTAGCCTTACTATACTACAAGAAAACGGAGCCGCCTACTTTTATCTTTGCTGAAAATGGCTGGGGTCCTAAAATAGAAAATGATGAGAGTCCTTGCAACACAAATTACAGCTCATTTTCCACCCAAATTAGATTTCCATGTTGTGCTCTCACAGGACTGGCACTGTTTCTGTTTGTATGGAAGGTGCCAAAACTATGGTGATGTATGAAAGCATTTGAAAGTATTACAATAGGATAGCCATACATGGCTTTCAAGTTGCTTCTCATATTTCTCGTTAAGTGTTATGTTTTGTTAAAACACTTAATTATTTATATTTGAATGGAGTCTCCTGTGACTTTTAGAGTAGTTTGGCAGTGATCAGACTCACATGCAACATGATACCTGCAAGAAACACAAAGGCATGCAAGTGTTTTAGAAGAGCGTCAAACATTCCATAACATGTTTGTGTAGCATGTTATTGTTAAGCAATACTGACACATCCCTAGACATCCGTCATCTGTGTCATAGCAAATATCTCAAATCTCTGAGGGTTCCCTAGGTCGCCTCTAATCTGTTGTGACATGCAATTCACTAGTGTACGTTGCAGTTGCATGCTTTGTTGGGACTGTAAAGATGCTTTTTTTTTTAGTTTGACAGGAGGCTCTGAATTAGAATTATTCCCCAGCTTCTGTGGTGTGCCAAAATGCCTGTCTGTGATTGCAAACACAGACATATGTGTCTGGAAAAATTACCTGACAACCACAGCTATCGAGGAGAAGTGGAAAACCTCAGTCAGCCCTGTCATTGAAGCCTCATTCTAAGCCTCTGACAGCTGATGGAAAGTCATTTTATCCTTCGCATCCATTGTGTGCACCTTGTCTGTGCACCTATGGACAAGTCCCACAATTTTCCCTTCATTACACATAGATACCATATGTACACACACACATTTTCTCTCTCTCTCTCTCTCTCTCTCCCTCTCTCTCTCTCTCTCTCTCTCTCTCCCTCTGTCCTTACAAAGGGAGATCACTGTCTTCTGTTTATGTGCTGTGCACCTTCTAAGTGTAGCTTTTTTGTTGTCTTAGCCACACCATGTTAGACGTGTGATTCGCTGGCCCTATCACCGCTATGTCCCTGGGACACCTGTTTGTTTAGATTAAGAGGAAGCCCCTGGCCGTTTGTCTGCTCAGAGGAAAGGTTTTGGAGAGTTTTCTTCCTTTGCAGTGCACATGTAGAAAAGTTTCACACATTCCATAATGTGTTATGTAACGTGCTGAGCGAATACACTTCTTGTTGTTCTTAAGTAGTGTTCATTTTTATTTTGTTCACCCATTTCTTGGATACATTACCGGTCCTAGCGCTTTTGAGATACAGACACCTTTCCAATTCTGATACAGTCAGCACAGCATGGACACAAACACGTGTAAAAATTATATTACCCCTTGTCGTTCATTCGTTATTCCCGTTTTTCTCAGACTGATGTCATAATACTCTGCTCAACTGTAGACATTAGAGGAATGACAGCCCTTACAGAAAAGCCATTTTTCACTGAATGAACTTGAAAACCATGTGGTGGGGGTGGGTGAGGGAGAGGCAGAGATGCAGCACATACTGTGGCAGTTAGACCTGGGTCTAACTCTGGAGTCTTCTAAAGGAAATATCACTTTTACTGTAACAGTTTTTACAATAAGATGATAATCCCTGCAGTTTATATTTGCATTCATAAACTGTATATCTCACCATAAAAGCAGAAGCCTTGACTTAAACATATAGGCCATTCTCCTACCTGGACATTATTTTCTAACCAAGACAAAGAAAATCGTAGATATGTATAATAAAATGTTCTGTAACATATCATTAAAAAGTGGGCGCCAGCAATGTAATTAAGCTACATTGTATTTGGTGGAACTGATGTTCTTACTTTGTTTGTGTGCGGCTAAGGTTACTGCAGATGTAGACTCATTTGATTGTCTTTTTATGGCAACACTTTAAATAAATATTCATAAAACAATTGGAGAGGAATCCTTATTTGATTATGCAAGAAATGTGACTTCCAAGGTGCTTTTTTGTGGTGATTTTGGTGACTATCATTAGGCTGCCGCATAATGTGACAGGCAGACTTAACACGAGCTGTTTGGTAAGTTCGCTAACAGAAACCACCCAAGTGTAGTGTACTTGCTGGCTAGCAGTGCAAACATTCTTGGGATGGAGATATTTCACAAAAATCACACTTGTGTAGATAACAATTCTTTTCTTTTTTGTCTGTAAATTTACAAGTCCTTATTATTGTAATTATTATGGTGACAAGGTGTTATAACATAAAAAAGACACAAATAAGATACATCTATAATATGTTGATGTACATTTCATAATTAGCACGTACACTGTACCCGAACTTGTCTAAGAGATAAGCAATAGTTAGGACCCGAGCACCTAAGGTGCAGGCTGTGGCCCTATTGTTTCTGCTAAGTTTATTATTATACGAAATAATAATAAATATAAACTCATGAAATTTGGCACACTCATCAGAAATTCCCGCCACTACTCAGAGACAAATGCCCAGCCCCTGATTGGGCCCAGGGACACTGGAGTGCCCCCCGTTGTTATTTAGGCTAGTGATTGGCATACACTTTAAGCTACACGCACGAAATTTGGTAGGGGTGTGTATCTCACTAAGATGAACAAAAAAGGTCAATACAATGCCATGGCCACGCCCAACAGGAAGTGAGATATTTGAACTTTTGTGTGATTTGCCATACAGTGGAATTTAGCCCTATGGGTCCAGGGCTATTTTCAGGGTATTTTTACTACCTTCACTTTTAAGCTCATATCTTGGTCATTTTAGGGACAATTTCAGGACAGTCTAGGCTATCCAGATCTGCTTTCATTTGGTGAGCTACTATTTGTGCTGATTTTATCAAAAATAGTAAACCAATAAAAAATCATATTGAGTTTAACAAAATCTTGTATTTTTGCAAGTGTCTGTCCATCGGATGCTGTCAGTAGGGATTTCTTTTCATATTTGAGTAGAGGAGATTGTCTGGAATCTGGCAATATCAGAACCATGATGGTGGGATATTCAGTGGCTTATCAATGTTGATAAATATGTAGTCTGTACCTGACAGAAATAAGGGCCCTTTTCCATGTAATGAAGGATGTTATATCAGGATTACAATGGAAATTATGCAGGAATTTGCAGTAATTTCAAAACTGTATAAAACATTTTGACAGAAATGCACGATAGCAGTAGAATCGGTAAGTTCCGCTGTTCACATTATGAATTGACTGATAATTGTGAGTGTAAAATGGGTGAAGTGTGAATTTGTCAAATCATTACTTGGTAAACATTTGATCCCTTGTTTTAACGTGATAAATTCAACGCAGACGCATGTGCATGATGTCTTTGAAAGCTGAGATCCTGTACTTTCTTTTGCAATCAGGGGTCCGCAAGTAATTTCAACGAGAGTAATGCCTGTGCAGAGGTCTAATATGAGAGATTTTGGCTAATTAACTCATTCGATGCCAATGACGCGAAAACGCGTCTTTTACGATAGTAACGCCCAGTGCCAATGACGCGTTATCGAGTCAATTGCGTTTTTTTACAGGGGAGGTGGGGTAATCATCTGATCTAGCTTGTGTACAAAAATCAAAGTTGTAATCACAAGGGAACCCATTCTGTGGGTAGTACCAGTATCAGTGTGGATATGTGATCATCTAACATTGTCTCAAAGAAGAGACGCTGGACCTGGCTTGCTCAGTTGCTTGCAGTTTTGAACACTAGCTAGCTTGATCAAAATAACTCCTGTCAGCACGTATGTTGAAGCTACTGTTTTCCTAGCAACATCTCACGTTTAGCTTCTGCAAGCCACCAATAGATTGATTTCACTTTAGGTAATGCATAATGAGCAGCCTGTCGCGCTGTTTCATAGATAGCTACACCTGCACTTGACTGACCCGTCTGCGCCGACAGCAAGTCACTGACGACCCAGCTCTCTACATTTGGTAAAGTGCACGGATTCACTGCACTCTCCCAACATCATAATTTTCTGTGCTATCATTCTCATGTGTTAATCTAGTTGTTCTGTGTGCGGATCCTGTGGAATACGATGTTATTTTGCTCTGAAGGCGTTGTATATTTAGTTCGGTTTCGGTTTGCCTATCCCCTCTCTGAGCCAAGTTCCCACACTAAAATGTTACAATGTTTTATATCGTGTTTGGTGACGTTCAGAAATATTACATTTATTACCGATACTAGATGTATGGACCGGTATTTTAGATCGTGTTTATAGGTCTTCTCTGCTGTACACACACATGCATACACACGCGCGCACACACAGGGGGAGAGCTAGAAGCACTACAGTTACAGTATAACATAGTGTGCTGTACATAAATAGCTGCTAAATAATGTTGCCAGCGTTATTTTTTGTGCAGTATACAATGGGATCACTTTTCATAATGTTTGAGATGTCTCTGAAGCAAAAACAATTGTAATCAAAGACATTTTCTGCTTGAAATGTTGCTCGTTACAAAAAGCCGTTTTTCTCAGTATTTTGGTCAGAAATCAGCATTTTTAGTTACACCCACCCATGTTCTCCAGACAATTGCTAAGGAATGGAAAGAGGTACAAACAAAAAAAAATTTTCTGATGATAAAGGAAAGTCTGGAGTTTCTTTTGGTATGTTTTTTGTTGACACAGACATAGAACTCAATTTTCTGTGGGTCTTGAAAAAACACTGAAATGTTCAAAAAATCCTGGCACTGGGACGTGACCAACTTTGAAAATGGCTGGCACTGAATGAGTTAAAAACAAAATTATATCTTGGCGATACTTGAGCGCAAAAATAAGTGGGGGTCGCGTTGTAAAGCCAATTCTAACATACTACTCCTAGGCTGTTCATTAGATTCACATGACAATTGGTATACATGACACTGAGATGTTGCTGGTGTTTAATTGTGAAGGAATTTTTGATATGTTGTAATATGTTGAAATAGCAAAATGATTAATTTTACTATCTCACCACATAAACAGTAAATGTGGCGTTAAGTCATAATGCATTAAATGATTTGTCTGAAACTTCTCATGTTATTAGATAATATGATTATAATGACATCCAGACACCCAATATCAGTGTCTAGCATAACGCCACCACGTGGCCAAGCAGGAAGTGTGCCAGAAATGCACAATGCCTTGCCGAGTTGTACTGAAACTTAAAATACTGGATTTCATGACTATGATGATATGTACATGCCTAATGCACATGCCTGGTGTAGCGCCACCAACTGGCAGTAGAAGGATTTTACTAGAAGTATTTAACTGGGATTTTACAGCTAAAAATTACAGTTTAAACATGTAAAACCACTGAATTAAGTTGAAAATCATGCAAGCACACTTCTTGCAAGCATTTTCTCTGGAAATGCAGACTATTTTTTTTGTTTGGTAGGACCGAATGCTTAGTTGGTAACTTGGGAACAACTCTTTGTTTACCATTTTAAGGCTGTGTTAGTATGTGTGTGTGCACGGCTCAGTTTTTGTGGCTTCAAACACGACAGGAGGCCACAGTCCCTTAATGGAAAGGTTTCTGGCACAGCCAGCCGTGGGCTCACCAGGGAGGTGGATGCTGTCTGGCACTCAGGCTGTGGGCTCCTGTTCCGGTTAAGCACACGGCATACGGCAGCATCAACCTGGTCCAATGCACAAGATGAGAGAGCCCTGTGTTTAAAACCACCACATGGTTCTATGAGAAGATATTGGTCTGTGAAGTGATTTCTGAGTGCCACTTAAGTGTTTAGTTCACTCGTATAAAGGCTAATTAAGGAAAAATGCTATGTACTATTTAAGGAGGTAATATTGTATGTTACTAAGCTTAATCTTAAACCTCTAAACTGTAACTTCAAATTACCTTGTAGATCACATTGGATGGATATGTACATTACAGAATAATCAGTTATTTCTATATATAGTACACCATACTTTGAGGCACATATGTAATGTAAACTAGCTTGTCTCTTGGCTAGTTTTTGTGCTATCTTTTCTACGGGGGGTTTATGTGTTCCATTTCTCTTTCTTCCTCTTTTTCTGAATGCCTAATGCACCACCTTTTTTTCCCTGTCAGACTTTCTGGACCCCTCTCTCACTTTCTCCTCTCACCCTTCTCGACTGACTTTCTCTCATGTCTGCCTCCGCCTCTCCCATTTCCCCTTTCCAGCCAGCGTTGGCATGGCTAGCATGGCAAGCGCTTTGGGTATCAAGTAGCTACTTTGGTTGCATCTGTGTTGGCGCCGTATCAATCTGTCGGTCGCTAGCCACACAAGCTCAGAGTTCTCATCTGTACATAAGGCAGGAAGTGAGGTGGCCATGCCATAAGGTGCCATGTTTGAGTGTGTGTGCTTGTGCCTGCGTGTGTATGTCTGTGCATTTGGATACCACTGAAAATGGGTAAATAGGGGCTGTCTGCTAAGCATTAAGGTGCAGAAGTCTCTTCTATGCAGGGAGATTTACGCTGCTACAACAGACAGAGCATGAGTATTTAGTAAGTGTTTGTGTTTGTGTGAGGGAGGAAGAGAAAATAAGATTTTGTATTGTGTGTGTGGTTGCCTGTGCGTGTTTTTTTAGAGCCTGGTCAGGCCATCTGATGACTGTTAAATGAGAGCTCTCTTGGCCACCACATACACATTGGGGCCTCAAATGTGAGAAAAAAAGAGGAAGTTGCACAGCCTCAGGGAGAGGTACCACATGCTCCCCTAACCTTATTTAGCAATGAAAGGTTCTTTTCTGTCAGGGCCCACTACAGTTTACTGTCGCGGAGGTCAGAATCCCTCCTCCACCTTTGCCTACTAGATTTCTCTAGACTCCTAAAGCAGCCTTTCTGTCTGAGCTGGAAATAGGACAGTAAGAGCAAATGGTGGAAGCCCTCGATAACCTTCAAGCTCGCCTGTCAGGTAGGTCAGGTAAACCACTGTACCCCACCCTTCCCCATCCACAAATACCCCAGTAAGTAAGCCGTCTTTCAGGACTTGTGGAATTACTAGGTTCAGTTGCAGTAAGATGCAGATATATCCTCTTTACGTGAGGCCTGCAGAGTCTGATGATTATTTCTGATGGATATGAGAGTTGTGCATTTCCTGCATCCTCAAAATGTGATGTGGCAGAACTGGGAAGTGACTCATGACAAACTTGGGAAACAGGAGGCGAAGGGGGAATGGGGCCATTTTTTGGAGGGGTTCATAAAGGTGGGGGTTCATAAAGTAAAAAAAAGAAGCAGTCATGATAAAGTGGATTTAGAGGAGTGTAGAGTTGGGCGATATGGACAAAAACTGATATTCCTATATTTTTGGGCCGATTAGCAATACAGTGGTCCCTCGTTATTCGCAGGAGTTACATTCTAAAAATAACCCACGATAGTCAGCTTTATTTTTTACAATTATTGTAGATGTTTTAAGGCTGTAAAACCCCTCACTACACACTTTATACACTTTTCTCAGACAGGCATGGGCATTTTCTCACATTTTTCTCTCTTCTACTCTTAAAGTTCAAACTTGCAAACATACAGCACTTGAGTCACACAGCTAGCGATGGAAGATTTATGCAAATTTAACAAGCTGAGCGCATTCTACTGTACAGGAGATTGATTGACAATGTTCTACAGTCCCTTAGCTAATCAGGGTGCAGAACATAATGCGCAAACAGCGAGGCCACGAAAGGTGAACTGCGTTATAGCGAGGGACCACTGTGAATGAGCATTCACTCAATACCACGAGTAGGAAAACACAACCTATTGACTGCTGAATTAAGACTGCTCTAAAAGAGCTGTACAAATAAAAATGTAAACAGTAACACACCCAGGGGCACAGTCGAGCGATCTGGTAAAGCTGTGGCTGTTGAAATAGTCTGACTGCAGAAGAGTAAGTGGTCTGATAAAGTGGTATTGCAGCATCAATAATATATTGATATGGCGATATAGTCACAACTACATATCTCCTTCCAAAAAATATCGATATTACAGCTGTATCGATATAGGGCAGTCATGGGCTAGCGGATAAGGAATTGCATTTGCAGCCTACAGGTCACAGGTTCAGTTTCCAACATGGGGGGGGGGGGGGGGGGCGACTAACCAGCGCTCTACTCCATCCTCCCCCATGGCTGAGGTGTCCTGAGCATGGCACTGTCCCCACACACAGCTCCTTGGGCGCCGTTGTCATGGCTGCCCCCTGCTCACGTGTGTGATGGGTTAAATGCAGAGGTTGAATTTTGTTGTGTGCACTGTGTGCTGTGATGTACTGTGTGATCACAATGACCAATAGGACTAACTTTCACTTTCATATATCGCCTCGCCCCAGGGGATAGTTTATGTAAGTTTCCTCATGTTGTGAGGAAATCAATAATCTATACAGTGACTTTAGACATGCATCATCGGAGACCTCTCACAAATCCGTTGAGTAGTTGTGTATCTGCCTTTTGTTGTGAAATACTTTGTTTTTAAAATGTGCTGTACTCATAACATTTGGTTACTTCTTCCACTATATAAAGCATTATTCTCTGGCCCTGTCACCTCTGTGTCCCTGGGACGTCTGTTTGTTTAGATTGAGGAAGCAGCACTGATCTGTGATGGCTCTCCTGGCCTTTTGTGTGTTCAGAAGAAAAGGTTTCAGCCTCTATTTTTGAAGGGTTTCTTGCTTTGTGTAGTTCAGCTCATGTTGACAGAAACCTGTAGATCCTGGTAGAGCATGGCTTTAAATGAGGCTATGATGCCTTGCAGAATTTTAAACCTACTAACCGGAGTCACCTTGAGATCACCTATATGAGAACAGATGATCTTCCCCCTTTACCCCACACCCCTTAGTTTGTCTATTATTTTAATTCACCCCTATGTATATAGCAGGACTGCCAATTTCATGTCACAGATACACTCTTGCCCTTACTAGAGCACATAGCAGCCTGGCCCAATTAGGGTCATCTCCAGCTCTAATCACATGCCAGAGGCCACTTCCATCTTGGTAGATAGACCCTCACTCTGGACTATCTATCTTTAAACAGTGCTGTGACAGGGCTGAGGAACACCACCGTTACAGACACAGATGTAACAACTGTAACCCTGTCCGCACACAGACCTGTTTTTAAATACTTAAATATGGTCATGCAATGCAGCATGCTCTGATGCATAATGGATGTGTTCCTGTAGCTCAGCTAGTAGGGAAGATAATAAGATGAAGTCATGTGTGCAATATTCAACAAGACCACGTAATACTGTATATACTTGTACTGGACGTATATGTTGCTTTGGCTAAATTGTCTACTGAATAGATGTGTAATAGAGCCCTGCACTCCCGCGGGAGTCCCGACCCGACCCAAAACAGTGCGGCGCGGGACACATTTTGAAAGCTCGTTGCTGGCGCGGGCAGGAGCGGGACTGCACAACGCGGGAGCGAGCAAGTGGGATGATAAACTGCAGTCCCGCAAGCTAAATATGAGTGTAAAGTAACATTTAGAATGATTAATGTATGCCTATCCAACATAATTTGTGCTGGATATTTGATTTGTTATTAATAAAAAAAAATTAAGCAGCCTAAATTTGCGGATGTGGTCTAATCTTGTGCACATTTTAGACAATGCCTTTCCGGTTCTCCATGTTCGATTGATAGTTTTACAAATCTTGTACATGTCAGTTATTGAGCCCTGTATGGCTGAGTAATAAATATGTTACCAAGTTACCACTTAAGGAATTATGTCCACGGGTGTTTTTTCCAAGCCAATGAAAATACCTTTCGTGACAAAGAAAGCGAACGTCTCCATCTTGCGGGATTTGCGGGCGGGAGCGGGACAAAATATTGCAGATGCGGGCGGGAGCAGGCACAAAAATTACAATTCTTTGCGGGTGTGGGCGGGAGAGGGACTGCAAAATGCGGGTGCGGGCGGGAGCGGGAATGAAAATTTTGTCCCACGCAGACCTCTAGTGTGTAATACAGTGTCACAGGAGGGGGATTCCAGAATGCAATTTAGTCACTTAACTGCGGAACCTTTTTTTAAGCAAGGGGTAAACCTCGTAAAAGGAGATTCTGTTGGCTTTGTTTTGCAAGGAGAATGAAGCCAGATGACCTCCTCTTTAGGAGTTGTGCGATTGACTCTGAGTTAACTTATCTGGATTAGTCACTAAACCCACTTGAAATACCCCCCAGTCTGATGTGTGTATTTTGTTTTGCCCATTACAGCTGTCGCCACAAACAGTGGAAAAAAGATTTGCCAGCGTCAAGTGTGGTCATCACCTTCCACAACGAGGCCCGGTCAGCGCTACTGCGTACGGTGGTCAGGTGAGCAAATAATGTACACTTCAACCAGATGCGCAAACACATGCTTACACACACATTTGTACACCTAAACATGTGCACTTCTTCTGTATATTTTAAAGATTTTAAATTTAATTTTTAGTTTAATGCATGTTGGTAATGCATCTAGGTTAGTGTTTCTCAATCTATGGGCCATGAACCGGTGCTCGTCTGTGAGAAGATTACCGTCGGGCTGCCAGACGCCAGCCTAGCCCAATTTTAAACTACTGTCACTATCAGTCAGATTATGTAGGAGAGTCTGGCTGGCTGGCTCTGCTTTCAGTGCTTTTGTCACTGTGTGAAACATACATCAATTTAACTTTCCTCAACATTCTAGAATGTTAAGCGTTCTCACTACCAGTTTGTACTCATTCATTCCATCCCAAGTCAAGTCATTCACACACATGCTTTACAAGAGCTGTATCATGGCATGTTCAAAGCAAGCTAGTCTTGACTCTCTTTAGAAAGCACCCATCTAACATTGCAGATTCTTAACATCCCTCCCCCCCCCCCCCCCCCCCCCCCACAAACAAAAAATGTCATCTGAAAGCATTCTGAAAGCTTTCCAATGATGTCTTACACATGGGAATCTGATAATATTTGAAGAATTTGTGGCCATTTGAAAGCATGCACATCTTAAAACACAAAACTGAGAAAAGTCGTCTTGAAGATTGCCTCACTCTAGGGCTGTGGGGCAGAATGGTGGCAATTTGCATGACATTAACATAAGCCACCCCCACAGACAGTCACTGGGGTGTGGTATTATTACTGTGATGCTAATGATTTAGCAACTAGTGCTGCAGTATCTACCAGTTGTACTGCAGTATCAAAGCTGCAGTTTTTAAGGCGGTAAATGCAATCACGATTTAATCATTAGCACCAGTCAATTCAAGCATAATTCAAATTAATCACCCATTGCAAATCAAAACTATGTTGTAATGGGAGCTTTTAGCTAGTAATACGATGCTAATGTTTACAATTAAACAAGCCCCGTTGCTAGGGTGACCAGATTTCCAGAGTCTAAAACCGGGACACTATGTGTGACGTCATGCGCGTGCACATTCTCTTAGGCATTGTCGTGTAGTAGTCTAGTCTGCTATCGAAGAAAACCGGTAAAACACGGCCGCTGTATACTGCAAGATACATTGTAACATTGACTGCGAAGATTTCGCAGAGCGCACCTACCATTGTCACTCACACACACACACACATTGACTCTGAATTACTGGAAACTTCATTAGGCTTTAATTAACTAACAGTTTTGTATATGCGATCACTGTAATTTGGGCAGCTTGATGTGGTGTTGGGTGAAAACCGGGACATTTTTGCGTCCCGACGGGCTTTTGTCGGGACTCGGGACACGCGACTAAAAATCGGGACTGTCCCGGTCAAACCGGGACGTCAGGTCACCCTACCCGTTGCCCTCTGCTATCAGCTAAATATCTCCCTTTCATGCACAAATATGACCACACCAAAGCTGAATTTGTACCAAAGATCTTAGATTCTGCAAAAGTAAATATAATTCTGTGTAGTGTGTTATTGTCTAGAATCATGTGTGATGCCAACAAATTCCTGTGGTACCGTGCAGGCAGTCAAGTCGAGGTTGCAACCAGATTTTTATTTTTTACTCACCAACGTCAGCACCCACGTGTAATATTTAAAGTGTGAATACTAGAAATAGAAAATAAACTGTCACAAGGGTCAAAATAAACAAATGAACAAAAACGAAATAGCAAATTAAAAAACTGAAAGCTGAAAACAAAATCTCAGACACTGGGGTTTTTTAAGGAGCCTACTGTCAACAGGTGCTTACTTGTCACTGGCTTTCCTCACACTAAGCCAGGTAAGGCTTAATATTGCAGAATAAATTATTGCGACGCACGAGCAGCGCTCGTGCCCCCTAGAATGTGCCTAAGTAGAGAGGCACAGTATATCAGATGGTCCCTGCCAGTAAGCACTCTTTTAGCACGATGGAGAGAGGCTGTTACGATGGTAAGAGTGCTAACTTTGTCCTTGCACTTAGCTTTCACAAACTCACTCCATAACATTCACCCAGGTGGATTGTTAGTCACATAAATGTATTTGAATAAACAATCCTGTTTATGAACTGTTGTCTCGTGTCGTGTTTGTACGTGAGTGTAGAATGTTAGCGTGGAAACTGTAATGCATGTGAAATGTTTGGCCGCAAGCTTATACATGTGTGCACCCATGTTAAGACACATTCAAGACAAAGCATTTAAAAAGGAGCATGCTTACACATAGTGGTCTGTAGCAGTGCTTAGAACGACAGTAGCCCAAACCAAGAAGTTCAATGAGGAATGGCGTTTGTGAAGTTCAAGGCGGCCGCCAGTACGAACGCTGTGATGACGTGGTTGTTGTGTCTGTTCGGATCGATTGAATCTGTGTTCTGTTGATTATGCCTTGCAACGCACTCTGTGTGTAACTGTGGATGTCTGGGAGTTCGGAACTTTCTTGAGTAAAGTTAAGATGCGTGTTTACACCTGTGTTCGTGTATCTTTTAATATCCAACATTTTGGCGACGAGAATGTCAGACTTTTCTCTCCCTTCTCCAGCCTTGTTCATTGTTCTTCCCGGTGAACCTTCCATACCGTGGAATTGATGGCATCAGTCTTTTGAAACGTACATTGAGGCGGCTGAACTCGTAGATTTAAGTGCAGTCAGGAAAGCAGCATTGCTTAAACACTGCCTAGGGGTGGAGGGACAAAGGGTGCTAGCTACCTTAAGCACCGATACAGACACGGACTATGATGTCACAGTAAAACTTTTGAAAGAGCATTTTGTCGCGCCACTGTGCGCATTACTGAGAAGATTTATATTCAGATGGACGGCTCCCTGGCGAGTCTGTGTATCAATACGTCTCCAATCTCCAAAGGGTTTGGCCAGCCACTGCAAATTCGGCACGTTAACTGAGGAGATGATACGTGACCAGTTGATTGAACACACTACAAATCCCAAAATTAGGCAGACACTGTTGCTTGAATCAGACGTGCTGACTCTGACCAAGGCTGTTAGCATTGCATTCCAAATTGAAAGTGCAGCTGAATGTGCAGCTAAGTTAACACAGACAAAATCCACACTAAGCAGTGCAGTACACATCAACACACAAGCACACGAACCACAGCCCCAGCAGCAGCAGCAGCCACCTAGGGTGAGACCCAGATTAGACCCAGATCCAGCCCCAGACTCTGTACTGCATCTTACGAGGCAACAAAGACCACGACAGAGACAGTTGTCATCATGCGTTAACTGTGGATCAAACACACATGCTACCAGAGCACGGAATTGCCTGGCCCTTGACCAAACATGCCTGTGGGAAAAAATCACTTTGCTAAAATGTGCAGGTCAGCTACCTCCAGGCCAGCTACCTCCAGGCCAGCTACCTCCACGCCCACTGCTCGTCTCCGCGGATATGGTGACTCAAGAATTGAACTGATGGGCTCCATTGCAGTGACTGTTAGTTATGGCACCAGGGTCTTGCACTCCTTTGTGTTCAATGTGGCCTGGCATGGAGCAAATTTGATGGGACTTGATCTATTCACAGCACTGGGATTCTCCCTCGTCGACATGGGGGGTGCAGCCATCATGACGTTGACTGCAGGGCCACATCAGAAGTGGTCATCTCTGTTTGAGGGGCTGGGTTGCCTTTCTGCATTCACTCATTGGCTGCTGTGAAAGGCAGACACAGCCCCCACACCCTTTAGGCTGTGGGTAGACTAGGTGGTATGTTGAGGACAAGACAAGTACGCCAGGATATATAGGACATATAGTGCTTTTTTATTTTACACCCGATAAAGCCACAACAGAAACCCGAGATAACACAAAAAAATATACATTCAAAAAACAGACACAATGGTCAAAAGCGGTTGCAACAACACTTACGAACACGTTTCACTGAGCCTCGCAGCAAGCCAGTGCTCCTTCCCCTTCTCTCCCTACTCACAAAATGAGCCAGTTTAAGTAGTGTCTCCCATTGTCTCAAATTAGCCCAATGAAGGCTTGTTAGACCATACCATTTCATACAGGGGAAACACCATGCACCAGGAAATGCAACCACCTTTGTATTAAACTAATAACAACAACAAAATAATACACATACATACAAATGCTGCAGCAAACGCATTACAACACCATATTCACTCATTTTACACACACAGTCAGTCATTAATACACACACGTAGGAAAATAGCAACAGTTAACTCTCCCTCCGAACATTGCCCCCGCCCGCTCAGCCCGAGCATAGACAAATACTGCTCCCAAACGCGGTGCGCGCTTCTGCATTGGAGCAACGAGAGAGACAGGAGGAATGCTGACGGATAATGCCGGTATGTTTGAAATGTCCAGTAATTATAGCAGATGGAAAGAGTAAATGAGACATACAGTGGGTACCTCACTTGCCACAAGCCACAAGATGTTAACAATAAATGGTTTAAACAGATACTTTGCATTCTGAGTGGTTTATGTTGGCCAACGTAGACACCACGCTACAAACAGTAATGGCGGCGCCCATGACGCCGCTCCCACTGACCACAGACATGCCTACAACGAACTTAGTAAGAAACATAGCATACCTGCATGCCAGTTGTTTGTAGCAACAGCAAACTGTTTTTAGGAGAACCAGGAAACATACGTGTGTGTACAGCAAACTCACAATTGTAGGATAACCAGGAAACATACGTGTGTGTGTGCGCGCAGGTGCACAATGTCTTATGTTCCCTCCTTGTATCGCGGTGCTGCCGTGATGCACAGACAGTTCGGGGAAATTCTTAACAAATGTTTATAGCGACAGTGAAACGGTGAGAAGGTAAAGTTCACCTTCTCACAGCTGCTCATCGACTCAACGGTGACCCCAGTGATTCAGCCAATGCATCGTATTCCCCTGGCCCTGAGGGATGAAGTGGCCACCGAGCTGCAGCGCCTACTGGATGCTGGTATTATCAAGCCCGTGGATGCCTCGCCATGGATTTCAAATCTGGTCGTGGTGAAAAAGAAATCAGGGCTTTACGTGTGTGTGTCGACTTGCAAGCAGTCAATAAAGCCGTCATACCAGCCAAATACCCATTACCCACATCAGAGGAACTCACAGCACAATTTCATGGCTCCACAGTCTTCTCTAAGCTTGATCTGAAAGAGAGCTACCTCCAGGTCCCCTTGCACTCGGAGAGTAGAAACCTGACGGCTTTTGTTACACACCTACAGATGTTGTCATTTCAGAATGCTCATGTCACTCGCGCAATCCGAGATTCATGCAGTCCGTGAAATGTCATTACCACTGCCGCCGCTAGGGACAGCATAGGATCACAGAGGTTTACGCTGAAGTAAAGATCTCACTTCCAAGGTTGACCCACCCGCGGCAAAACTTGCAGTATTTAGTTGACTGTAAAAGTGCCATTATCTCGTAAAATAGTGACAATACAGCTGTCAAAACGTTTAAAAAGCAGTCACGTCATCTTGACATGGTACATACAGACAACGTTCTGGACAGTGAAGCCCTTTGTCAGTAGTTTCACATTTACGGGTGTACTGTGCCATAAGCCAATAATGTGTGAGGCTAATTTAAAACAATCTTGCATCACTGCGCCGCAGAGCAAAGAAGTTTGAGAAACCCTTATCTGACCTTATCTTGACTACATGAAGCTGTTTCCCAGTCTTGTGGTGTGGTCCTGGAGGCTCTGGTACCTTCTACCTGAAGGCAGGCTGAGGTGTGAGTGTGAGGGGTGGGAGGTGCCCTTGGCAATGCTGATGGCTCTGCGGGTGAGGTGTGTGTTCAATATGTCCATGATGAGGGGCAGAGGAGCAGTGATGATCCTGCCGGCTGTATTGAATATGCGCTGTAGTGTATTTTGGCAAGAGAGAGTGCTGCCTCCATGCCACACAGTGATGCAGCCAAATTGTGAGGCGCAAGGCAGAAAACTATCTTCCATAGTTTTAATGTGCAATGTTTTGACCCTACTGGGTCTTCCTCATACAACAGTGACTCAAGCATATAAATACAAATATCACAGGGGTGGTCAGCTGATTGTACATAAGCTAAATATTGCCCCAAATACCCCCATTGCTATAGTCATCACTTAAAACCTTTGGTGATAAAAATGCATACATATACACAATGAAAGCAACCAACACCTTGGCATAAAATTAAAAATGAAACGCATTATCTTACACACAATTTATGAGCGACATTACAGGAAAGGCTTTGTGTCAAACTCCTCCTTAAACCATTTGGGTATTTTGTGTTAAGGTAATAAATCCAACATTTGTCTATCTGAATAAGCCATTTATCATGGTTGCCCCTCTTCCGATGCTGCGAATGATTTTGCAGACAGTCGCAAGGTTTTTGAGATATCTCATGTGTCAATACATGTATTGATAGCACAGTTGACATGGCTTGTATAGTTGTGCCATAGCTTTCAATGGGATTTTGGCTGAATACACTCACATCATGCGCAGAAAAATAGACTCTGTTTCTATTTTCTAGCTGCAGCCCATATTCTGAGCGTATTTCAGGGACAGAATACGCTTAGATCACACGTGCGGTGGAAATGGTCTAATCTGTTAACATGCATTCTAAATGAATACGGACAGAAAACGGGCATTTGCTGTCTATGCGCTGTATACGCAGATTGTTTGGTGGAAATGAGCCCTTAGAAGAAGAGGACCTGCTACAATGTCAAACCCTAAGTACTGCTCTGACCCATGACAGCCGGCCGAACATGGATGGCACTGAACATGCAAAGGAATGAAGGAAACAAACATGGAACTTTTGACCTTCCTGCATGAGACGAAGCTGGCAGAAATTTACCCCTACATGTGGGTTTCTTTGAGAATCTCGGCCACTCTTCCTGTTACAGTGGCTGCTGTTGAAAGAAGCTTCTCTAAGCTCAAACTGATTAAAACTTATCTGAGATCTAGTATGATGCAAAGACATCTCAATGGACTTGCCATTATAAGCCTAAACTATGTGGTCTCAAATCAGTTGTCATATCATGATGATGTAGATGACTTTGCTGCAAGAAAGACCAGGAGCGTAAAGCTGTAGCAGGTTATGGGAGATTGAAGTTTTTAAATAGTTTAACCTAAGGCAGTACCAAAAAAAAAAACAACACTAGAGGTCTTAAATCCTAATGTTTTTGTGCACACTGCTTTCTCTTATTTTGTGCAGTGCCTTATTTGCATTGTATGTTAATTTATGCATATGTCACTTGTTTACACTTTTTATTTTGGGAGTATTTAAATCTGATGCTTAATATTTATATTATATTTAATATATTCAGTTTTTTGTATTTGTTTCTTTAATTCTTTTGAATTTTTTGAATGTGCAATTTCTTTATTTAAATAAAAGAATGTCTAAGACAAAGCTTCAAATTCAGTTTATTATAAGTATATGTATACTAGAAGTGTAATTTACTGCGATCCAAAGAGGGCCACCTAAAATCTTGCCTAGGGCACCAAATTGGTTAGGGCTGGGCCTGATCGGGCCAGATTGTAATAATCGTGAATACTTCTTAGGCAATAATCATACCATAATCATACCATCAAAACACACACACACTCACTCACTCTCGCACACAAACACACACACACACACACACACACACACACACACACGCACATCTAAACAAGTGCTCACACTTTCTATGCATCTTAAAGATATGTTGTGTACATGTTTGCATGGGTGAACAGGGTAACTCACCAATGACCACAATCAGTCTTTCATCTCTTCTTTATTGTTTTTTTCCAGGTCTTTTTCTGTTTGTGTGCATGTGTGGTGATTTTTTTTTTTTTTTTTACTGTCCTGTGCAGAATCGGTGACGTATCTATAGATACTTTTGTTTAGAGTCAAAATCATGGGTGACTGTGTGTGAGACAGAGTGTATACAGATATGCATCAACAATGCGAATGAGCATCTGCCCATGGCCATGCACACTCTTCGACAAACCATATTGCAAATTAATCTGACCCCATGTCCAAAATTCACATTCCACATGCCCACAATCTTATGCTCATGCTAAAAAAAGAAACCTTTTATTCTTGGCAAGAATTTCTTTTCTTTATATAAACATACTCCCAGACACAATAGAGAGCTTTCCTGTAGTCACTTTTCCAAATTTCTTTCAGAAAATTCACATTGTTTTCCTGTTCAAGCCTCTGAATCTCTCTAAACTCAATTCTCACCTCTATGTGCTTCATTGGCATGACAAAAGGAGCATTTGTATTGCCACAACATTCATACAGGGCATATGGAATGGGAAGTTATATTCCCATTTACACACTTGCACAGCGGTCACCAAAGACTACATAGTAACGTCATCAAATAAAATGCACATACAAATGCAAATATATATAGACACATACACACATACATATGTATGTAAATATTACAATAATAATTTAATTTCTGTCTCTGTCTCTGTCTCTGTCTCTGTCTCTCTCTCTCTCTCTCTCTCTCTCTCTCTCTCTCTCTCTCTCTCTCTCTCTCTCTCTCTCTCTCTCTCTCTCTCTCTCTCTCTCTCTCTCTCTTTCTCTCTAGTGTGCTGAAGAAGAGTCCCCCACACCTAATCAAAGAGATAATCCTGGTGGACGATTACAGTGACAACCGTGAGTCACTCTTCAGCTGTCGTTGTCTGGCAACCACACCTACCCCTTCCCACTGCCACTATGCAGAACCAGCTCTCCTGAACTTAAATTTGTAGCAGCCACAATTTATGACTCTCTCCATCCTTCTCACTCATGCACCATCTCCTTCCCTTCTTCCCTCTCTCCTCTCCTCCTCGGCTGGAGCGGTTGGCTGACCTGTTCCCCTCAGTTGCTCACTCACTGATTGTAACTGTGATGTAATGGTTTTGCTTGGTCTCAACTGTATTTCTCTGCCCCTGAATTTGTGCTTCTTTTCCCTGCACCTTTTAGGTAATGACACTTGTTTATGTTACAGCTGAAGATGGGGCTTTGTTAGGAAAAATTGAAAAAGTGCGGGTCCTTCGAAACGATCGGCGAGAAGGTAAGGTATTTCAAACAACCAGTCAGTTTATTTGACTAACAACTATGCCAAAATTCCCCCCTCTGTTCACTTCAAAAAAGACTATTCAAGTCAACCATTTTGCAAACTAGGGAACAAAAATACATTTATAGATCAAACAGCCATCAATTCTAAGTAAAGACCCAGGAGTCCAAGGCATTCTTTTTGTATTATATTCAGTTCAGTTCAACTTCAGTTTATGGAGAAGGAGAAAATAGCAACTGCTAAGCAATGGACAGGTTTGTTACAGGAATATTTTATTTTGTAGATGGGGTGGGCAACCTTATTTCAGCCCTATTAAGTGCACATCTGTAGCCCAGCTAAAGAGAGCTGGCCGTTGTTCAAAAGAGTACTGTTGCTAACTCCGCATCTGAATTTCTGTCAAATATATGCTAATTATGGCTACTTATTGGCTCAGTGTGTCAAAACAGGAGAGTGGTTTTTAAAGTCTGGGGTGTTACATGCCAGGAATGTGTCTTAGTAGTCACCTCTAAATCCCATTTAGTCAGACATCAGAAAGTATGTACCATCAGATACTTTTTTGTAAAAAAGTAAGGAGTATGGTACACATTTGTAATGTACAATACCTACTTTGAGGTAGGTTGTGTAGGTACGTTATATTTTGGCATATATTTGGCAGTGTTTAAAACGGGGAGTAATATCAAAGGGCATGAACTGTCAGGTCTGCTTAGGCTAGGGCTGTTGCACCCTATATCGACCCACCACTGTCCTCTGAGACACTGTGAGAAGGTTAACCATTCAGACTTCTCACAACAAAGGAGAAAGTTGGGAGATATCTCATAGTTTGCCACCAACATGACAATGATTTCCAGCCTTAAGGCAGCGTGTGACGCGATTGTTGTGCAGGACTCATCCTGTGCTGTGTGTGTTGTGTGCGGTGCCCAGGTCTGATGCGCTCACGCGTGAGGGGGGCAGATGCCGCCACGGCCGGAGTCCTCACCTTCCTCGACAGCCACTGTGAGTGCAACGAGCACTGGCTGGAGCCCTTACTGGAGCGTGTAGCTGAGGTCAGTAAAACACATATACACACACAAATACACTCAAGCACACACTCACGCACATGTTTTAAATTATATCCTAATGGGGGTACTCTGGTTGTCTCCCATTATAATATAACAAACAAATACTAAACTGTGCCTAGATCAAACCCGTGTGTGTGTGTGACATGCATATCCATTTCTGCTTTATTATGGTCACACTCATCCTGTTAGATATGCACATGTGTCACATATCAACACCTTCAACTCATCTCTGATTCTGATGTCATTAATCTTTATCTGCACACACTACACAGACACTTGGTCAGACTCTTACATGCACACACAGGTACACAATCATAGACAAGTACCAAAACACATAGTTCCACATAGGGTACACAAGAACACACTTTAATGAACTAAGGGTGCGCACACGCACACACGGGTATACAGGCAGTAACAGGTAGTGTTGTATGTGGCTTTGAAAAAAAGCAGTGCCAAACACTGGAGCTGTAGCTGTATACACAAATACACTTTCACAAATGAAAAGCCTCAACTTTGCACAAACCTCCAAGTTAAGCAGGTTTTATGTGGGCTGGTGTTTGGGTGGGCATGTTTTACCTCTAGTTAACATGTGGAGGGGGTGACATGAAATTGAGGATTAGTGCAAGATACCAGAAAAATGTGTACAGATAGAAGCACAACAAAGAACCCATTGAAAGACGGAACTAGCGTGTGTTGTATGAAATGAAACATAGACATGGTGACAGAAGCATGGTCAGACAGACTGCCTTGGTCTGCCTAGGATGTGCAGACATGGTGATTGATTGAGAGGTTGATGGATAAATCCTTAAATCTGGTAAATGGTAAGAGGTAAATGAAGCAAAATAGACAAGGACAGACACTCTGCGGAAAGCAGACTCATAACTGAGTGTGAATGTAGCCAGAAATGTAGCTAGAGGAGGGCAGATGGACAGAAGAGAAGGTTGATGTGTCCATCTGGAGAAAGGGAGCTGGGCATGTCTATCTGGATTTGCGGTCCTACTTAGACAAGAGACCTATACACCTGCCAAGGTTCACACAAACCCTCCAACCCTTGTGTATGTGTGTAAGTAGCATAGGTTTTTTAACCTTTAAGTGTTTGAGTGTGTGTGTGCTTATGTGGAGATGTAGCACAGGTTTGTTTGCAGTGTGTGTAGAGACAAACAGTGCTACAGCCCGGAAATGCATCCTGTTTGGCACACACCCAGCAAGAATGTACACGTGCACCCTCTCTGCCACGCACACACACACACGCACACACACACAACCACACATCACATGCGCATACACAACCAGGCACACTTTCTGCTGAAGAGAGGTATTGGAGTTCTGCAGAATGACTAACTCAGAAATGGCGTAATGTGTACGTATGTTGTCATTCTTAGGAGACTGTCCACTTATTCATTAAAATCTGTTTGTGGCTTGGCAGGACACAACCCCCATAAATTAAAGACCACATTTGCACAAAAAACCCTTTAACTCCCCAGATCTGTGCTAAATTGCTTGTTCTGACATTTATAAATTTTCCACTTTGAACAAATGAAACATTGAGTAATTGGACTCATATCCACTACTGAAAACAAAATTCTCTGTGCTACTTCATCACAGGCCAGACTTACTATGGGTCATTTCCTATCTAATTTTAGCCAAACGAAGGGTAATCCTTTATGGCAACTGGAAAATGTCTTCTCTGCTTGTTGTGTTTAGCATAGGCTGAACTTCTAGTATTTAAATGTGTCCAAGGCAATCTGTTCAGCCCGATCTTATGGTCAGTGGATGTCTTTGTCTGCTTGCGTGCATGCATGTTGTGTATTAACGGTTGCCAGTGTTGGTCTCATCACCCTGTTAAACCCTGTCCGGCGCGCTCTCTCTCTCTCATTCTCTCAAACAGTTATGCTTTATTAGCACGACTTTTTAAATACAGTGTTGCCAAAACAATGTTGTACAAATAGTAATACTCAAATAACAAAAGGATGGTGTTAAAAGTAAGTGGTTGTAACAGTTGTACAGTACTTAATACTGTGATTGTGTGTGTGTACTGTATATATACATGTAAAGGTTTTAGAGGGTACTGAAAATGGTCACAGTTTAGAAAATACCCCTTGGACCCTGGGCTCAGGCTGGCCGTGTACAGAAAAACAGCTTCTCTCCACAAGCTTAGTAAAAAATGAAGGAGTGGAGAAAAGAAGATCTAATTCAGACATAGACATATATCTTTAAGTGGTGAACGTTTCATTAGTCTGGGGTACTATCTATGTGGTCATCCACCACATAGGGGGTCTAAAAAATAATTTGTGAGCTGTGACTATTTTCAGTACACTCTAAAACTAAAATGTAATGTTTTATATCATGATATTTTGTTTCTACTCAGATTTTTTCCTGAATAACACTAATCAAGTGAATAATTTGGCCTTGGTGAATTAGAGGTCTCACATCTGATGATCAACAACAGAAAAATATATATTCCGCCCAACCAAAATCCAGTTTTGAGATGCATGTAACTTTTAATTTGAACTGGCTAGCCCAATTCTGACAGAGGCTTCTGAAAGAGCAAGTGCGAATTGACAACAGTACCAATTTTTAGGTCCATATCTTGTATTACATTATGGGCCTTCCAAAACCATTAAAAATTAATGTGGTGATCAGAGGGAGCCAAAAAGAGCCAAAAGGCATAAAATGTAAACCGCTTGATAATTTGATCTGAAACGTGGAGATTTTTTATTGCTCCCATACAGGAAAGTTTGGTGCAGTTTTGAGCAAAATCTGAGGTGCCAATGGAACTTTTCTCAATATTGGTTGAGCTGGCATGGAATGGACCCATTTATATTTTTAGACTAAAAAGACCTTTGTCTCTCTCTCTCTGTCCATCTTTTGGTCTATTCATAGGACAAGACGAGGGTCGTCTCCCCCATCATTGACGTGATCAATATGGACAACTTCCAGTATGTGGGTGCATCTGCAGATCTTAAAGGAGGTGTGTAAGATGTATCCTCCCTACTCCTCAGATTGGTATTGTATGCCCTCAGAGTAAGGTTAAATCTTCTCCACACCCCACACTCTGTGTTTGTTTGTCTGCATGCACTTTTATTTGTGTGTGTGTGTGTGTTAGTGTGCTGGCATAATTGTATATGTGGACGTGGGTGTTTGACTGATGAGGGGACAGTGGTAGTGTGTTCATGTGTGTGGGTGTGTGTTTTTTGCTTCTGTAAGAGCATAATGAAGCCTTGCACAAAAATGGTGGAGGCAGGGAAGCACAGTGGAAAGGAAAGTATTTGATCGATTTGTCTGGGAAAGAAGACAGATTGCGTTAGAGGTGCGGAAAACACTGCCTTATCCCACACATTGTAATCCCAGTGCCTAATCATCACTCTCTAACTGAGCCAGGAAGTGAGGGCCTGTAATGCACATTTAATTGCTGAAGGTAGTAAAGGGAAGCTGTTTAAAAAAGTGATGGATTTTTTTAGACATGTCAGCAGCAGCACTGCACTGGGTTTCCACACTGCATGGGCACATCAACTCTGTTCCACCTCAGCAAGGAGCAAAGGATAAGATCAAATGTAAAAAAAAACCTGTTGTCCGGGCACTAAGTGTGCTCCCATGAATGTGTGAATGATTTCTGTGCACATCTTAGTCACACTGAATAATGTCTGCATGTGTTTGACTGTGTTGGGCTTTTTCTTTGTATGCTTGAAAAGGCCCACACTATATAGACTGCAAGAATAGAAAAGCTCTAAAAACGTCATGCGCCTGCTTGATATCCTGAAGAAATACTATTCAAAACAAGAGTCACGAGGGGGGCCTTTTTACTTGTCCAAACACAAACATCTAACAATAAGCATACATTTCTAGCACTTTTCAGAGATCTCAAGGTCACTTTACATGAAATAAGCATAGTCAAGTTAAACACATTGTAAGATGAAACGGATAGAATCAGACAAAATACAGTGCAAATAATACAATTGTATTACAGGAAATAGAGAAAATGAGAAAATCTGTCTCTTCTTATGTGTCCCTACACAGGCTTTGACTGGAACCTTGTTTTCAAGTGGGACTACATGACCCTGGATCAGCGGCGTGCCCGCCAGGGCAACCCCACCGCCCCGATCAAGTAAGCGCAACATTTCACTGCGCGCCAACACGGTCTGTCTACACCTCCTGGCTAGCTCACCTCTACTAATAATTTATCAGTAACACGCACACACTAAACAAAGGCCAGAGTAAATGTGTGTGTGTGTGTGTGTGCTAAAGACTGAGGCATCAAATGTCTGAGCTGGTGTTCGGTGTCCTGGCTCAGTAGAACAGAGGGCTTAGAAAGTCAAAATCTGACAGCTGGGAGAGAATACGAGAATCTTTACCTCAAAGGAGACTTTGGAGGCAGCTTTTGTTTATTTATTCAGTTTTTGTCTCAAGACGGACCCTTTTGGCCGGCCCTGGATACCTGCCACATTAGTCTGTTTGACAGCCTGTTTGAAGCTTTTCCATGTTTTTCGTGTTGACATGCCTCAGAGCCCTCCCTAATCCTGTTTCAGATGCTGCTCAGCAAGAGAAGCATCACCAAACAAATGCAAAAATGTTTAGTTTACTGAATTGAAGGAAGTTCTACTGCCTATTATTAGACCCCTCTACATTCCAGGGTTATTTTTGTTTTAGGATGTAAAATGTCTCAAGTGACATTAAACAGTGTTATGAAGGTCATAGAAAAATTGTGTGGAGGGATATTAAATCTCATCCCATAACCAAAGGGCATGCCCACATGAAAAAAACTGAAGTTTTGTTTGTGTGTGTGTGAAAATCCAGACTACAAGAACAGGGATAACACAGTCAAATCAAACAGTCAAGGGATTATCTAATGGTATTGTCTCCTTACTGAATTGAAATTTGTTATGAATGCAAGGTCCAGGCCTGTAATCTTGGTCCATAGACTGCAACACAATGCTCATGTCCA
Source organism: Coilia nasus (assembly GCA_027475355.1). NCBI lineage: Eukaryota > Metazoa > Chordata > Actinopteri > Clupeiformes > Engraulidae > Coilia > Coilia nasus. Next base: position 4,403,384 of record CM050204.1, on the reverse strand, counting down.
CCAATGATGCATACCTTTATCATGAGACCAATTACCTTGTCACAGTGTTGCACTTTCCTTTTCCCTTCAGCCATTAAAAACAACAAGGGCTTTACCACTTGTCCAGTGTCCCCCTCTCCCTCTTTGCCAGGCCTTAGAGGAGGCTAATGATTGGCAAAGCGGAGTCATTACACAGCAGCAAATGAACGAAAACAAAGGTGCCAAAGCACCACACCATGACACCGCAGAATGAGACTTCCCTATGATCTGAGCGTACAGCAAAGCACTTGGCGGGGTAGATTGGGTACCCCAAAGACGTCTTTCATTATCAGATAGCAGGCTGGGTGGGAGACGAGCGTGGTTAGAAGCCTCCTCCTGAGACTGCATGAAAGGTCCCTTGGACAATTTCAAATGCGTTTTTTTCTTTCCCCAATTTTACTGTGAAGGTGCCTTGGTTGTTTCTGTCCTTGTTCTGAATGTCTTGCTCATCCTGTGTAGGACTCCTATGATCGCTGGTGGTCTGTTTGTCATGGACAAGAGCTACTTCGAGGAGCTGGGGAAGTATGACATGATGATGGACGTGTGGGGAGGTGAAAACCTCGGTAAGGACATTTAGACACACACACACACACACACACACACACACACAGACTCACAAATACACAGACTCGCACACAGACACACTGCCTTACAAAGTATTCAAAGTATCAACACTATGACATTGTTTTCTAATTTTGTAATTCTAATTTTCAGACATACTGGACATCTTTTTTTGAGCTTGAAGACGTTTCTCCTTGTCTATAGTTCACAATGGCAGTTCACGCACTGTTGTTGGCATGTATGTGTCATTAACCATGCCTTTAGTGGATAGCCATCTGCCAGACGTCACCTCTTCTTTTTGATGACATGCCCGTGAGGGCGCAGTTGCATCTCCTATCTAGACAACGTGAATTTCTGCTGGAAAAAAAACGAACGATGCGCTTGCACAGAATTGTAATGACCGCATGCACATGTTGCGAATGCACAGTGCGTCACGGCTAATAGAGCCCATAGTATTTTGCTTTCATTCCAATTTATTACACATAATGGGATTTAATGCTTTGATGTCTATATATGTGGAACTCTTGAGTTCATACATTCCTAAACTTCGGCATCAATAAAGTATCTCTATCCATCCATCCATCTTTCTGTCTCTCTCTCTCTCTCTTTCTTATCTCTTATCTATCTAACTCTGTACCTCTCTATCCCAATGTCTTGTGAGAATTTCATATAAATGGCCTCACTGGAAATATATTTACTGAAAAAAGGCTGACACAGGCAGCACTTATTTCCCCAATTCTATATGGAACTTTCTGGAAAGAGGGAATTGAGCAACTCCTGCTTGAAGTCTTGTGTGCCCACCTTTACTTCTTCTGTAGGCATACAGAACATGTGGTAGACCTTAGCCGCAGCTTAAGTATGATGGAAAGAATATATGGACAAAAAAGTCAATGTGAAATGTCAAGATGTCATGCTACATCTCTTCAAGGACATGTGTGTAGTTGTGTGTATGGGTGTGTGTAAGAGTGTGTGCCCACGTAAAGCACATCCTCTCAAGCATGAGTTGTATTTTGTGTGTGTTCCAACCACTCCATGCTCTTGCTTGAGGCAGGGTCATGTTAGCCTGGTATACCAGCCCCTCGTACTTAATTTCATTTTGTACAGAGGGTCTGGCGTCCCCTGAGTTAAAAGCAGAATATCAAGTTAGAGAGAGAGGACGGGGAGAGATAAATAGGCAGAGAGGGTGGGGGAGAGAGGGTTAGAGAGAGAAAAAGTGAGAGAAAGAGAGAGTCATCAGAGCTGTACAGTTGGCACATAGAAGGTCGCCCACGTAAGCGTTGGCATGTGCGGGGGAAGGGGTGGCATGTAGAGGGAGAGTTTGAGGGAGACAAGCACGAATAAATATTCATGTCTATGTTCCCAGACGGAGGGAGAAATGGAGGGAGGCCATTTCCACAAACGCAGCACTTCTTTCTTGGAAGGGTTTTTTTTTTTTTTTTTAGCTTCGGAAAACTTTGCATCAGGACAATCCTGAGTCAGTTGTATCAGTAATTATGAAGGAAACTGAAAGGATGAAATGGATGAAAGGATGAAATTGTATTACATTACATTACATTACGTTACACTTAGCAGACGCTTTTATCCAAAGCGACTTACAAAAGGAGGACATAATAGCGTAATAGACATAATAGTATTGTACATTAAGATCAGGTCGAAAATGTGTATGAATATTACACATTTTTACTTGCATTTATTATTATTATTGTTATTATTATTGTTATTATTACCATTCTATGTGTGTGCACAGGCACCTCCGTACATTGGCATGTGAAAGCATGTGCAGATGTTCACATGTGAATGTGTGTATGTAATGTAAATGCTCATTTGACATTAAATGTGTCTGTGTGTGTGCTTGCCCCACAGAAATTTCGTTTCGTGTCTGGCAGTGTGGCGGAAGCCTGGAGATCATCCCGTGCAGCCGTGTAGGTCATGTCTTCCGGAAGCAGCACCCTTACACCTTCCCAGGAGGAAGTGGAACTGTGTTCGCCAGGTAACCAGCCTGGCCGAAGCGCCTGTAAATCGGCACCCGTGCCATGCTTGGAATCCCAAATACCAGAGTGGCACAAATAAAACGGTGACAAAAACAAGCATCCAAATATGCTTCACTATATACCAAAAATACCAGAATACAGATGAGGTTTTGTTTTCTCACCCCCGCCCACTCCCACCTCGATAAAATTGTGAATAGTGATGTGCTTTAGTGTGCTGTGGAAGCGGGAGTTGGTGGATGGGCCCATCTAGTGGCCAGTTTGTAGAATTGCTAAAAGTACAAAGCACAACTATGCCACTAATAGAGAACATGAAGCACAGAGAACTGATCCCAACAAACATGGATACTGTACTGTCCAAAGATTTAGGCAGGTGTCTTCAAACCAGCATCTGTTCACACACAGGGGTACACACAAAGTCAGGGATTTTGCAGGATTATAGTCAGGTGTATGATTAACCAATTACACCAAATTGGTTGTATATGTCAGGAAGCATACATCCACAGAAGATCTGTGGTAGTTCTTCAAGATGTTTGGCGCAAGCTACCATCCAAGTTCCTTCAAAACCTCTATGCAATAGACCTACAAGAATTGATGCTGAGGCAAAGGGTGGTCACATCAAATATTGATTTGATTTAGGTTTCTCTTTTGTTCAGTCACTGCATTTTGTTAATTGATGAACATAAATGATTAACACTTCCATTTTTGAAGGCATTCCTAGTTGACAGCATTTTTTCACACCTGCCTAAGACAGTACTCTACATGCCCATGATGAGTGTAGGTACATTTCAGACCACAGCTGTACAGCCTTTCAGCAATTCCTTAATGTGTCATGACTGCGCTCATGTCACATTTTTGCTTCTGCAGGAACACGAGGCGAGCAGCTGAGGTGTGGATGGATGAGTTTAAGAACTTTTACTACGCAGCTGTGCCTTCAGCCCGAAATGTGCCCTACGGCAAGTAAGTGCCCTTCCACCTCTACTTCTACCTTTTTTAACTATATATGTTATCAAAATATTAACTACATAATTTCCATAATCACATATGTTAAAAGTAGTGGGCATGAAGGCCTCTGTCCACTTCTGATGCTACACAATATTTTGCCATTGTTCTTTTCTTTCTGTAGCATCCAAAGCCGTCTGGAGATGAAGAAGAGGTTGGCGTGCAAGCCATTCAAGTGGTCTGGAAAATGTTTATCCAGAGCTAAGGTATGGTCATGATGGCTACTGCAACAGAGATTCAGTCAAACTGTCAATCTATAACTGACTGACATGTCAGTGTTTAATATTAGGATGTTTTCAATGGTTTATCATATACCGTGTAGAGTATAGACAATGGGCAACATTCTTTTTCTCCCTGGAGTCATTTGTGTTTATACGCTGACATTAAGCCATATCCTCAAGTTGTTATGGTAACATTTGTTACACCATCAAGGATATGTGTTTAGCTGAGGAAGCGTTCTGGAAAATTTGCCAAAATACCTGCAGTACCACCCATCCGTCCTGTGATTTCATAAAAAAAGTATGATTTTGGTCTCCAGGGTCCTCCCTGTGTTCTGTTCTTTGATCTATAAATACGTGTTCCTTGCATTCACAATGTCAGTTCAATCTGACTGTTATTGAGGGAGCTTGCTTTTCAATCCAATGATTTCGTCACAGAGCAGACTGAAGTTGTTCATGTATCAACTTTTTAAATTATTGGTGGAGTTGATGTTTACTCTCAACATCACTCATACTCATAGTTCTTATCTCTTTGCCCTCTTCTTCTACCAGAGTGCCAGACCATCAGGACATTGCATTCGGGGCACTCCAACAGGGTAGCAACTGCTTGGACACGCTTGGCCACTTTGCTGACGGCGTGGTGGGAGTCTACGAATGCCACAATGCCGGAGGCAATCAGGTATCCATACGAGCACAGGTACAGATCCCCCTCTAAGCTTGTCTCATCCAGCCCAGTGGAGGGACACACGGGGTTGCACACGTCAGCGCACGGAACATGGTGAAACTGAGTGTGGTGGCTGGCCAAACACAGGTGGTCTTGTAAATAAGACACACACATACACTCATTGGTGTTATGTACATTTTGCTTTTTGACACAGTCAGGGGAAGCATCAATGTTTTGGTGTTTTTTTTTTTTTATTGGCTTATGGTGTGGCTCTTCACTTAGTCTCAGTAATATTAACTCTACAGGCTGAGAATTACATTATGCCTGATGGGGCATGATACACATGGCTGCTTTTATGATTAGGTCTTTCCTAGATCTGGAGACAAGTGGGTTGTTTTAATAATTACGCAGGCTGTTACTTCTAGCATGTAGTAAGTAAGTATTGATTAGATAGTACAGAGCACAATACAAACAAACAACCATAAAAACGTCCACTGGCCAATATGCTGCACAAGACCTAAAAGTCCATGGGCACTGATGAGAATGATGTGAGAAACATTATGTCCTAAAGTGATGGGGCATACTAGTCTAGTGGAACTGCTGACACTCGGGAGAGCACCACAAACACAGGTCTTTAATATATTGTGATCAATCTGGAGCGCAGATGTCAAAAGCCTTCACTCAAACTTCACAATATATATATATATATATATATATATATATATATATATATATATATATATATATATATATATATATATATATATATATATATATATATATATATATATATATATATACACAGTACTATGCAAAAGTCTTAGGCAGGTGTGAAAAAATGCTGCAAAACTTGGCTGGTAGCTTGCGCCAAACATCTTGGAAGAACTACCACAGATCTTCTGTGGATGTATGCTTCCTCACATATACAACCAATTTGGTGTAATTGGTTGATCATACACTTGACTATAATCCTGCAAAATCCTTGACATTGTGTGTACCCCTTCAAGATGTTTGGCACAAGCTACCAGTCAAGTTCCTTCAAAAACTCTATGCAATAGACCTAGAAGAATTGATGCTCTTTTAAAGGCAAAGGGTGGTCACACCAAATATTGATTTGATTTAGGTTTCTCTTTTGTTCAGTCACTGCATTTTGTTAATTGATGAACATAAATGACTAACACTTCCATTTTTGAAGGCATTCCTAGTTGACAGCATTTTTTCACATCTGCCTAAGACTTTTGCACAGTACTGTGTATATATATATATATATATATATATATATATATATATATATATATATATATATATATATATATATATATATACAACCCCAATTCTGATGAAGTTGAGACATTGTGTTAAATATCATTGACATTGTGTTAAATATAATTATAATATATAGAATGCAGTTTGAGATCAATTCCAACAGTGTGGCTCCATCATAAGGGCAACCAGATGCTAAAATGGACACCGTGCTGTCCAGATCTGTCAAATGTTATGCATATTAAGAAAGAAAACATGATGAAGACACCTACCAGTTGGGCTGGACAAGAAAGAAAGACCTTTCTTGTACAAAATAATCTTGTCAGTTAAGATAATTAACTGTGAAGTGTCCTCTGTTGTTTTTTTTTTAGTCTTACTCAAGTTTTCCTGCCTTTTATTGACAACGTCCCAACTTTTTTGAGACACATTGCTGGCCTAAAATTTTAAATGACCATAAATATCCCATACAACAACAACAAAATCCAGTTTCAATAACTGATATGTTGTCCTTGGACTATTCTCAAACACATATATTGCTTGTATAATTTAAGAATTATAGTATTTATTTTTTATTTACATTTAACACAACATCTCAACTTCATCGGAATTTTGGTTGTATGTATACACTGCGTGGGCCATAAAAAAACTGGACCACTTTTTAAATGTTTTTTTTTTTCCTCTCAATTATTTAGGCTTCCAAAATTGAAATCCATGCAAATTAAAGCTCATTTCATTCTCTTTCCAGTGATATCATGGTTTATGACTGTAAAATCAAGGGATGTCCAATATGGCCATTTGAATAAAACTATATCTGACAAAATTGTTGCCACGTACTTTCTCACATTTGCATTTTAATTCTGACAGTTTTCTGAAAGTGATGAGTTCAGATCCTGTTCTTGGGTTGGTTTATGGTTTTTCATGGACACCCATGTCTTTCTACAATAATAACATCTTCATCATGAAGCAAAGGGGAGCGGAGGGAATTTGTCACTTTTGCCTGTTTTCAGTGACGTGGTGAGTTGGAAAACTAGGGAAAATGGGAAAAAGTAAAAATTTTCATTGGTTGTTTTTTTTTTTTTTTTTTTTTGGAATATCCATGGTCATACTATTGCTTGCATGCGTATAAAGCATATCACTGGAGAGAGAACTGAATGAATGTGCTTTAATTTGCATGATTTAAAACTGTGGCAGCCTCACAGATTCAGGAGATGAACATTTAAAAGTGGCTCTTTTTTGTTTTGGCCCACCCTGTATATAAATCAGGCTGCTCAACAGAATTGTAATTTCACTATATGTCTTAATTTCAGTATTTACTTGTATGTGTCAATAACGCTTCTTGAATCCTTAAATATATTGGCTAAATGGTATGCCATTATCATATTACACAGGACAAAGTAGGCTTACTCCATCACTAAGAATGGTCAGTCATAGGCTGCAATGTTGGAAGACCAGTGCTGTGGCTTTCTGCATCATCAGTGTTTTCCCCAAAGCGTCTAAGCGTATCGGCACCGATACGCTTCTTTTTTCGCTGATACGCATCAAGTTTTGCGAGACGCTTTCATAAAATGCCGATACGCTTAAAAATCATGCACAAAAACATTCCCCCCGGGATTTTCCCCGAACAAGAAGCCCCAATGTAGTCAAATGTAGGCTGCGTTTTTAAGAAACTTCCGTGGTGGGTGTGTAAACTACTATACTGGCGAAACTGGCCAATCACATGCCGATTACAGTGCTCCTTTGTTTTTTTTCCGCCAGTCACCTCGGGGCTACTAAAACCATAGACATATAAACCTAGACGCCGCCTTCCGCGTAGAACCATACGTTATCCTCGCCGCCATATTGGATGTGGCAAAGTGGAGATTCTTCAACCGTCTCTAGACAGTAGCCTAGAATAAAGATGCCTCATTCATGTGCTGCGTTTAACTGTACTAACAGGTTTACCGTCCAAACGAGGTCACATGGTATTACCTTTTACAGATGAGACTGGAAAAATACTTTTCATTGTATTTGGCCATTATAACGTAATTTTACAAACAGAAGTAACTGACTTTGTGCCTAATATGAAGTCTCGCGCATAATAGCTGCTCGGTGAAACCATGCTTTCAAACAACGAAGAAGTCTTTCCTATTTAACTAAATCCGTAACTACGCTGATTGTTGTTAGTTGCTTAACTAACTTTGCACATACTACATAGGTTTCACAAAAATAAAGAGATGAAAAGGCAGTGGGAGACAGATGTGCGACGGGAGGGGTTTTCTGCTACTCCGTCATCTGCAGTGAACACTTCAGAACGGAGCATTTTGACAGGACCAGAGCGTCAGGATAAGAGAGGGAGCTATTCTTTCTGTCTTCAGTTTCCCAGCTCATCTCCACAGAGAATGTGTATATAAGCAGCGATGATTAGATACTTCAGTGCCACACTATGATGAACATGTTTTTTCCCTTTCTGAATGTGAACCTATTTTGTTTTGGTATGACGTTAGAATTTGGCCGAAGTCAGTTTGATTCAGCTCCCTTTATTCAACGGGATTAGGCCTAGGTCTGTGTGGTGACTCAATAAATAAAACAGTTAATTTTTAATTTTTAATTCACTATTTCCAGTCAAATTTAGATCGGTATTGCTCGACCCCACCTCTGCTACACGGAATATTGACGAGTATTTCGCACACTATTTATAACCATCACGTTATAAACGTTAAACGTTAGACTATTTAGGCTGTTGTTTTGATGCCTGCTTGTTTCCCAGATATATACGTGTGTGTCTAAATGGGTGAATAAAATGCATCGAGTTAAATACCTTTGTAGAAAGGCGCTTTATGAAGTTCGGCCCATTTACTTCCACTGGTTTACGGGGTAAATTTGCCACATCCAATATGGCGGACACGCTGACGTATGCCAGCAACGGGCCAGCAGCTCAATGCGGCGTCTATGTTTATATGTCTATGACTAAAACTGCCTGACTTTGACTGTAAATGCCATAGTATGTCTATGGTAAATGCTACACAAGAAGGAAGGAGAACGCTCTCCTTGGGACATGCTCATATAGCAAGAAAACTTTCTCCACAGTGTACAGAATGCGATCGGATCATCTAGCTGCTGAAAGAGAGTGAGAGAGAGCGTGAAAAGCAAATCCTACTTTATGTAGAGCAGAGTCAAGACTGTTTCATTGAATGGGACACTCGTGGAATTTAACTAATAAATTGGTCCTTACGTCTTTCTGGATTTGTTGATGGTTCTTTTTAACAAAGTGTCACAATCCGCAATTATTTGTGATTATTTCAAGCCGAATAGTGTAGTGCTACGTTGTTACTGTTTGGATTTCCAGAAAATTAGCTTCATTTCAGACCGGGCTGCAGCCTGTATGGGGTTGTTAGCGCGCTAACGCTAGCGAACTACGCTAACATAATGTTTTAAACTGAAAACTGCCACTTTACTCACCAACACCCACCTAGATACTAATACTGATATTAGCTGAAGCGGAGAAAGTAATATAAAGTTGTAAGGTTATTGCAGCATGTTAAATTCAAGGTGAGTCGATGACTGTTAGCATTACCACATTACCAATCATTTCAATGAGCTAGTTCGTTAGCTTGTTACAGGAACACTGAAATAAGAATTTGTTGTCATCAGACATCATTCTAGATAATACTACACTACACTGAATTATATTTATCTGCAGAATCTAAGATCTGTGGTACCAATTCAGCTTTCATGTGGCCATACCAGTTTTTTGTTCTATTTGTGCCAAAAAATGCAACATTTTATTAAAAGTGTTATGTTTCCACCAGCCTTCTGGGACCAAAATTTAGCTTCAGATCTTCCTAGAATGCACCATTTTAGCTCTAGAATTTTTGTTTTTTTCCCAGGGTGCATGCCCACCAATCCTCCTAGCTACCGTGCCACCGTGTCATCGTATTTACATCAAAATTTAAACCCTTCTTTTTATTTCTGGGGAAAACACTGATCATCCTGCTGTATAATTGCAGTGTCACAAGTCTAATATCAAATCTTTCCTCAGTTGAAACTGTCCAGCCTAGACTTCTTTTCATCCCTTATGAAACTTCTTTTTAAAGGCTTGTGTTGCCGGCATTGCTTTGACATAAATGTTTTACCTTTTAACATGGTCATACTGTGCCGGAAGGGTTTGAATGCTATTAGAAGCGAAAAATAGTCAGAGTAGGACTTCAATTACAAAGGCACAAGCTAATCAAAGCTGAACAGGGAGAAATACTGTGGAAGTTTTTGAGCTCAATAGCTCAACATCAATAGATCTCATTATAAATGTTTTCTACCGCCCAGGGACATCAGATACATTTGCTGGCTTTTGCAGCCAGATATTGCCAGATATTGTGTTTGTGTGTGTGTGTGTGCGCGCGCTTGTGCATGCGAGTGGAACGAGCACATGTGTAGGAGTGTAAACATATGTAGGCCCGCTGAATAGTGTAATTGTGTGCTTGTGCACTCTTTACACAGCGGGCTCATACATGTTGGCATTTGCGATGTGTGTATGTTATTGTTAGCATGCTCTTACTGCCTCCTTTGTGTTAGGAGTGGGCCTTAACCAAGGACAAGTCAGTGAAGCACATGGATCTTTGCCTGACGGTGGTGGACCGCACAGCAGGATCACAAATCAAACTTCAGGGTTGCCGAGAAAATGACAGCCGGCAGGTGAGTGAGCTGAGCGCAGATGCAATTGATCACAGTAACCATCACTACCTGCCTCTAAAGATCAGCAAGTAAAAGGCCTCTTTAATTCTGCCTTTGAAATATTAACTTGGTATCATTGGAATCCTTGGATCAAGCCAAGTTCAACAAATCATATGACGTCAATATCCTGTTTTCACAGGTCACAAATTTTGTCCAGTATTCCCAAAACTTGGCAAATACAATCTTCAAACCAAGCCTGGCGATTTGATCAGTGAAAGTCAATTTGCTTGTAACTTCTAATGTGTTTGTATTAAAAACATAAGTCCTGAGTGGGTTAATAAAACAAAGGGTCCCAAGACCAAAACATGCAAAATCATCATGGCAACCTGATTATGGTGGCTGCCATATTGAATATTTTGAAAATGCAACTGAATTTTCACAGGCCACAAATTTCGGTCAATTATTTCGAAAATTGGGCAGAGATGATCTCCAGACTAAGCCCAATAAACAATATACCAGTTGTGTGATCAGTGAAAGCATTTGCACAACACAGCCAACCTAAATAAATGACAAAGCCACCAAACAGGAAGTGAGGTCATATAACAGGAAAGATTTCCTGTTATGCCAAACAAACTTTACAGACTTTACAAACTTTACTTGGGGCCCAATAAGGAGGAGGCATGCCAAAAATGGCGCCATTGGCCATTAGGGGGGGCTGTTATAGGAAAAAATGTATAGGTTATGGCAGTGGCCTCTTCTGTTGTTTTCATTCGATTTTAGATTTAGGCCAGCACTCTAAAAAACGTTTAGATTACACGTCGAGTGAAGCCTGCTCCTATCTTTGCTTTATATGGCAGTGGTTCCAAAATGGGGGTCGCGCCCCCCGGGGAGTCGCGGGGGCGGGGACGGTGGAAGGGGGCGGCAAGATGATTTCCAGAAGTAATGCTTTTGCCTGTTTGCTAACCAAGGTAGCTCAAATCAACTTAATAAAATATGAAACTAATAAGTATGGTTATTATCAACAAAAGAAAACATAAGCTTGGGAAATAGGTTGGTTCAGAATGCTGCTCCCATCAACACTTCACCCCGGCAGAGGACCATCACTGTCCCATTAGCGGTCATCAATCATGTGACCTGTTCTATTGCCCTGCCCTGCCCGATTAGCATAGCTATCAGCAGACACTCCTCTGCCGATTACCTACTGTTTAAATCTGCGTCCCAACGTCGGGTTTTCAGAGCAGTAAAAGGGAGAAGGAATCTATGTTCCAGACATCAACCTCGGATCCACTGCACTGTACAATGTTTTAGAAGAGAATTTCAGATTGTTTTCAATCTCCCAATTCTAAACGCCCTAGGACTAGCAAGACTTCTAAAGAAAGCGGGACAGAGGAGCCAGAGGAGAGACATGCTGACACAGCAGGGAATTCATTAATTCTGGTTTCATGTGCATTATTATAAATCAGGTGCAACACCCTCTGTGTGTTGTGTACTCATCATAGATGCTGTCTATTGAACTTACCACTAAAACAAGAAGGATGATTTGTCTCCTCTGTAGCTTGGAAGATGCAAGACTCAAAATGAATGACATTTTTTTTACATTTGTAACACAGGACAGTTTTCCATGTCTTCTGGGTCCTTCTTAAATTACAAATGTTGAAAATGTGTATTTAATTTTGAAATAATGGAGTCTTGCATCTTCCAAGCTACAGAGGAGACAATTTTTTTCGTAAGTTCAAAAGGCAGCATGTATGATGGTATGGGGGTGCGGTAGTGATTGGTTATGGTGTGCTTATTTATCTGGAGAGTTAAAATTAATGCTGAAGGATATATATATATATATATATATATATATATATATATATATATATATATATATATATATATATATATGTGGCTGGTAAAATCATGTCGCGGACATGAGACCCCTTTTTTGTACAAAATCATCTTGTCAGTTAACATAATTAACTGTGAAGTGTCCTCCGTTTTTTCTTTAGTCTTACTTAACTTTTCCTGCCTTTTATTGACACCGTCCCAAATTTTCCGAGACACGTTGCTGGCCTAAGATTTGAAATGACCATAAATATCCCATGCAACAACAAAACAAATCCAGTTTCAATAACTGATATATTGTCTTTAGACACATATATTGCTTGTATGATTTGAAAATTATAGCATTTCTTTTTTATTTACATTTAATACAACGTCCCAGCTTCATCTGAATTGTGGTTGTACTTTGACATTTTCCATTTACCATTATTTAGGGTTATTTGCACCTAAAATAAAAACAAAAAATATATGAGTAGGGCTGTAAAAAAGGGAATACATTTTTGGGATGTCCTGTATTCATATGATGCTGCGATACAGCTTTATGAAATTGCCATATACATACACAATCTGCTTAAACGATCCAATCTCTTAGCACCTCTTTAACATTGTGCATTTTTTTGTTTTGTTTGTGTGTGTAGAAATGGGAACAAATCGAAAGCAACTCCAAGCTGCGGCACGTGGGCAGCAACCTGTGTCTGGACAGCAGGGGGGCACGCACAGGGGGGCTGACCGTGGAGGTGTGCAGCCCGTCACTCACACAACAGTGGAAGTTCACCCTCAATCTGCAGCCCTAGTCCCAACTCTGATTCATCCCCTATCCCTTTCAGCCTTCCCTCCTTCCATCCGTCCCCTCCTTCCACATTTCTCTCTCTCTCTCTCTCTCTCGTCCATCCACCCTAGTAAGGCCTTGACTGGGCTGCCTAGTGGCCTTATGGGCTACACTATCCAGGACCCTGAGTGCTGGTCACGCACCTCTGTGGTGTGGAAGGATTCTGATGGACAAAACAGCATTGAAGTGTCAGAAACAAACTGTGTGTGTGTGTGTGTTGAAGATTTCCCATTCAACTATATACCTCATTGTTTTAAATTTTGGTCCAGCTTCTTGGAAAAGTGAATCTTCAGTTTTTTTGTCCTTTAGTAGTTTTTAATTTCTTTTTAGTTTATTCTTTCTTCTTTATGACACAATTAAGATGGAATAATCACCTTGATGGGACTTTTTTTCTAGTCTATATTTTTCTATTTCAATATTTTTCTCCATTGAATTTCCACCACATTTCTGAAAGAAAGAAAACAACAAAGAAAATCGTTTTTTCTTCTTTTCTTCTTAAGTAACAAATATTGTCGAATGTAAAGAAAAACAAAAAAAAACTACTCGATCGTGGCTCCCGCACAGGCCCTTGACAGCCAGTCAGAGCCGGCCACAAGCGATTGTTCTTGGAGCACACGCGGGGTTTGTTCCTTAGGTTGGTTCTGGGTGTATTTGGGCTGCCCACAGGGAGAGAACTCTGCACCTGAGCACAAATCTCCCTGTCAGACTTTGATGAAAGTTGAAGCTCTTGGCCTTTTGTTGATACATTTTGGGTGAGTGGTTAGGTGGGGGTGGGATTTGGGGGTAAGGAAGTTAGAAGTCTGAAGTGAATGGACTCGATGGATCTCTTGAGGATGGGGCCAAAAGGGAGGGTTTTTGGGGGTAAAGACTAGCCTTGTTTTCTACACTTTATACCAGGGGTCATTTTTTGTCTTTGGTATTAATGGACAGGGAAACAAAAAGGTGCAGCGCCGATCACAACCAGAACGACATTCTGACTGCCATCCCCTTCTGACTGACAGAATTATGGAGGGCAGAATTATAGGGCGAGTCCAAGAAGTGGTTTTGCTGCTGGGTTCTCTGGTGCGTGTAGCACTGGCTGCTGCCGCCATCATGTGCAAGTCAATGTCCTCTTAGGCCCGTTTCAGCCAATTACAGACTGAGGAGGAGGGGCACAGATACACAATGTATTTAGATTCATTTCGTGTTTTCCCCACTTTCTTTGGGGGAGAAAAGAGAAAACTAAACCAGATGTTTTTTTTTATTTGTTTGTAACATCATATAGAAGAATCAAGTTGTTATTACAAATCAGTAAATATGAACTGATGGTTCAGTATATTCTCTTATTCGTTTCTCACTGTTCTGGTGTAAATTGTGTCAACTTGTTTGATTTCCTGCCCTGTACTGCCTGTCTTGTGTCCGTGTGTCACTCTGTGGGCACATCTTGTTGTCCAGAAACAAAGACTGTCTGGGACTACAACAGGCTTTTGTGCAGAGTATATTTCATACAGTTTTTCTGTGCCCAGAATGTTTTGGTGGGTGACTTATGTGAGAGATTATGTCTTACACTTGTATGACACAATTGCAGTCTTTTAGTTTTTTTTCCCCTCCTATGTCTGAACCATGACAGGTCTTGTGACTTGCCGATTGCATATAGCACCAATACTTGACTATCTTATTTGTCTGTCTCTCTCCCTCTCTCTTTGTGATTTGTCTAACACATTAAGAACTGTTTTGTGTGTATGTGTGTGTTTTCCAATGACTTAAGGTGATCGCCTTTTAACAGATATCCATTATACTGTAAGCGGAGACAGACATAGCTGTGATTTTGTTGAGAAGACTTTGATGAGTTAATTGTTATTTGTCCCCCAGTAACCTCTCTGCAAAAGAAAGCGTGGGTTGCCGCTAGTCTGTAGGGCACAGAAGGGAGAAAAGCAATAAGATTTTTCTTGTTCTTGTTTGTGTATCATTCTTTTTCCCCTCACGCTCCCACCCACCTCCAGTCTTGCTTCTAGCTCTGACATGATGGCACAGCCTTACACCAATAGCTTGTAAAACATGCGGTACTTCATGATTTTGGTTTCGCTTTCAGTGGCCTGGCCAAAATCGTCTTTTTAATGTGTTTTGAAGGAGAACACATAGGGGCTGTTATTCCCCCATAGCTGTGTTGCTATAATAGATATATATTTTTTGAGTCTGTCGGGATACGCCAACGTCATTGTAATTAATTTATTCTAGAATAGGCAATACTATTATGATGTGACTTTCAGTTATCATTTGCTTTGGCTAGCCCCTCTTCTATGGTATGACGGTAAATATGTGCGCCCAGACATGTCTCTCAGATCATCTTGACATAGTTCCCTCTTACTTTCTGTAAAAGTTGTTTGTGAATGACATGAAATGGCTAAATCTGTCTGTACTTTTACCTTTTTAACTTTTCAAATGGCCTTTTGTACAGGGAGACACCAAAATGTAGAGGTCCTAATAATTACAACAAATGAATTAATGAAAATGTGAAAGAAGACAACCGTAGAAAAGAAAATAAATGTCTGTTTAACTGCAACTTGCAGTTGATTGATATACACTTGCCCCAGAGCGTGTACAATGATCCTGAGGCTGAAACTGTCCAGCGATATGACACTGCAGGCTACAAGAGAAGCAGAGCGGGACAGGCCAAAAGGAAAAGAAGAGAATAAAGATATTTTCCCCCAGGCACCCACCACCTAGGGAGGCCAAACAAAATTGTGCGTGTGTGAGTGGGCTTGTGTGTGTGTTTCACATTTCTGTCTTTGTTTTGGATGTCAAGAGTTTTTGTAACAAGAAATTTAAATACAATCAAGGTTTGTTGTCCTTGCTGAGTGGAGCAGATAGTTCCTGGGAAAAGTGATAATCCACAAATGGCAACAGTGTCCTTTTTTAAATGTTAAATTGGATCTAATGTTTACATTTGCACAGTGTGCCAAAGTTATTTACTGTTTAATTTACATTTGTCAATACATTTTATTAAAGATAAAATCATGTTAAATTCATATGTAATGGAAGATGTGAGATCTTTGATTCAAAACACAATATTATTTGAGAAGTGATTTTTGAATTATTTCTATGTTTTGATTATTTTCTCCAAATAGACCCACAGTAGAGCAAGGAAACTGTTGTGTCCAATGGAAAAAAAAGACCGGAGGCTCACCTTTTGTAAATGTGTATATGTGTGTATATACAATCAGTATGTCCATGCATGTACATACACACACATAAACTTGCAGTCTATAGTGAACTGGTCTACTGTACAGAGCTTGTAACTGTTCATTGTTTTATAGATATGGCGAAAAAAATACTTTGAATGAAAAAAAAAACGATAACTTAAATAAATGGATTTATATAAATATACGTATAAATTTAGTCTGTGACATTTTTTTGATTTCCCTACGCACACACAGGGGAATGTCTCCAGTGCCTGTGTCCCAACCTATTTCTAGCAGACATTACACCATCTATGTGATGATACACAGTGAAGCTTTTTGAGCAATGTTGCCAGGCAAAATTAATAACAGATGCTCTTTAGCACTTTCCATTTTTATCGTTGCAACTTAAATCATCAGTATGCAACTTTCCGTGATCATCCAATCAGAATATAAGGAGGCTGCCCAACAGCATTGTTTAAAAAGTTGCCCAATGTATCAGCACTTTTACGCAAAATGTACATGAGGACCCAGTGGGAGTCAAGTGCAGGGATGATTGCAAGCATGGCTGTAATGGAGGGTAAACACAAAGTTTACAGTTTACCAACTTCAAATAATGGAAATAGAGTGCCACCTCACATAGTTTATTCACCTTATAACAGAGTTTATGCAGCAAATTCTAACTTCAAATTTAAATCATGCTGTCTTAACTTACGATATACATTATGGGGCAGTGGTGGTATCGGACCTGTGACCGCAGCATTGCAGCTTCGAATCCCGGGTCACCAGTAGTGCCACTGAGGTACCCTGAGCATGGTACTGTCCCCACACACTGCTCCCCTGCTCTCACCCATTGTCATGGCTCCCCCCTGCTCACGTTCAAATGGGACTTTCACATTATATTACAAGCATATACATTTATGGTACATGCCATGTGGCTGGTGATTGTGAAAGTAAGGGAGGAAGGATGGTGAAACGTACAATAGACTTCAGTGGTGGTTTTCGGAGGAGAGTCCTCCGCACAGCAATTTCCACTTGCAGCAGGGGTTGATGTCAGTAGTTTGACACAGAGAAGGATTTTTGTGGATTTTGATGAGAAATAGCGCTCTGATCAGTATTTTATCAGATTAGTCAACTCAATTTTGAGGTTTATTTTTTTGCTTTCTCAAAATGTTTGAGGAATGAAATGATGATCCTCCCTTTCCTCAGTGGAGCCTATATGGATATATTTACTCATTGCTGTAAAAGCATAGAACCTTAAAAAACATTTAACTTAAACTTAGTTGGTATAACTGACATAACTTTATTATTTTATGTAATGGTTTGATTTTACTTGCACAGAGCAGTATATTTTGTTTATAATACTGTACAGTGTTTTATAGTGTTCTACGTTGCTTTGGAGAAAAGGCTTTGCTAAATATTATAACTGTATGTAACAGACCAGTCAATACCACAGTTGATGTTTTGAATGTCTAAAACACCTGATGCTGCACAGTGCGTCCACCTCACCATGCCTGCACTTTGCAGGACTATGCTTTTAAAATAATTTGAACGAGTTCTGCCAAAGGAATTGAACGTGTTCTATTGGAAATGGAGCACTGGTAAAACACAGTTAGGCACCATGCAAGCTGTGGCTGCCAGGATGCTGTTCACAAAGACACAGTTTCTTGTGAAAACCCTTAAGACTTTTTCCTTACAAGCCAAGGTTAGGTTTGATCTGGTCTGAGCAAGAACAAGCAATACAGAGCTGCATACAGTACCCGTACTCCTTTAAAGCATGCAAATGGAATGGCATGCCCTGGCTCTTTTTGTTTTCCCCTCCAAGTGCGAGGTATTTGTGTTGGGGGATGATGGACCCATCTGACCATCTGTCACTTTTATAGAGGCTGAGGAGCTGCGACGCCTCAGTGTACATGTAGCTGAGATATGCCAAGATCATAACGGCAACCTGAACTAAGTTTTTTTTCTTTGAGTCTTTTTGTGTAACCACAAGTTTGTTTGCCATGCAATTTAATAGCATGAGTATTACAAAGGTCATTTTTTACAGCTTTTATCAGCCATACTTAGCTATATAAACCAGACAAAGCCGGAAGCCCTTGTCTGGTGTAACTGGTCATTATTCTTTAGTTATGATTACTCTCCATAATAACGTTCACAGTACTTAACCTTGCCTTAACACAAGGTAGTATGAGAAAATATGACATACTGTGATAAATGGGAGGGGCCAATGGAAGTAACACACGTGCACACAAGGAGAATTCTGCCATTCTGCCATCTCATTTGTGGTTCAACAAAGAACTTAAAAAGCTTGACAGTGTTCACATTAACCAAAGTTTGTCTCTAGCTCTTTGCACAATTACTTATTTTGTGCTACTGTGCCAACAACTGTTATGAAGACTGCTGTGGGTGTATAGATCTAATTGCTGACCTTTCATCTAGCAGGAAATGCCTTTAAACACTCAGCAAAGTCAGAAATAGTGAATTTCCAATTTTCTGTGAAAGTAACCATTATCTGATGGATATTGATATAGAAGTTAATGGCTTGTTCATGCTTGCCAATAGTTGTGTTTTTTATTATTATTATTATTATTGAATGCTGCGGCAGGTAACTGGATAATCTTGTGCATTTGTCCACAACGATAAAACAGCAGTAAGCCGGCCTGGATCTATGTCAGACGTGACGTGTACCTTTTTTAGCCAACTGTATCCCAGTTCCAAACAGGAAGTTGGCCTCATCATGCGGCACATATAACCTGTGAGTGGCATTGTAGAGGAACACTACGTGTGTGTACCATGTCTCCCGTTGGTGCTGATTAAAACATCTGAACAGCAGCAGTTTTACAAAGTCATTACATTTATTAGAAGTGTGCAAATCAGTGTAAACTTACATCAACATAGGGGTGGTGGCATGTGTTGTTTA
Organism: Coilia nasus; assembly: GCA_027475355.1. Taxonomy (NCBI): domain Eukaryota; kingdom Metazoa; phylum Chordata; class Actinopteri; order Clupeiformes; family Engraulidae; genus Coilia; species Coilia nasus. The sequence goes on along the minus strand of CM050204.1, from coordinate 4,384,289 downwards.
AGGAGGTCATCAGACATCAGGATGGGACACTTTTCACATTGGCGTCACAAAAAGCAACAACATGGCTACACACAAGAGGACAAGTTGAACACACACGGACACACACATGTGCACACATACACACATACACAGGGGTCATTCCATGCCAATTAAACAAACATTGAGAAAGGTTCATGGGCACCAGCTCAGATTTTGCTCAAAATTGCCCCAAATATACAGCGGTGTCAATCCCAGGTTCAGAAAGTAAAAACCCCACCACAAATTTGATCCAACCAGTTCTGAATCAGCTAACCGTAATGAGCACTCAAGACAGGTAGATCAGCTACTTAGTGAAGTCACCTGTGTTAGAAGGAAAACGTGGCAGGGTTTTTTACTTTCTAAACCCAGGATTAAAAAAATATACCTCTATAGGAGCAATGAAAAATCCCCAAGTTTCAGATGAAAATATCAAGCGGATTAGATTTAATGGCCCCTTAAACTTTATACAAGACATAAGTACTCTTGTCAATTCGCACTTGGTTTTTTAGAATCCTCTGTCACAATTGGGCCAGGCAGTGTTGATTAAAAGTTAATTGATTAAAAGTAGATTAAAGTTAAAGGAATATATCTTTTCACCTCTGATCATCAGCTACGAGACCTCCAATTGACTAAGACCTAATTATTCACCCGATTAGTGTTATTCAGGAATGTATCTTTGAGGAGAAACAAAACATCATGATATAAAACATTAAATAATGGTTTTAGAGGGTACTCTAAATGGTAATGGTCACAGCTCAGAAAATATCCTTCGTAACCCCTTTTTCAGGGGGGTGGATGACGATATAGATAGTAGCCCAGCGTAAATGACACTTTAAACACTTAAAAATACGTCTTGGCTATGCCTGATGTGACTGAGAACATCTCAATTCCATTCCTTTATATTTTACTGAGCTTGTGGAAAGAAGCAGTTTTTCTGTACACAGCCAGCTTGAGCCCACAGTCCAAGGGGTATTTTCTTAGCTGTGACCATTTTCAGTACCTTCTAAAACCACTATTTAATGTTTTAAATTCAAGATATTTTGTTTCTACTTAATGACTCATTGCTAAATAACACTAACCAAGTGTAGGTCTTGGTCAATTGAGGGTTTTAGCAGCCGATAATGTAATAACTGCCTATAACGTAATGTAGCAGTAATGTAAGAAAATGTCTGAAACAATATGTAATAATAAAACGTAATAAATGTAATAACCTTTAACTAATAATGTAGTAACATACTGTATTACATTATTGATAAGTTATTACATTATTGGCTGGTTTAAAAACTGCTGCCAATAATGTAATAATTTCTTAATATCATTTAAAGGAACAGTATGTAAGAAATCAATGTAAATTAATCATGAAATGGCCCTGATATATCACCAGACATTAAGGAATCATGATAATTTCAAATACTTTCATCACTGACAACAGTAATCCAGCCTGAATATTCCCATTTCCATATAAGTTGCAGCCCTCAACTTATGTTGATGTTGTCATTATGTGTATATTATGTGTATATTATGTGTTTTGGCCTGTTGCGCCACCCTCCACTTATCTGATTTCGGCAACCTAGCTGGCAACCTCTTGTCGGGGGGAAGGGATACTATGCTCTGCAGTATTTCGAACGTGATTGCAGTATCAGTTTTGGCCACAAACTTACATGCTGTTCCTTTAATCCTTTCAGATTTATTAATTGGATTTAAAGTGTCACACTTTGGGACATATTGTTTCTTTCGTCTCTTTCAAAGCTGCTTAAATACCTTAAACACTTACACAACGGACCTACACTCTCCCTCAATATCTTTCTGTGCCTCTTACAGGGAACGATTAGGATTTTTAGGGGTTTGATACATCTCTTCCTCCTTAGAAATTAGGACTATTTGTCTATTTACCTTGAAGGTTACAATTATTTTTATCAGCTCCTAGCCATTCAGGTGCTGACATACATGTATATGTTTGCATATTCAGACAATTACCCACATGTAAAGCGTACAATGAAATCTAAATGTGAGTATTCTCAAATAATGAAAACACGCTTTCATTTTAATTCAACCTTTGAATTTAACCACACACCTTTTTTCCAAAATGTTTTAAAATTGTTCAAATTAAAGTACCTGGCAGTATTATGGCACTTGTCCACTTTTCAAAATCTTGATACAAAACACTGGACTGTAAAGCAGAGAACAGTTCCAGTAGACCCAATACTCTACTGTACATATAAATAGATAAATAATTATGACTGCTAGATAAGAGTGACAGTTATGTACAGAGAAAAACAGTGTGACCAGGTCTTTTAACAGCTATTTAAAAGAGACAACAGTAACAATAAATTCTGAAGTAGTGTGACACTTTTAATTTAATAAATACATTTTTAAGTAATATTAAGTAATTATTACATTATTGGTTGCAGTTATTGCATTTTAAAGTTTTTAAAATTAAACCAGTCAATAATGTAATAACTAGCTAATAATGTAATAACTTATTACATTGACATGGTGTCCATGGAAGCACTGGAAGTTGGCATGGAATGACCCACAGGCAATCCACACTCCACCCAATTTACTGCCCCCTTTAAAATCAAGATAAACCACAGTTAGGGCTCATTCACACCAAACACTTTCCGTATACAGCGCGTAGACAGCAAGTGCCCATTTTCTGTCCGTATTTGTTTACAATGCACGCTAACAAATTAGACTATTCACACCGCACGGGTGATCTGACCGTATTCTGTCACATATACACACATATTGTACACGGTTACGTGCTGTACACGCTCAAGTCGGTGTGAATGAGCCCTTAGAACACACATGAGCTGGACACAAAACAGTTTCTAGAGCTGACACAACATCCATACAGCACACTTGTCATTTAAAGTTAATAAATACAGATTGAGTCACACTGAATTCTGTTTTGCGCTTGATTAGATACATGGTGATATTTGGTCCAGCCTACAGTAGACACATTCCATAGTGTGTTACATGGCAATCTGGCTCTCCCAAACACAATGGCAACTCTTTTCTCCCTACCAAATTTGGTCACATATGAACACTGCCCATTCAAAATGTGTTTTCATCTAAAACTTGTCCAGCACATCAACCTCTCAGCTGAGCACAGCACTTCATATAGTGTAAGAACTGCTACAGTTGTGACGTTACTTGTTTCTGGTTTGTATTTTCTTATACTGAAAAACTCTCTTCCCTCAATGCAAATAAGTAGCACCTGTAAAGGCTTATATTCCATCTCTTGGCTAATAGTTTTGTATAGTCTATATAACTACAGGATTGCAGAGATGTAGCCCTGAGGTCAGCAAGATATTTTTTGTCAACTTTCAGTCACACGAAGAGTGAAAACACACTGTCTACATAGTTCCTCCTCTTCATGTGAGTACCAGTCCTCATCCACAACATGGATGGACCATCTACACAGGAACCACATCCAATAATAATAAACATCCATAGCAGCTGGAGCCATCCACCTACATTAAGTTCTCCATCACTGGCGAACATCTGTAAAGGATATGTATGATGTTTGCTTTGTGGTTGCTGACTAGTATTGATGAATCATTATGCAGGTACTAAAGAGGTCTTGACTGTAATTTCAAAGTTTCAGACACTCACACCATCGAGACAACAGACAACCTTACAGCACACAAATATTCTGAAGAATAATAATAATAATAATAATAATAATAATAATAATAATAATTCTTCTTCTTCTTCTTCTTCTTATTATTATTATAAAAGTAAGTTGAGAAACCATTACAGGCAAACCAATCTGTCCAATAATCTCCCATTTGCAGTACAGTTAATAAACAGTGCCTGACATAATTCCTATTGTATTATGTTTCAGTGTGTAGTTGATAAATTGACTTACTATACAAAACAAGATATTCATTTATATTGTACGTGGACATCTCATCAGTTATTTACATAGACCGTGTTCACAAAAATAAATTACATCACAATTTCACAATGGAATAACTGATTAAGAGTTGAGTTTTTTTAAAACATATCACACATATTTTCAAAAAATGATCTAGTAATTACAATATGTTTACATACAGTACAGTTGCAGGCAACATTTTAAGAAATATCAACTCTTTAATCAACATAAGGTACAGCTAGAAAAGGCATTTTACATCCTCGTGTGTCAGAATCAAGCAAGCAAACTGGTTAAAAACAAAAATGTAAATACCAACCAAACAACATAGGAACATAGTGTGTCTCTGACTAAAACTTTACACAATACAATGTTCCAGGATGTTGGTAAAATGATTGGTGACGGTCAATGCCAATGACAGCATGCAATCCAGGAGATGGTTTGGAGGCTGTGTCAATATCATATTCACCGCCTGAGTACAGCAGCAAACAGTGACTGGATGGCAAATGTGTGTGTGTAATGAGAACTATTAGGCAGTGTGAGCATCACTCATCTCCACACCTTCAGGTTAATATTAACGACCCTCTTCTTCTCTTGCCACCAGGGCAGAAGTTGTTGTTTCCAGGGGAAATTATGGCGACACATTTGGGCAAAAATATACAAGAGTGGCAATGATTGTGCACCATTAATGGTGGCCTGATGGCCTCTATGTGTGTATGTACTGTATGGATGTATGCATGTATGTATGTATGTATGTATGTATGTATGTATGGGCTGTAGGTGAAGCAGGAGTCCAAAGACTCATAACCCTGATGAGCATTCACAGTCAGGGAATAGATGAAACACAAAACAACACACTCCTGTAGGTCAGCATCACGAAGGACATGCAGCGCAGACTGCACAGGAACAAGATGTTTGTTGCAGTGGCTACTGCATTACCCCTTGTTTTTAAGGGACACATACTGTACCTCTCACTACCCAGGACCTGTCATACACACCATGTATTTACACACCTTACTCTCCTCCTCTGGGTTTTACAGCCAGATAGATACAGCAAACTAGATCTTCTTTTCGATGCTGTAGTTTTTCATCACTTTTCACTGGACCATGACAGTGAAGTTATGTGCATAACAAAGAAAGGCACCATGTGACCATACAGAACATGACTGGACTTATCGGGCTGCAGTAGCTCAAGAGAAATCATAAACTTAGGCCAGACATTTCTCTGGAGCTAGGAGATGGTGATAATGTTATCAGTTGCTTTTGTGTTGAGGGTTGTAGTGATCGAAAGTGCAGCTACACTTCCTATCAATAGACAAACTGTCATGCTTCCCATCTGAGCATGGATGGGAAATCAAAAAAATAATGTTTCTCTGTTATGGATTTAGTCCTTGCATGCTTGTATTGATCTGCTATGCCTAATTTATTGGGATTTGGAACACAAAATGACATTAATTGCTTAAAGAGAATGACGTGCATGACACACTGTGTCAACCAGCACTCCCTGGTTGTAACTGTACCAGTAATTGCTGTGAAGGGGTCTTCTATACGTGACTGGTAATGATGATACACACTTACATACAAACATCTAAGATGAACAGCAAAACTCAGGTATGTTTAATGAGAAACAAAATCCTTAGAATGTTACTGATTATCACAATAATCAATACTCAGTGCCTCCACATGTTGTTAAGAAAGCACACACCACCACAAGCTTTGTTCATTCTCCTTCAGCCAGTCGCCTCTCTGAAATCATGTGTCCCCAAACAGTTGTGTATATCACAATGCCTGCCTAAACACAAATAACCCTGAACAGGGTCTCACCCTGTCTCTTTATAGATAGCCATCTTCTCTGATCAAGAGACACAAATAATGGGGGACTTAAAGATAGAACGATAACGATGTAAGGTCAGTGGGGCACCTTTATCATATTTCTTTAAAGCAGTAATGCATTGAGTGACATGGATAATTTAGATGTGACATGCGTGTTATGTAATGGACAGAGCTTCGTGAAAGATGGGAGATTAACAGACACATTTAATGCCTCATAAAGATCTTAAAGCTATAAAATGTAGTCATGCTTCCAAACTTAACAGCTTCCAAGTGCAAAAAAGGGAATGGAAAAAGTGCTGTTACGGAGCTGTCTTTCCAGTCACATTCTGCCACAGAATAACTAACACTCTATATTTCATTTTATTTTTCACAGTGGATAACTGAACTGTTTGTCGAAAATATTCAAAATATTAGGCCAGACCAAAAGAAACAAAATAACCTTTGGGAAGACTTTGGAAGGTCCACTTGTAAAGCATAGCTGTGGCACAGTAGTAACTTGAAACTTTACACTCCTGTCGTGTTTAAATAGCTTCCATGTTTTCTGGATATGTTTCCATGGGAACAGGACATTCATTTGACTGATGTAGAAAGGCTGATGTACATATGCCAACTACAGTGAAGCACGCATGATGGTGTGAAAGTTGTGTGTCATGAAAATTAGAATAGATGCAGTGTACACTGGCTAAAGTTGATCTCGTGATGGAGCATGGTCCAATACTAGACCAAGATCCTGAGTTTCTGGATCAGACTGGATGTTAAAGTCAGGAGGAGTTTGGAGACTTTTTTCTACATGGAAAGTGTGTTTCTTTGTTCAGCTTATGACAGGACTCAGAAAAAAACTGCCAGACAAAATGTGGGCAAAAGAATTCCAATAGAAGCCATGAAGTTTAGTGGCATCACATCCTGTTGAATTATATTTTACAGTGAGGTGTTTCATTGAAAAAGCTAATGTAGAACTACCTAAGCATGTAATATGGGCCTACCTCCACTTGCCCTTATTAAGTAAACTGTAGCTCTGCAAATGTTATAGGTCATGACTTGATGTGAAGATATGGCAGTTAGTATCTGGGCCACAAACCAGTCTACATCTGTGATTCCATTGTTTCCATTAGCCACACTGTTGACAAAATTTCTGGGGAACAGCACATCTGCAATGGAGGAAGATGTGTCTGATTCAGTTCATCGGTAGGCTTCACAAAATTGCTTTTAGTCCATTGGGAGATCAACCTGACAGATCACTTAATGATGTGAGTAATCTTTCGACTTAAGGTGATCCAGGGATGGCATTAGGATATGGTGATTACAGTACATTACATTTAGCAGACGCTTTTATCCAAAGCGACTTCCAAAATGATGATGGTGATGGTGTTAATCGTTGGATTTGGCTCATTCTTTTCTAAACACTCAGTATTATATGTTACAGAATGACTATTTTTCGCCCAAAGCCATTCCAGAAATGCTGATTACCTGAAGATTCAACCCCAGCATATCCAGATCCAGATATTTACCAGTGATAGAGGACCATCTTGCACTCTGGTGTCCAACCCACCAATTACCTTCCCTGCCTCCCCTGTTGTGTACAAAGACACTTACCAAAAGCAGCTGTTGTATGGGCACTGATTTTTCCTCATTCTGCTGTGAGTGTCTCTTTGATTTCTATTTCGTGCACTATTATGTGGCCCTAATGATAAAGCCTAAGGAATGAACAGGAGGAAGGGAGGTGTAGTATTCTACCACAGGGTCAGATTACTATTCACAGATGGAGGGAAATCACTGAGGGCTATACATTTTTTTCCTCCCATTTTTCTCTTTGCAGCTACAGTGTAAGTGATGATTAGGTAACACCACAGGACGGCACTTCTCGTAACGATCATTGCACATTAACAAGAGCACAAAGCACAGCACACAAAGGAGGCTTTTATCTGTTGCATGCAGTCTGTGTGACACCGAAGTTGTGAGATATAACGTGGGGGGAAAGACGCACCACTGAGCCTTGCATACTGCCAAAGGGGGTCCCGGTGCAGAGCTTCCATCCCTGATCTGCGATCAGTCGGTTGCCTGTCTATGCTGTCCAGTCTTGGTGTAGCTTGCGTTAGATGACTGATGACAATCACAAAGTGAATGCCCCCATAATTAGTAGTAGAGGCGAAAACATTTCTGTTTAGACATTTCAAGTCTGTGACGTTAAATAAGTATGTGTGGGCTGTGTGTGTTTGTGTATGATACAGTGTGTGTTGTGTATGTAGGTGTTTGTGCGTGTGCGTGTGTGGAGGTGGGGGGTAATAGGAAAGATAAGATGGCAGAGTGGTTTTACTGTGTGGGGGAGCAGTCGTCCAAGTCCAGGAGTTCTCTGACCAGCCTCTCGCCAAACTGTGCTCTGCTGTAGCGCTTCACGTGATATGCATCAGACATCTTGTATAGGATGTAGGCATTGTTAATGGCAATGCTGATGGTCAGCCAGAACACTTGCTGCCAGGTCTTGTTAGGTTTATGGAAGATGAAGTACCTACAACGAGAGAAAGGGGGGAGAGGGAGAGAGAGAGACAGGAAGAGAGAGAGAGTTGGGGGGGGAGACATTATATGATGGTCTCTGGCATCAAAGAACTCCAGGGAGAAATCCTTTTTCAGATTGCAATTAAAGCTTCTGATTATAGATCTTGAGCATCACTGCAAGATTATGAAAGGTTGCCTAAATCTGTCTCCCTGTTTGATGTTAAGCTCATGCTAACCTACTTGCACAAGTAGTTTAATTACAGTCTGTATTTAGGTCAAATCAATATTGCTACTGAATTAAAATACTGGAAACATGCTAATTGTGTCACTTGAGAAACAGGTCAGCCAGCGAAGAACAATTGGGCAACCACACACCAGCTTTTAGTATCAAAGCCATATAACAAGTGTTTCAAATTACTAACTATAGTAGCTCATTGGGACAGGAAGAGGAATACGTGTTCAAAAGTTTGATCACCACATGGTCTATATCCAATAATGATATAATGCTATGAAACATATCAGTAATATACAAAAACACAGATGGAAGACACAATCTAAAAACACATATGGAAGGAAAATGATCTTATTCAATAAAAGAATAGATTCTCCAAGGGTCCTAGTTGATGGTGAAAACTGCTGGCAGAAGCAGCAGTGTATGCCCACTATTGCAATATTTATTAACATGCTGCAGACCAAACATGACGCAAACTGACTGTGATATTGGTAATCAGCATTTGTGATACTGAGTGTGTAAAACAACAAGCGTAGACTCAATGACAAGCTGATATTATCTTGTTAGCCAAGTTATAGAATGGACTTTAAGGTATTGGCTCTTGTGTTTTCAACATTAAATGGGACTGGACCCAATTACCTATGAGATATGTATACAGCTATATGTACAAACTGGGTCTCTAAGATCACAACAGAAATATCTGTTGGTAAAACCTGCTGTTAGAACAAAATGTGGCGAAGCAGCCTTCAGCTGCTATGCAGTTCAGCATTGGAACTTGCAGAAGACATCAAAAATGCTCCTACTGTTGGCAGTTTTAAATCTAGACGTATTGTGTCTTCTATGCTTTTACATATTGTTCTTTGCTTTCATTAAATCTTAATTTACACTTATTTTATCTTTTCGATTTTTACATATTGTTCTTTGTTTTTATTTTTGTTAAGCACATTTAATTGAAATGCATTTATTTATGAAATGCTCTATACAAATAAACTTGCCGTGCCTTGCATAGATTCAATTTAGCATCTTACATCCATTTGGAGAATTCATTTATGCTAAGAAATGGAAAATGTGTGTAACTTGATAGATATGCATAAACAAAACATGTATATGTTGCATTTTACTGAAATGTGTAATGTTTCAATAGATATACAGTGGTCCCTCGCTATATCGCGGTTTACCTTTCGCGGCCTCGCTGTTTCACGGATTTTTTTAGTGCATGCAGTTTCCTGTACAGGGGTGCGTTTCCCAAAAGCATAGTTGCTAACGTTGTTAGCAACTTACTTGGTTCAAACTATGTAGGTGCGACGCAGGTGTTTCTCAAAACCTTCGTTCGTGTGAACCAACATAGTTTGAACCAACATAGTGTAAACCAACATAGTCCCAACATAGTGCGACCGACACAGGCGTTTCCCAAAACACGAACATTCGCAACCACGTTGGTAACTAGTGAGGTTTGCAACCACAACTCTTGGTGCTTAGTTCCACCTAACCAACGTTGTTTGAAGGTCTCGACAGCATCCAACATGGCGGACCGAATGTCTCGAAATCGTCGATCATTGTAAATATCTTCGTTGTTTGACGTTGTATCCCTCAGATTTTACAAAACGAGGTGAGAAATATACAGTGTAGAATCTAAAAGGCCAGTTGTTGTAGCAAAACAATTGATCTAGGAGGATATTTGCAATTTGTTTGGCAGTTTGGCTTAAGCGACTCATGCTGTGACGTACCTTCAAGTACCTCCAAATTCCGTAAGCTAGGAGCTGGTTTCTGTGGTGCTATTGGTAGAGCGCAGGTCATGCACACCTGTGTTTGTAGATAGTACTCTGGTTCCAATCCGGGATGATGCATAATTAAGATGCTACATGAAATTGTTGACATTCTCAACTGCCACGTTACTTTTCTTAACGTAGTTTCAGGGTGAACGTGTCTCCCCTGTTGCGTATTAACATAGTGTGGCCAATTTATGCCAGCCTGCATATTCTTGGGCTTGTGTTCATAAACTTCAGAATGTAGGTCGCCAAGGTGAAAATAAACTTCCAGCTCCTCCGTCATTACGTGCATTGTAAGCAATAAACCTAATGTTGATAGCGTGTAGCATATTGCCCTATAAGCACATGCATTTACAGATGGCACATCGCCTGGTGTCTATGCAAAATAGCATTTTGAAAGCTATTTTAATCAGGCTAGCTGTGATGGCTCGTAGTCTATGTGATCTAAATAAAATAAAAGCATTATATAGACTTTGGCTTCCACATGACTTCAAAGTCAGGGAGATTTCCTATAGCTTAATGTATTGCCTAGAACTATAGGCTGCTTTTGAGACGTGCATAGTCACAAATCTGTGTCCATATCCAGAGGTCTGCGTCATTTAATAAACAATGTTAAAGTTTATTTAATCACTGAAATGTCTTTCAAATCTGTCACTAATTACAAATGAACACTAAGCCAGCAGTATATAGAGTTCAGTGATACTTTCCACCGTTAGATTTATTCAGTTTCTATTGTTTATTTCCTAGTACACAGTTATTCCCAACATCGTGTGAAATAGCCTATTAATAGGCTATAAATAATCGGCTACATAATTAGTCATCTCTGTTAAATTACGTTCACAAGGTCATAGCCTACTTCGGATTGTTTCTCTCTGCTTCCGACAATGCACGAGCATGTCCGAACACATCTGGAAAGCATTGTGGTTTGGACTATGTTGGTTCAAACCAACTTGGTTCAGACTATGAAGGTACGACAGTGTTTGGGACACAGTCGCACTTTGGTTGTTGGTTAGTTCAACGGTGCATCGTACCATGTTGGTTTAAAGCTAAGTTGGTTGGTTGTTTGGGAAACGCACCCCAGTACAGAATGCGCTCAGCTTGTAAAATTTACATAAATCTTCCACCGCTAGCTGTGTGACTCTGAAGTGCTGTATGTTTGCAAGTGTGAACTTTGCCTGTCTGAGAAAAGTGTATAAGTGTAGTGAGGGGTTTTACAGCCTTAAAACATCTATAATAATTGTAAAAAATAAAGCTGACTACTTCGCGGATTTCGGCTATCGCGGGTTATTTTTAGAACGTAACTCCCGCGAATAACGAGGGACCACTGTACTGGGACTTTGGCTACTGCAATGTGACCCAGGTTTTCTTAGTGGTACTTTCTTCAGCAGCCTGGCCAATAGTATAATGCTGCGCTGTATTTACTGCAACCAAAATTTGTTTTGTTTTAGGTGACACCGGTGCTCAGCAATAATTTTACTAAAATCGTATCCCTTTAAATAGCATGTTTTACTTAGAGTTGTTCTCGGAACCTATAGTAGGTTATTTGGGACAGATTGGATAACAGTGGAAAAGAAAGGAATATAAATATTATTATTTTTAAAGTCAACCATGATATGTCTCAAATTTGAGAATGTCAGAGATAGAGTAATTGTATTTTTTCACAATAGGTTTGATTATATAGTGTCTGCTTACTAATTCAGAGTTTTAATTCATTTCACTTTGTGCAAAAGGCTGCTCCCCACAGCTATACATTCTCTTTCAGTTGAACAACTCTATGTCAACCAATGGGAACCTTTCCTTGACCATCTGATCACCACTGAAGAAGTCCTAAATTAAGTTCTGAAATGCTTTGGGCGTGCCCCCCAGCGGTACGCCGTACAGCGAGTTTTGTTGCTCAGCAATTTCGGTCAGCTATGTAGTACTGTCTCAAATCCCTCATCTTTGGCTATTTATCTGCTGTAGCAGTTCAGCACTTTGGATGACATCATACAGCAACAACAAGTGTCTGTCAACTGGGTGATACACAGACTTTTGATGTTTATCTATGTACAGACAATTCTATCCATCCCAAAACAGACTGCCATAAATCAATCAATCAGAAAGGTACCACAGACAAGACAATTGGACACTATGCATTAAGAGTTAATGATGAAAAAGAGTGCACAGTACACACTTGATTTGCTATAAATATAAGGTACAAAGTTCAGCAAGCTGGATACTCATGCACTGACCAGAGAGATGCTATGGCTGAGAGGCTGAGAGATGTTGTCTTATGTCTTACAGTACATGCTTTTTAGACTAAATAGATAAAGAATTCATGAAGACAACAGGTGTGTTTTTGATTTTGCACAGCTGATTCAGATACCTTATCCCTATAACAGAGGCACAATACCATGTTAGATGTATAGCACCAGATGTGTATACATTATTTTTCACCAGGCACACAGCAAGTCCCAATCATATAACAGTACCATCCATTAACCCTAATGAAAATACCCAACATCCATTCCACCAGGCACACAGGACATCCCAATTTTATCGCAGGGCCACAATTCATTTGGATGGTCCTATAAATGGTCCTATAGACCAGTCGGCGACTTCCGCCGACGTCATTTCCGGAACAGCAGCAACACCGGAACGAGAGAAGAAACTATCCAGTAAAAAGCTAAGTTTTCTACAAAGCTTTAAAAACACCTTGCTCAAATGTCTTTCTACCATCTCTGTTTAAAACTTACTTAGCTGCATCCAAGTCAAATTATTTTTCACCACATACACTTGTTCGTTAGCGCTAAATACACCGCACATCCAGCTTGTTTTTAGCATTACTTAGCATCCTAAACTATCAAGCTAACTCGGTAAAGCAGCTGCATACTACTATGAATGCGTAAACATCCTATAAATTACAACACCAACATAGATACACTGGATTGCAGCTGCTAAACATAGTTTGGTCTCTGTCCTCCTTGCTTTATTGCAATTTTGAGACAGCTGTAACAGTTACCTTTTACAGTACCATACTTTACTGAAACCTCCAATGTGTAAAAAACAGAGCAAACCATATTCACAACAGCACCTTTGATCACACCAGCACCAGCTAGACTCCCAACAGCATGCAGTGTACATATCAGTCTCAGAGGAGCAGCCATGTGAGGCACAGCCATGCCAAAAAGCAGCTATGGAAAGGGTTTGACAACAAGCACTCACTTGCTGTACTTATCGTCATATTTGCAGATGTAGCTCAGGTGTGCAGCAAAGGCTTCCACTGCAAGTGGACATGGGATCTCCCCACTTTTCCTCTTGATAATCACCCCTGAAAGTAAAACAGAAAAAGTTAACAGGTATAGTTCTTCCTTCTTCTCCTTCTCTCGCTCTCTCTATCACTCTCTGTGTGTCCTGTGTGTGTGTGTGTGTGTGTGTGTGTGTGTGTGTGTGTGTGGGGGGGGGGGGGGGGGGGGGGGGGGGAGTCAGATCATTTTGGAATGGGAAATCCGTGTATACAGTATGTGTGGTATGGGAATATTCTCATTCGTATTTCGTTACATTGCTTATAGCTGACGCTCTGATCCTGAGCAATTTCCAGTGAATTTCAGTGAAGGGGTAGTCCCCCTGGAGCAACATAGGGTTACATGCCTTGCTTACATAGGGTTACATGCCACCTCAGACAGGATAGTTATTCATTGGTTCATTGGTTCATTGGCCAAGGCCAGTGCTGGAATAACAACTCCCCTGGCAGGCCAAGGCAGCGAGACGCTCTTGCAACCCCAAAGACTTTCTTACTTTGTCTACATGTTGTTATGTGTTTATGTGCTCTGTTGCCGAGGTGTTTTTTTTCCTTTCCCACACCATGCTCCCTTAAGAGCATGGTCTGGGGGGTGGCTTTTTTCTCCTCCCCTTCCTCATGTGATGCTGTTTGTGTATGCTACTGGACACCGAAATTTCCTTCGGGATTAATAAAGTTACTCTACTCTACATTCTCCCCCACCCACATTTTTTCCTACTGGTACCGGAATTACTGAAATGTCATCTCAAATGCATGGTTTGTATGGCACATTTTTACTATGCTTTTTCACTGGGGTGATGTTGAAGGTTGTTGGAGCTTACCTTGTTTTGTGGGTGAGTATGCGTTGGTGAGGAATCTAAAGGTGCCCTTGTTGTACCAGCTGATAAGGGACATGTGGCCCTTCATCATGGTGTGGGACTGGCCGCGAGCCTGGGGACCATCTGTGTTGACCAGCATGGCCTGAGGCAGCCCTGTGCAGTCACTCTTCTTGGTGCTCAGCAAGCCACAACAGTAGATCTCTGTGCAGGAAGGACAGGGGTACAGGTCACTGTTAATGAAACCAGTGTTTACCCCAGTGCTTTACCCCAGTTAAGGCAACCAACACATCCCTCACACCTTCAACTCACACTACAAATTTAACTTGGGCTTAAAATTAGGTGATGACATTACATGAAATATGTGAGACAATAGATACTTCATGAAATGTTTTCAATTCATACCTTTATACAAACAGTATGCCTATATTTCTTAACAATATAAACCCATACCTTCTTGGACAACCTCCACCTTAACAAACAAATTCCATGCAGGAAGCACTGAAAATATTTTACATCTGTGTGTGTGAGGCTTACGCATATGTCAATTAAATTTATTGTCATTTATAGTGCAATAGTGGTTTACATGCATTAAACCAAACACTCCACTTTGGGCCCTTTTTCTGAGTACTGCATTTTGTTTTTTCCCCAGCCATGCGTGTTTGTTGTTGTTTTGGTCAGCTGTCTGCATGCTCAGGCTGCACAGAAAGTGACAGACTTCAGACAGGACAGGTCGTACCACAGAGGCTTGACTGGCATCTGATGAGGTTGGCTATGGATGAGAGGACGGGGCAAAGACAGGTGGCCCTCAACTCTCTCTCTCGCTGTTCAAACTCAGAAAGAGCACATCTCCATTTTCTGGGTCTTGGAAGATTACAACTGCTTTAACCATGGCTAAAAGACTGCTGAACACTTATATTCTCTGTTTCTATACATAGCTTACAGCAGTTGCAGAGTGAGAGACAAGATTTAAAAAAGCTTACAGCAAACTGTTCAGTACATTAAAGTTTTAACCTGACATTCCTGAGTCAGAGACTGCCATAAACGAAAAGAACATGCACAGACTAATTCTCACATCATCACAATAAAAAATCAAGGCTGACTTTCACTGATTTGATGTCCTTGGTCTTCCTGCCTGAGGCCATTATCACACGTTAATTAAAACTGCAGGGGGTGCATGACTCCACAGAGAAAGAATATTACATTGGGAAGAGAATGAGAGAAAGAAAGAAAGAAAGAAAGAAAGAGAGAAAGAAAGAAAGAAAGAAAGAAAGAAAGAAAGAAAGAAAGAAAGAAAGAAAGAAAAATAAAAACAAAAAGACAGGCAACAAAAAGTAAGGCAACAATGAAAGACCGAGGGAGCAGAAGACTGATAATAACAGTGAGATCTAGAAGAAAGCAAGACAGGACGAGTCTTTATGGATAAGTTAATAAAACACTAAGAAATAGGAAAGATATGAAGGCAACATCCAACACGAAATCAAAGCTGTCTCATACCCTGTTTCTCAAAGTCCTGGAAGAGGTTAAGGCTTGTGATGCTGGGTCCAGTGAAGATGATGGAGTTGTGGCCTGCTAGGCTTTGGCAGAGCTGTTTGGCAACCAGACTGTGGAGCTGAGGCTTGTTCTTCAATGCGTCCAGTCCGTCCGGCCCCGGGCCCTCTTTCAAATGGACATAAACCTGAATGGAGAAATAACAAGAGCATTTTTTTTAAATCTCCAATAAGCTAAATTAATTCAATGGAAATATTAAAATGGATGGTTTGTTCATGTATGCCAACTGATATACTCTGTGACTGATTTGTTTTATAACTTCTGTTCTTTTTTAGTAAACAGTGATCCATTTATTTACATTGTATCTCCCTAAAATGTGCATATTTTCTGACAATACAAAACGGAGCAATGTAGAAAGAATTAGACCTACAAATCACATTATCTTCTCAACCAATCAAGCTGCTTAATGCAAACATCAATTAATACTCGCCACTTGGATGACACATTGAGCAAAACCATTATTTCTTGGTATGCACTCTTTTGCCTCTTGCCATATTATGGCATTCATTTTCTTTATGGGCCATCCACCAAGACCAAAGGGTAATTACGCTAAGTGGCCAAGCCCTTTTTATTTCCCCAGCATACAAGAATATTATATGACTTATATGACTATGATATTTTATAGAAAAGAAGTAATATTTCAATATAAAGGCAACTTACTGCTTCACAATACATATAAGTCATATCATATTTGTGTATTCATATTTACAATAAGGTGCCTTTGTGTTAAAATTACACCAGGGAAAAACATAAGACCTTTAAATAATTGTTGAGGATTAAGAAGGCAGAGAGCTTAATAGCACGAGCCCGTATTCCATTTAGCAGACAGCCAATAGTTGAGCTGAAGACATGAGCATTTGCTTTTCTAGAATGTACTTTAGCGGCCATGTAATCTTTCCCCCAGTTTGCCCTGAGTATTCAAATTGGTAACAATGGACACCATTCCTTCAGTCTGTGTCATACTGGCCAGAGCTGGGGAAATAAAAAGGGCTTGGCCACTTAGCGTAATTACCCTTTGGTCTTGGTGGATGGCCCATAAAGAAAATGAATGCCATAGTATGGCAAAAGGCAAAAGAGTGCAAGCCAAGAAATAATGGTTTTGCTCAATGTGTCATCCAAGTGGCGAGTATTAATTGATGTTTGCATTAAGCAGCTTGATTGGTTGAGAAGATAATGTGATTTGTAGGTCTAATTCTTTCTACATTGCTCCGTTTTGTATTGTCAGAAAATATGCACGTATTAGGGAGATACAGTGTAAGCACAAAGATAAAAAAGGTACCTGTAGCTACATGTTATTATTGAGGAAAAAATTCCATTGGATGGGAGTACTTATACCATAGTCATGTTCCTTAGTGTTTTCTGAAGTCACTGTGGCACTGTGGGACCAAACTGACAAAAACATAGATGTATGGTATGGCATGGTATGACCACCTCATGGTATTACATTTTTGGAACATGGAATACAAATGCTAACTGCTGGAATGGCCAAGTGTAGTAAAATGTTTTGCTGTTGGGGTTGTCATACTGTAATGTTTATACTCTGGCCTATGTTATAGGCTACCTCGGGCAGCCTATTTATTTTCTTTTTGTCATAATGCTCTTACACAGCCAACATCAACTCCCTTGCATGTACAAAAATCCTATTTTTATTATTAGTTTGCTTGAAGAGAGGTGTTTTCTGAGGGGCCGATTCTCCCATAGGCGCGTAAGACTTTTTTACGCACTTTTTTTTAAACACTTTCGTCTTGCACGGATTCTCCCCTCTGAACATCTGCCACTCCCCTAGCACTTAACTCCGAAATACAGCGCGTAACTTAACATGGGCGTGATATATGTAGAATGAAAGCAACGTCAGTGCCAAGTGCAAGGATTACGGCTACCAAGAAAACATGGGACATGGACTTTCTGACTACACATATAAAAGCAGTGGCAGTCCGTGGGAAACAGAAAACAACTTTAAATTTGAATATGAAAGCAAACAAGTGGTGCAAATGATCTTTCTAGCCCATTACTTTAAGAAGTCCGGTTTTACAAAATACATATTCCGCGATAATGAAATAAACAATAGCTATACTCGTCGTGAAGCGCAACACTGTTCATTGAAAAATCAGAGAGTAAGGAGTAGCCTACATTCTAGGCACTCAAACGACACAGCTTATATTATTTGAGCTCTGTTACAATGCTCACATTTGAGAACTGAAATCACTCCGATGTTTCATGTCCAACATGTCATGTTTTAATGTCATGACAAACAAGCCATTGTTACCCCGAACACTGTGGCTTTCCAACCCAACCGCAACAAACATACTGTGATAACCTGTGTTAATTGCGTTCTGTTCTGCGATATTCTTATGCTTATGTGCCTTTAAGGGAATGGAGTTGTGTTGTTTGTGTGTGCGGGATGAGAGGAGAGAAACACAGAAAAGTTGCTGCACTGTTGCACCGTAGTGTTTGTGTGGAATAAGCGTGAGTCTGTTCTACAAACGGTTTCTAAGCTTTCTGAAAGTGTCAAGCAAGCCTTGGATCATTACAATATCCATCGCTGAGGCCTCTTTCATCTACTTTGATTTGGCTGTCACATTCACTTGAGGTTGTGTGATGTATTGTAGGTGTTGCAAATGTGCAAAGGTGTTGCAAAACGGTCCAGACAAAACCGCTACATGCACTCCATGTCAGTGAAACCCAGGATGTTTATCTACACCTATAAACGTGACCTATAGCGCATTTTCTAATATTTTTTAATATCAAACATTCTAGTTAATGTCAAAGACCTTACAGTTACAGTTTGTCAAAAAATAGCTCTTGCCTATCTACACAATTCAATCTCTGCAAAGCAATGGACACACCCAGGGGGAATACATATAATCGCAGGGGATTTCAACAAAGCTTGCCTAGGCCTGTGCTGCCCAAATATGTGAAATGCCCCACAAGAGGGAACAATGCCTTGGACCATGTTTACACAAATATCAAGGGAGTATACAGAACTGTGCCCCAGACGATCTCTCCCTGCACCTCATCCTGACATGACCACCACTTAGGAAAAAGACAAAGCCCACCACCAAAACCACTACCACCCTGTCTGTTGACGCCCTGGCCCAAATGCAGGACTGCTTCGCCCTCACTGAGTGGAGTGTGTTTAAACATGATGACGTACAAACTCAAACAGATGCAGTGCAAAGTTACATCACGTACTGCATGGACACCATCACCACGGAAAAGCGGGTCCATGTCTGCCCTAACCTCAAACCTTGGGGCCATTTGGCCTTTTTACCTAGAAAACCCACAAGAGGGCCAATTGGCCCCAAGTCCCCCCTGTGGACACTCATTTTGTTATTGAAATGTGGCTGTTAGTGGCACACGGCCGGAGCCACTTGAACCTGTGTGGGGGAGGGGACACACCTTACAGCTCAGGAGGTTCTTTTGAGAGCAAGCTTTAGTTCTGAGATGGATAAATACCTCAGTGAACATAGCCATAAAGACTTAAACTGGACTATGAGCTGTATGCAGTGGAAAGGATCAACAAAACAAAACATATTTACAAAGAATGAAAAAACATCTTTTTTCCCAGTTTTGGTGTGGAGGGTTGTTGCAGAAGTAATTGTTATTTTTGTGTGCTAAAAATATTTAAAAAAAAAATAAAAAAACAAACCCAAGCATATTTACAAAGAATGAAAAACCATGCATTATGAGTGAAATACATTTGAGCAGTCACTCACAATCCTGGCACTGCCATTGCTCCTTTCGGCATTTCCCACATGTATATCGGTAGCAGTCAATACAGCACACAGTTGCATGATTGTCCTTACATTTAATTGTAGCCTGACACTTGGCTCTTTTGCCTAGTTGTGCTGTGGAGGGTTGTTGCCGAAATAATTGTTTCTTTTGGGCCTTTTTCATACCCAAGTGGGAGTGAGCCAACTCTCTTGCAAGCTCCAGCAGGAAATCCACCCGTCTCTCCTGCCTCCCGGTGCATAATTGATTCATGTGTGCATTCAGTGCTGCCATATCTATCATGTTATAGAACACTGCTACTGGCCAGCGCCATGTTCCTGCGCTTCACACAGAAGTGGCCAACATGACTTCACCACTGTAAGGTGTGACCCCCTCACCCCACACACTGCCACTAACAGCCTCATTACCATAACAAAATGAGTGATTAGTGTATTCGGGAAAAGTGGTCGGGCCAAATGGCCCCTATGTGGGTCTTCTAGGTAGACAGAAAAATGCTGGGATTTCTAGTGTTAGTCACTGCTAAAAGCACAAAACTCCGGGGGACAGGACCATGTACAGCAGAGCAAGGGCAGTCCTGAAAAAGGGCATCAGAAAGGCAAAAGTAGCTTATGCAAATAAGCTGTCGGATCACCTCTCAGACAACAAGCAGGGAGGCCTGAAACACAATACAAATTACAAAGGCAGCAAGACAAGCACAGAGAACATAGACTTCTCATTAGCAGAGGAGCTGTTTTGAGAAATCTGTTAACATCCTCACCATGCACACGTCCCTGTCCATAGCCTCCTCTGAGCTCAGCCCACACACACACTCACCCTTGAAGAACTCCAGGTTCGCAGTGTGTTCAGGGCAGCGAATTAGAGGCAAGGCAAAGCAAGTTTATTTGTATAGCGCATTTCATACACAGAGGCAGTTCGATGTGCTTAACAAAAATAAAAGCAAAGAACAACATGTAAAAGCATACAAGATAAAATAAGTGTAAAAAGATAAAAGTAAACTAAGTATAATATAAGACATAAAAGCATAGATAAGTAAGATAAGTGTAGTAAAGGGAAATCATTAGCAGAAAGCATCTGAAAAGATAAAATAAGTGTAAATGTTTAAAAGGATAAAGGTAAAATAAGTATGAGGTAAATAAAAGACATATAGTATACAAATACAAAAGTATAATTTATTTATACCAAAAATATAAATTAACAGAAATCAGCTGACAACAGTTTGGTCTTAAATTCAGAACTGCCAACAGTAGAAGTGGAAATGGAGGTTGGTTCCAAAGCTGAACTGCATAACAGCTGAAAGCTGCTTCACCACATTTTATTCCGACAGCAGGTTTTATCAACAGATTTTTCTGCTGTGATCTTACAGACCTAGTTGGTGCATATAGCTGATGTCTAATACATAATTGAGTTCCATCCAATTTAATGTTTTAAGTACAAGGAGCAATGCCTTGTGTTTGATGCCTGTTTGATAGATTTTGTACAAACATTTTTTTTCAACAGCTTAATAATCAATTAAGCTTTGAAGTATTTCCGACTGAGAAGCTATTATCAGTCATAATTGACAATTTTTTTCCTTTGAAAAAAGATGCAAAGTCATTTATTAACTGAGAAAAGCCCAGGATGCAACTGTGATGGGGGATTTGTTAACTCCTCAACAGTAGAAAATATCACACGGGCATTGTTGATATTCCTATTTATGATATTAGCGAAGAAAGACTGTTCTGATTTAGAAATTTCCAAATTGTATTTACAGAGCATATCCTTATGGATTTGATAATGAATCATAAGTTTAGATTTTTTCAGCCTTCTACACCAGGGGTGCCCACTACGTCGATCGTGATCTACCAGTCAATCGCGAAGGCAGTGCTGGTAGATCGCAGCTTGTCTAAAACTTTTTGTTAGGTTACCATAACAACTAGAATGGTGACTGGAAAACAGCAACAAAGACGGAGTCCTAGCTAGTTCCCCAACTTGTATCTAGCCCATACTGTTCATAAAAACTATGACAGTGACTTCCCCCTGAAAAGCGAACTGGGAAATATGACGGAAATAAAAATGCAGTTAACAGGGCAGCAGTCACTTCATTATGCGGAAAATGCATGAAAGAGATCGTTGATGTCGCAACCAAAATAACCTGTTGTATTCGAGCGAGGTCTCTTCAAAGACGCCTGTTCCTTGCAGTTGGAAGAGGCTTACTAACTATTCTGACCTCTTGCTACACACCGACATGAGAGGGCTTAGTAGGGGGAAATTCTTGCAGAGATTTCGACAGCTCTGTCCGTTGATTAAGGAGTTTCTTCTTGTCACTAAACATGCAGAACACAAGCAACTTAATGACAATCAGTGGCCATAGACTTGGCGTTTGTAACTGATCTTACTAACATGTTGAACGAACTTAATTTGGAGCTGCAAAGAAAAGACAAAAGCGTGGTTGACATGAGACATGATCAACTCAGTTAATGGATTCAAACATAAAATGAAATTGCTGTCCTCAAAGTTGCAGCGCTATTTGGGAAACTTCCGAAACCTCGCATCGGAGCTGGAGAAACAAGGAGGGTGTGAGCGCAAATTGACAGTGTGCACACGCAGCAGCTCCGGACTATGCAACACTGTCTGACTCCCTCCAGTGCAGGTCATCAGCTTAATTAAGATCATCAGATTAATTAAGTCCTGGCAATAGATAATTGCAAATGTATTAGAGTTGTGCTCTAAAGGTTCATTCGAAAGTAATACAAATCATAATACAATTGTATTAAAGTAGTGCTGAGATGTATCATCATCATCACCACCGTCATCACCATCATCCTCAGTAGATCGCGGTGACAGGATCGTTTTAAAAGTAGCTCACGGGCCAAAAAATAGTGGGCACCCCTGTTCTACACCATCTCTTTAACAGTTTAGCCATTGAATTCAGTTTCCAGGGTGCTTTTTGCTTGTTTTGCTTGTGACTCTTTTGGTTTTTAAAGGGGCAATGCCATCCATAATATGTGTTATTCTTTAATTAAAAATTGTCATTAAATCATCTGCTGCACAGTCTGATGGTTGACTTGGGATCTGTGGGAGTGCCTGCTCAAAAAGAAGACTTGTGTCATTATTTATGACTCTCCTTCTTACAGTCATAGACTTGTTCTGAATGTAAGGGGACATACAAAGAAAGAAAACAATCAAAGAAAACACAGAAATGATCAGATAAGGCCAAGTCCACAACATTTGAAGAGACATTAAGACCCTTTGTGATAACAAGAGAAAAACTGCTGCCCCCCACAAAACACCCGGGAGGGTGTGCACTGACCAGCTACTGTGTTTACTAGACTGTGTTTACTAGACTGTGTTTACTAGACTGTGTTTACTAGACTGTGTTTACTAGACTGTTTAACCTCTCCCTGTCACAAGCCACCATCTCCCACTGAAATTGGCAATAATAGTCCTTGTCCATGTCCACCACCATCAGTAGCCTCAATGACTACAGACCCAACACCCATGGTTGCAAAATGCTTTGAAAAGCTGGTCCTAAATCACATGAAGGAGTGCCTCCTGCCAGCTTCAACCCCCACCAGTTTGCCCAAATAGGTCCATTGAGTACGCCATGTCCACCGCCCTGCACCACCTGGAGAATCCTGGGACTTCAGTAAGGATGCTCTTCATTGACTTCAGCTCGGCCTTCATCATAGCCAAGCTGGTCAACTTGGACACCCCCCCACGTGCACCTGGATTAAAAATGTCCATCCTGACCCTCTCCTGTACACCATCTACACCTATGACTGCACTCCCACACATTCCTGCAACACCATCATAGAATTTGCTGATGACACCACTCTGGTGAGTGTCATCACAAAGGACGATGACACAGCCTACAGAGATTAGGTCCACCGGTTGACAGAATGGTGTGACAGCAACAATGTCCCCCTCAACACTAGGAAAACCAAGGAGGTGATCATGGACTTCCTCAGGTGCAAAGCTGACCCTCCTCCACTCTGCATAACAGGTGACCTTGTGGAGAGGGTGCCCACCTTCCTCGGGACCCATATCTCCGAGGATCTGTCTTGGGCAGCTAACACATCTGCCCTTGTCAAAAAAGCCCAGCCCAGCCCGAATTCATTTCCTGAGGGTCCCAAGATGAAACAGACTGCAGACCAACTTCCTGATGTCCTTCTATCAGGCCACGACGAAGAGCATGCTAGTGCACGCCATCCTGGTGTGTTATGCTGGCTGTACAGTGGCCGATAGGAACAGTCTACAGAGGGTCACCAGCACGTCAAGCAGATTTTTTGACAGCTGACCAATCGGAGATGAGGAGCTAGACCAACTGTCAAAAATGGAGCCAGCAACCAACACGAAAATAGCCGTGGACCGACTTGTTTTGCTTATCTCAGAGCGAACAGAGTTGGTTGATTTGACATTGCCGTCATACCACCGAAAGCATGTAAAAGAAGCAATATGGCGACAAATTGGAGAGATTCTTGGACACCCATGTAAGTAAAGTAGGCTACACACACATACTAGCTATTGTGCTAACATTAATGTCAGCTTAACAACATCAGTTTAACAACCGAACAACATTCCCTCTGTGGTGTCAATGTAGCCAAAGACGTGTACACAGCTGTTTTGTCCACAACTTTGGATGTATCCAACTATTTCTCAAGATAGGTGTTGATTGTAAGTTTACTGTATGTACTCTGTAGGGGAAGACTGCCAGAAGAAGTAGAAGTATCTGAGAGATATAAAAAACAAAAAAAACTTGAACGACGAAGTGGTTCTGAGGGTTTCTTAAAGAAGCAGTGGAAATATATGGGGATATTGTCCTTCTTGGATCACCATATACAAGACAGGCCAACATCAAGTAATTTGAAAGAGCAGACAGTTGAAAGCCTTCTCAATGCCATGAGTGGAGGAGAAGAGAGTCAGGTAGTCAGTCCAACAGTCCAGTCTGCCCACCTCTGTTCTAGACCCTGCTCATTCAAAATGAAGCCTACATGTTACGTATGTTAAGTATTACGCTACGTTTCCACAGGGCAAAATTTCACCTGTAATATTTCAAGCAGGTTATCTAGCTATGAATCTTATCTGATGTCAGTGATCACGTCACCGACCAGTCTACCATGGCAGCCTGGCTGGCCAACAGAAGCTATTCAGCAGGATAGCTTACACATAATGGCAGTCTTGCACATAACTGCTTCAGAATTGCAAACTGCAGGGTCTACATGGTCGTATTACTATTGCTGGGTTGCCTAGATAATATTTAAGTGTTGTAATATCGTTCTACAAATGCAAGGAGTGTACTAGTACAAGCTTGTGTATGTTAGCCAGCTTGCTAGTAGTAAGCTAACTCTGCTAACTTAAAACTTCGAGTGATTAAATGGCAATGTAGAGTAGCCTGGTTGTCTTAAATCAGTTCGTGTTACATTTAAACAACAATCCATGATAGCACCATCACTTTTGGTCATCCAGAGACTTTAAATCATGTAAACACTTTCACGTTACATGTTCCATGAGCGTCCGCCATGTTGGTCTGAGTGTTTTTGTAATTCCCGCCTCTTCAGCCAGCGTCATGCACTGAATACATCACACGCTGATGTAATTGGCCATCACATCATTCTCATTTAAATAAAGTTCAGGTTTCGCCAATTGCATTTTGCGTCCCTCAGCGAATTTGCCCTGCCTTCTCCCTATCAGGCGAAATTTCATGTCCATTCAAAGTCAATTAGAGCGAAGCGAAATTCGCTGTAATGGAATTGCACCGTTGATGTTTTCTCTCTTACCCTACAGACATTTTTTGCTGTTCAACAGCCAGACAGTCCGCCGTCATTCAGCCCCACATTACCACCACCACTAACACCAACACCTCAGCCACCCCCACCACCACAGACAAGTCATCTTAGAACTCAGACGAGGAGGAGGAGAGATGTTGGAATTTCACCTGATCAGCAGCAGGTGTTAAAGGCTATTAACCACAAAGTGGATGAACATGAACACTTGTTATTGCTTGGCTCCAACACTGAGAAGGCTCGAGCCACGTAAACAAGCCACAGCAAGGGTGCGCATGCAGACAATGCTGCTAGAGTTAGAATTCAATGAATGAATTAGCTCTAGCAGCACTGTCTGCAATGTTTTAATTGCATATCAATTGTACAACAACCTCTATTAGTATTTGTATCATCTTAACTCATTTATTTATCTATTATATTCATATCATTACATATTTTTTCATGTCACCACATAATTTATTTATTACCTATTTATTCGTATCATTACATATTTGTCTCACCATTAGCTGCCACTACTGTGTCACTTGCTGTGTTCTTTATTCTCTTATATATAGGAAACAAACAACATGCTTCATTTTTAACAAGATAGACTGTTTATTGCAGTCATGATGGTGGGGTTTTAATTTGCTGGTGATATTCCTGTCTTGATGTTCACTCCAGGCTCCATCCATCTGCAAAGACAAACGATGTTGAGTAAATAGTTTTTTATGTTTTGTGTTGTTGGTGTTAGTAATAACAACAAAAAATGCATTCCATGTTGTGTGTCATAACAATAGAACGGATTGGCTTTTAGGCAGATACTGTATGTAGCTCTTAAAAGAGCTGTTTTGTTGTTAGATGGTAGATGGTGGTTAATAGCAGTCCTTCTGCCAGTGAACCTGTCCAGCTGGTGATGAGAAGTATGCAGCAAAGGCTTCCCTCACAGCCACAGCATCTCTAGTGGCATTGTTGCTGCCAAGACAGGGGCTACTCAGGAGTCCGGGAATGGTGTCATTATCCCACCTCATGAAATTTTGGAGGATGCAAGTGGCTTTGACAATTTTTCTGCCACCTCAGCAGAGACGCACAGCACCCTTCGATAAACACTGCACTGTGTAGCAAGCATACCGAAAGCGTATTCCACTATTCTCCTAACATGCCTGGGGCAAAAATTGAATGCTCGCTTTTCTCAGTAGTGTGACCAGGGTAGGGGCACATGATGTTTTTACGCAGTGGGAAGGCTTCATATGCCACAAATACAAATGGCATAGCGCAAAGGTGTTCTGCGCCAGTAAGTGGGGGGTCTTCAGGTATGCCTAGGGAAGCAGGTATGCCACCAGAAGCTGAGGCAGCCAATGTGCCACCATCGCTGTTCTTGCCATAGGCAGCCACATCCACTAACCTGAAGCGGTACTTAGCATCGACTATTGCTAGGAGAACTATAGAAAAAGTCCCCTTGTAATTTCAATAGAGGGACCCACTACGACGAGGAGCTTCGATGACGACATGCTTTCCATCCATAGCTCCACAGGCATGTAGGTATCCTGGAGACAATCCCAAATAGCCTCACATACCTGCCTGACGATTCCTGCAACAGTGCTCATACCAACACGGTAATTGAAGGCAACTGATCTGAAAGAATCTCCAGTTGCTAAGTACCTGCAGAAAAAAAGATATTTATTGGCTTAAGGTTCACTGGATTTAAAATTCAAAAATTGGTGTGTGGTGTTTGTGGGTTTGTTTGCAGAGATGCTATTGTTGTCCCTGTGTTTTAGGCCTACTGAATCACCTGCATGTTATAATATTGCCTGCAGTACCACATAAGACCATCAGGAGGTGTAGTTGCCCTTGAGGTTATCAATTGAGTGAAAAGGCCAGATCATTATTGACGCTAGATCTACAGTGGGGCTTAGTTAGGATAACGTCTATAATAATAATTTAACTGGTTGGGTAGTCAATCCTTTCCCTGTGTGGTGTGTAGTCGAAACAGCTGTCATTGTGTTGCTCTCATTGACCACTCACCTTAAACAAATGCAGAGATGTTCTTCTGGACTGATGGCTTTTCTGTAGTTGGTATGTTGTTTAGTTATGGAGGATGCCAAGATCTCCAACAACTTGTCAAACTGAACTTTGTTCAGCCTGAAATAAGCCGTGAACTGGCTCTCATCAAAAACACAGTTCGTTCACCAAAGTGTAAAATGCCCCGAATTGTTCACGTCTTTGGATGACTTTGTGCACCCAGACACGTCTTGCATTAGACTCGCCTTCCTCAAGTGCAAAAGCAAGTGCAAGTTCTTCGATACAGAGTAGCTAAATTTGAAAATAGTTACAGACTCTCAAAACGGACACATAATTGTTTGTCGTTGCAGCTCAACTGTTGCTATGACTATATATAACGCGTTCGGCGGATTTTAAGGGGAAAACGCGACCGGCGGATTTTTCCCCTAGAAAAAACGCCTGGTCTGAATACGCCCGTAAATGTTAAATTTGTTGTTTGCAAACTATATGCTAAGATACACATTAATGACATCTTATTATTTTGCAAATTATTACTAAACAGTGAGTCAGCTTATTTTAATATGAACCACTCTTTAAAGTAACATAAGCTTAATGAAAATATTAGTATAGCTATCATAATACCTCATAATAAAGTTGGAATAGTAATTTCAAATAAATGACAGACCAATATTAATTAATTAGCATTTGCACTGCTATGGTGGCTCTGTGTCAGACTGGAAAACAACGACTTAAGCAGTGGCGGTTCTAGGGGGGTCCAACAGGGGCCAATGCCCCTGTAAAACTGAAAAAGTCTAAAAAAGTCTGGATCTGCAGTCCTTAGCATTGTTAGCACAGATAGTATTCTTAGCATACTTGCTAGCAAACATTAGCTAAGTCAGTGAAGTAGATGTTTTAGCATAATTAGCATTTACCATTAGCACAAGTGCTAAATAGCTTCCGCAACACTAATAGCCCAGTTATTTACTTAACATTTTAGCATAGTTAACATAGTTGGCATAAATGCTACAAACATTGGCCAAGTTACCTTTGTAACACTTACCAGAGTATTACTTAAGAACTTTAGCATAGTTAGAATTGTTAACATTATTCCTAACACACATTAGCCAAGTTAGCTAAGTAACATTGTTACCAAAGGTAATTACTTTACAACATTTACAACACGGTTAGCATAATTACCATTGTTAGCATAACTGCTAACAAACATTAGCTACGTTAGCTAAGTAACTGTTACTCAGTAACTCCATCCCTGCGTCCGAAACCTTAGTAGGCACTGCGTTCTGTGCAGTGCTTACCACTCGACCGTTACAGTAGTAGCTTCTACGTAGCAAACTAGCCAGTAGCAGGTACAATTCGGACGTACTACGACATCGCCATCTTGCCCGTCCTCTGACCCGGATGTTTACATTAACGTCATGATTTTGCCAGCTTGTAGTAAACAATTAGCTTAATTTTATCAGATAACCTCAACATTTATGTGCATTTGTGACGTGAACAACTATTTACATGGCTTTTATTTACTGAAGTGCACATTTGTACACTGTCAGACAAGCGACCGGAGTCTCCGCCATCTTGGTTACTTTTAACGAGAGGGACGTTTTTGGTTCTTCTTCTACGGTTTTCAAGCTCCCGGTGACTCCTGGGATAGCGTAGTGTAGTTCGCTTGCACACTGCAAAATACTACCAGAAATAGCAAGCCATACGGGTACTTTTGGCCCGGCTTCGCCTACTACTGAAAGCTTACTAAGGTATTCGGATGTTCTAGGTCGTGGCTTCCTCATTTTTGGCTACTATGCAGGCGGCTAGTAAGGGTATTCGGATGCAGGGCATTACTTACTTAGCATTTTAACATAGTTAGCATTGTTAGCATAACTGGTATCAAACAATAGCTAAGTCAGCTAATAACACTGTTAGCACAATTAGTTACCATATATATGTTTTGCCATATGTTTTGTTGACCGAAATACTGTGAACTTGTGTGAGAGGGAGAGACAGTGGGAAACGACTCTATTGCCTAATCCTGTTTTACTCATCTATAGGGAGGGAAAGTAATCTCATCGCCCCCTGCTGGTTGCGTTCCCCACCTCTATCGAAATGAATGGGATTTTTTCTTCAAAAAATTACATTTCGGCTCACACTCCAAAGTTAAGATAGTGGCTTTCATATGATATGCATGCTGGGCAGTTCTATCGATTCAGGTGGTCATACTTTCTTTTTTTCACTAATCTGAATTGTTTTTAATGTTAATTAAACATTTTTTAATTAACAGTTAGCTAATTAATTAATTAATTAATTAATTAATTAACAGTTAGCTGCCGGCGAGAGAAGTAAGTGAAATCCAACGATTGTGTACATGAAACTCATCTGATTATAAGAATCCACAACCGTAGCTTTATGGAATCTTTATGAAATGTGAAAACTGGCATTCATTTGTTTCTCTGTGGTTGCAATCAGTTACGAATTACAGCATGGTGAACTTGTGTTTACTGACGTAACGGGAGCGACTCAAAGTTGTAGTCCGTTTATGACAAGTTAGGCACAATTTAGATTTTTTAAAATAGGACGAAATTTCACACAATCCTTTCACAGTTAGTAGATAATCCCCATATATAGCCTGAAAAATATGTCTGGTGCACAAGTTCCGTGTCATACCTTTGTGGGATTTTTTTAAAAATCGGTCTATGGGATTTTTAATAGGATCGCTCTGGGGATAGGAACGCCACCGCTAGGATCGCTGTGTTCCACTTTCCCTCCCTATTGCACTATGTTGTAAAACATGGCAGGCTATTATTTTTGCTACACAAATTATTGATAGGAGGCTATATGGGCGGGAGATCTGGCAGTCTCTAAAGCAGGCATGTCCAAAGTCCGGCCAGGGCCGGCCTGGGCTCTTTTCCACCGTCCCGCAGCACCTCTCAGGAAACAGTTGTTAATAGCCTTTCTTGCTACAGAGCCATAACTACCCACGAGGAATGTCAGTGATTCTTCATAACTGCTTGGCCACGCAGAGAACAGGTCTGGGGGTGGTGTTAATAGTGTTCACCGTCTTGCCATTTCTTTTGGCAATTATTCAGTGGCTTATGGCAGTACCAACCCAAAGCATATCGACATTGTAACAGTATTCTTGTTTTTTGACCACAACACACTTACTAGAATAATAGGGCAAACTAGTAAGTGTGTTGTGGTCAAAAAACAAGAATACTGTTACAATGTCGATATGCTTTGGGTTGGTACTGCCATAAGCCACTGAATAATTGCCAAAAGAAATGGCAAGGCGGTGAACACTAATAATAGAAAAATCATACATCTTGCTATTATGTCGTGTGATGTTGCTATTATTAGCTCTCTTAACAACACAGCAGGGTTAGGTTCTTTAATACGGATGTTTATTTGACCAATGGACACTGTAAAAATGGGGAAAATAATATGTAATCACAACATTCACAAGAACACTTCAAAACGACATGATGACCACTCGGATATCTTAAGTTGCTTCTGCCCCCACAATCGCAACAGCAAGCGAGCCAGGAAGAGAATAGATGCGGTTTTCCGTGATGTTCCACTCCGGGAAAAAATGGTATTTGTGAAGCTCCTTCCACAACAATATGTTGTGGAAAGCACTACAGGCAATTACAACGTCAGGCACAGAACCAGTTGCAATGCTCATTGAACTGCAGTGTGACACAGACTGTCGACACCA
The DNA here is from genome assembly GCA_027475355.1 of Coilia nasus. NCBI lineage: Eukaryota > Metazoa > Chordata > Actinopteri > Clupeiformes > Engraulidae > Coilia > Coilia nasus. Next base: position 4,353,229 of record CM050204.1, on the reverse strand, counting down.
GCTGGATAAAGAGATTCGGACATTTGCCAAGAAAATGCTGAGCTTATTTCGCTTGACATACCTGTGCAAGAAGACATTCTCACTTTTGAACTTGAACAAGAACCGCATGAGCACAAGACTAAATGACTCTCACTTGCGTGACATCTTGCGCATCAAAACCACTGCGTGTAAGCCAGACTTAGCATTTTTGCAGCAATCGAAATCTCAGTACCACCCGTCACATTTGTGCAGGACAGTTATTTGTTTAGTCTTCTGGGGTAGGCTGAATAAATTGTGTGTGTGTAATAGGGCTAGGCGATATGGCTGAAATCTGTATCACGATATAAGTGTTTCATATCTGTCGATATCGATAATTATTGAAACATTGTGTGACCTATTTAAAAACAGGAGGGAAAAAATCTAAATTTAAACATTTTTATTTTTAACTTAACCTTCCTCTGACAGGCAATAAGCATTCAGGCAAAATGACTGTCAACACACGTTCAATGTGTGCGAGTGTGTGTGTGAATGTCTGTGAGAAGAACTATCATATATGTATATAGTTTAACATTTGTCTGACTATGATGAGATTTGTAAACTCCAAAAAAGCTCCCATACTGGTGAGCAGACCTTTCTGTTCTTAGGGCTCATTCACACCAAACACTCTGCGTATTCAGCGCGTGGCCGTTTTCTGTCCGTATTCGTTTAGAATGCATGTTAACAAATTAGACTCTTCACACCGCACGCGTGATCTGAGCGTATTCTGTCCCTATACAAACATATTGTATACTGATTACGCGCTGTACACGCTCAAGTTGGTGTGAATGAGCCCTTATCCACATTTCCCTCGCTCGTCGCAGTGGCACTCATCTTCGTTTCTTGACCATGCTGTTTCTGGAAAAAAACACTACTACGAGACAAGAGATTGCGCAACCAAGCACAATACTGTGACATGATTGGCTATTAGCGTGTCACTCCCCATACGTTGCTAGGCTACAGAGGACGAGTGCCTTTGCTTATGCAACCAAGCTTGCTTCGCAACAAAGATTTTAAGCGGCGCTAAATCAGAGAGGGCTCTGACTAAACTTACGCCGTTTTCTTAAAAAAAAAAAAAACATTCTATCAAAACATTCTATCGATCGCATTTTCTATTTGTATCGAGTAGGTGTCTATCGAGATACATATCGTTATCGTTTTATCGCCCAGCTAGCCCTAGTGTGTAATTGTGATCAAAACTCTCAGTGGTTTGTACTTCTGAATAAGATAACTGTTAGTGCTATTTTCTTGTTCACATGGTATAAATTCACATTTACAGTTTACATGTAACAGTGAATAAGATTATGTTATGTATAACAGTGAATTATGAATAGTGTTTTTTTTTCACTTAGACTTTTTCTTCATTCTTGAAATATAAAATGCACAGTAATTTTGGTAAACACACATTTTCATTTGTGTTCTATGTGAAGACCAGGCACGGCTCGTCCATATGGGCAGGTGGGGCAGCGCCCTCCCAAAAAACATCCACCCCAAAACATAGTTCCTCCTAATAAATAATGTTACCTACGTAACTGCTCTGCTTGCTACCTATTTAACTACTCTGTCGTATATGGTTTGTGTCTGTGTTTTTTATAACTATTTATTTAGCACTGTGGAATTGAATCTCAAATACTTTTGTTGATTGCAGTTATGGGGCAGGACCGGTCACTGCCCCCATTCATCTGTTGATTTTTCCTATTCGCCTGGCGTCAGTTGTCGGAATTGCAAGCAGCGCTAATAGAGTCCAATATGGGCAGGAGCAAGTCTGCCCCAACCAGCTTTTTTTTTACCTTCTAGCAGCTCACAGATCAGTACTCCTCTAGTAACATTAGACCTAACCCAATCGTGTCAAATGCAGTGATGGCCTGCAGCACAGAACCTGCCTTGTCAAACAGCGTGGACTTTCTGTTAAAAATGCATTTGATGGACTGAAATTAGAAGATAAGTTAGTGATCAAGCAGCTTGGCCCAGACAGACCAGACGTCAGTGTAACAGAAAACTAAGGACAAAGGGAAGATACAACCTAACATTTTCGCGAACATGGTATGATGAAAATGAAATGGTTGTGTGGTTGCTCCATAAGGAATACAGTATTTTGCTTTCCATGTCTACTGTTCAGATCATGCTTAGGACAAGGGGACATAGGGATTACAGGAGTTAGCGACGTGAAATACTTTTCTGAAGTAGCAAAAAAGCACACTCTCAAGCAAAGCACATTTACAGTGTGCTATAAAACTACCCATGCTAGGTCAACTTAATATCGCAGCACACCTCGATGAGGGCTATTATGTAAGCATTCGAAATCAATTAGAGAAGCAAAATGTGTCGTTGTGCTTATTATATGAGGCTGTTGCATTGTTTGCTTTAAGTGTATTGGGCATTTTATTGGTCTTTGTTAATCATAGCGCTACATTAATGTTAATATTAAAAAAAAAAAAAGAACTCTGAAACGCATGCTGTATGGTACTGCTTGCAGACAGATTTATTATAGACCAGCTTACTGGTTACTACATTAATTAGGTTTTTAATAGGCTATAATAGGCCATTATTCTATAACATTTGGTCAGGGTAGTGATTCAGGCAGGAGTCAGTGTCTGCCCCACCAATATTTATGCTCAGGAGCCACTACTGGTGAAGACATAAACACTATGCCATTGCAATAAAAAATTCATGTACTTCAAGTACTTCATTTGCATATTGTTATTATTATTATTATTATTATTAGTACTATTAATATTATTATTATTGTTATTCCTATTGTGTTATTATTGTGTCACCTTGAGTTCGTGCAGCCTCTGATCCCCATGAGTGGGAGGAGAACTCTGTGGGCCATAACTCACCTGGCAGATGAAGCCTGTAGACGTACACTGGCGCACCCACAGGCTGAACTTCCGTTTCTTCCTCTTGCGGAGCTCCCGCTCAGTGCAGGTGTTGATGAAGACGGGATCCTCATCGATCAGAGGCTCATGGAGTACCTGAGGGAGAGTAGGAAAGAGAATGAGAGTGTGAGAAAAAGAGTAAGATATTGAAAAAAGTGTGTGTGTGGGGGGGGGGGGGTTAAGAAGATAGTAGCAGTAGTAAGGTAGAGCAACACAAAATGATTTCAGAATAACTGAAGAGAGACAATCTAAATGAGAAAAAAGAGAGAGAACGAGTAGGGGAGAGTAGTTTAAAACTAGACTGCATTTCTACAGAAAATGCTAAAATAGTGGGGGAGCCTATGTATTTTCGTAGGATTTCAATGTTAATTTTTGGAGAGTGGTTGAACTGTCTTCTGGGGTCCCTAAACTTTGAGAAAAATTATGTCTCCATTTTTTCCCCCAGTTTTTTCCCCTTTTTTCCCCTCAAGTTTCTAATATTGTTGCAATGGATGCCATAAATATGGCCTGTATTAATATTTTTTATTAGAACAGTTCACAGATAATGGCTGGGTTTCCCAAACGCAGTTAAGAAGTTCTTAGCGCTAAGTACTACTTAAGACCCTTCTTAAGGCTCCCGTAAGAAGCAACCGCGTTTCCCAAAATGCTTCTTAGCCTAAGAAGACCTGCCGTTAAGAAGGATCGCTAAGAAGTTTCTGAACCCTTCTTAACACCCTTCTTAGCGACAAAACAGTGAAACAGCACCCCCCTCAGGCAGGTAAAGCAATGTGACTGAGCAAGGAGATATTAAAGCAGTACGGTCCGTCCCCTGACTGTGTTTTCCCCCCTCCCCTGTCGTTCAAGCACCCCTCGACCTAAACAAGAAAAAAACACATGTTTGGAATGGTTGTCCAGAGTCCCCAATCACGCTGTCTCTCACATATTGACCACAAATACTGTCCCACCTGACCGTTCGGTAAAGCAACTCGAGCTGCAGTGCATGTCTGAAATCAAATTAAATAAGGTTCAAGCACAGAACAGGTCGCCTCTCCACTCAGGGACAAGACACTACACAACTGACCCGCCTGCCCTACAACACGAGGATGACTCTTCGGACGACGAGGACCCACCACCACCACCTCCCCAAGGACCCCGAGCAGCACTGTATCACGCCGGTGCCCAGGCCAGACAGGACATCATCAACCTGTTCTGAGTCCCGACTTACACACCTGTTCTTACGTTGCAGTCACTAAGCAGTCCATCTATTGAGCACGAGACACCCCCCCTCCGCCCCCCAACGCCCGCAATACCCCCACCACATCATACCGATATTCAATAAGCCCCTGCCACCATGCAGTGCGGCAAGCATCATATCATGTCACTCCCCTGACAGTGACAGAATACACTGCATGTGTTATATGCATACGTATATCATTCCAATAAGGATGTACACATGGAACGGCATGTCATACTGTTTCCATTCCGTGTTTCCAGTGTTATTTCCCTGTGTTCTGTGTGTATCGGTGATTATTTTATGTGTCACTTTGCTGTTGTGTCGTGACGACAAATGTCATACTTTTAGCCGGTATTTCATTGATGAGTTCAGTCAGAGTGTTATACCACTTCGGTTTGGAGCATTTTACCAAGGATGCTAGAGTAGCGCTCTGAAGTCTTTGATTTTACTATGGTAACAATGCGCTCCAATCGGCCATTCTGAGATCGATTGCTCATTGCGCCTCAGTTAAGAAGGCAGGTAAGACGGTTCTTAAGACGTTGGTAAGAAGGACGTTAAAAAGGCGTTTGGGAAACACTCTTATCTTAACGCTTCCTCTTAGCCGACCTCTTCTTAAGTGCCTTCTTAACTCGTTAAGAAGGTTCTTTATTGGGAAACCCGGCCAATGTTGTTTTCAGATATGGTTTTATAATTATTTTAGATACTTTTTATATATTTTTATCTTTTTTTATCTAAGTATTTTGTAACATACAGTTTAAAAGACAATATAATACTAGGCTTTGTATGTTAAAAAGCTAAATTTAACATATTTTTTGAACATCAAAACTTTTTATACTTTTTATAGAGGTATTTTAAGCAGTAATATTTCAACAATAAAAAGCAGCTTATAAGCAACAACAATTAAACAACTGAAACCATTTCCATTGAAACATTTCATTCCTTATGTATTGCTGTCTACACTGACAGTTTCACAATTGCAATCACACCAAACAGTCTTCATCCTCCTCATCATCATCAATTACCACCATATCTCCCTGGCTGACATTTCCACAAACCTCTTCATCTGCTCCACACAGGTACATCTCAGAACAGTTGATACCCTGAGACATACATATTTTTTTGGTCGTGACGTCAAATATTCCTTATTGACAGTAATGTTTCAGTAGTGATGACTATATTGAACTCTCTATATTTTGTGTAAAAAAGGTAAAAATGTCAGTTAACTACTTAAAATTCTTTAATTTCACTTTTTCCCTTCATTTCTGATGTATTTCTGTTAACTTTCTTAAAGGTATAGCTTAGTGTAAAATGAAAATTGGCACGTTAAAACATAATGAGTTTTTATTTCTAGTGAGGATCAATCCTGAACTAGCCCACTGCATTTCGAATTTTTTTACATTTTTAACATTTTTGGTCGAAAACACTAGCAATGCTATTGCTAAGGGCATCATGTAAAGCTTGAAGATAACGTTGTGTTTAAACCATTAAACTAGCTCGAAAAAACTCCAAACTCAGCTGTATAACAAAGGTCCTGGCATTCAAAATGAGGGACGGAGATTCGTAAGTCTACACATCATTTATTAGCAAGAGTGTTTTCCATAGACATCAAAACAGAATGGACGGAGGGATGGTGCCATTTTCAATGGGAGCCAATGAAACCAGATTTAAAATTCTCAAATTGGTCACCAGGCTACTGCGCAAGCTCGCGGTAACGTTCAGTGACGTCGGCCAACGAACCCGAATACAATAAATTGAGTGGTAGATGCTCAGTCACAAATGGAGTGGGAGGCTAATACTGTACGTGGGGACTTGATTCTTCTTCTACTAACTTTGGTTCTTTTGCATTCTTGCAAGCCAGCATCAAGGGAGCTAGCTAGTTAGCATGTACATACCAAACTATAGCGTGTAGCTTAGCATAGCTATCTTTCTTTGGGCTTCACTCGCATCGAATAGTAAAATCCATAAAGATAGCGATTTCACTTACAAACAAATACCAATTCCTAAGTTTATTTTGCGAGAAATATTGATGGAAATGTTTCACCAACATGAATAAAGTAAACGGACATGACTATGTCTTGTTATCCAAAGACTACGATAAATTTTCTCCTGTGCGACAGAAACTCACTAGCCATTGCATAATTTGTGAAGTCCTTTTTTGCATTATTTCAGATAAACGTTTCTTACAAGGCAATAACATGACACATTTCTGATTGGAGCAAATATGTTTTGCTGTGTCTTTACAACAATGCTAATGTCAAGGTACGGAGCGCTTCTCATGTAAAGTTATCTGATTTCTTAGTGACACTAAAATGAATGGAGGTCAATGGAATGCTAAAGGCTACTGGGCCCTTTCCGGGTTACGCTTTCCCCATAAGGGTGTCAGCTTCTGCATACGTTCCTATTCCCTTGGTGTTTTCAGAGGCAGTATGTCGGTGTCATGATGAAAGTCCAAAAACTAAACCGTTAACAAAATTTCGTCAATCAACTTCTGTGGACTTTCACCACAGCGCCAACACGAAACAAAGTATTTATCCCATTTTTTTCTATTCTATTTATATTTATATTCTATTTATTTCTCAAAATGAAGAAAACAGTGCCATTTCAACACGTTTTGGTTCATTCGGTTCATTTTTGTAAATATTTTCTATAATAAGCTAGCAGCTACATCATATATTACAATGGATTTTGATTGTTATTTGCTTACATCTATATAGCATCAAACATTTTCCTACAAAAATGGGTTTTCAAACTATATTTTTGGTTCAGGAACAGCAATTTGCACCAATTCTGTAGAATCGCCCATAGATAATGTATGTTTACAAATCTCACATTTTTCTAGTCACTAAAAGTGGCAAGAAAAAAATGGAGACATGTTTTTTTTTAATTCCTTAGACCCCCTAGAGTGAATATATAATGGTCTCCAAAAATGAACATGCAAAGCCCACGGGTCCCCAAATCAGATACATAGGCTCCCCCATTAAAAGGGTCCTTGTACGTGCCATGGTTTCCAACCATGAATATGTTCGGATATTGACATTATAGTGTTCTTTAAACTTGGACTTTGCTAATGATTCCAGTGATACCAAGTTTTTGAAAATTTGGCATACAGATCAAAGATTACATGTGTAAAAGTGCCTCCTAATGTTGACAAATTGACCAGTCCAGCCCTTGTTTTTTAACATTGGATGTAAAAATTACATGCATAAAAGTACCTCTAAGTTTGAAAAGTTTGTGGTGCTACAGAGATTGAAGTGCCAACATGAAACTTTCTGAAAAGAATCATGGGACTGTGTGGAATAAGCGTGAGTTGTGGCTAAACAGCAACTTTGTTCTAAAAACGTTTCTAAGCTTCCTGAAAGTGTCAAGCAAGCCTCAGATCATTACAATATCCATCGCTGAGGCCTCTTTCACTCACTTTGATTTGGCTGTGACATTCACTTGAGGTTGTGTGATGTATTGTAGGTGTTGCAAATGTGAAAAGGTGTTTCAAAACGGTCCAGGCAAAACCGCTGCATGCACTCTATGTCAGTGAAACCCAGGATGTTTATCTAGACCTATAAACGCGACCTATAGCGCATCTTCAACCTCGGCTTTCTCTCTCCATTGACGCAGGAGTGCGGGCAGGTACAAGGATGGCATTTTGGTTTCTGATTATGAGATGATGTTGGTCATATTTATATTCACGCCAATTACGTAATTAGAAAATAATTAATCCATCCATTCATTCATTCATTCATTGTCATTTGTTTGTAATTTACCTAATTGGAGAACAGTTTCTTTCGTGATATCACGTGACATTTTAGAAAAATAATGTCATGGCTATGAGAAACGTTGTCCTTTAAAGAATAAGGATCAACAACCAAACATTACTGACTCTGCACTTTGGTATGTTAAATATGGCAATACAAATGTTGACATTATAGGCCTAGCCGACATAAAATGCAGTATTTCATTTCGCCTTATAGTGGCGCTGGACCTTACTACAGCCCTTTGAGGCGCGTAAAGAGAAAATTGCTTAAGTGGAGGGTAGAATGCGCGTAGGGTTCATTTACATGCGACACTCCCTAATTTTGGGGTTGCTCCTCCCGAAGCACATAACTGACTGATTTCTGCGTAAATGACAGACTTAAGTCAACAGTAGAATCCGTGTGGGCGCAGTTGCGCGCTTTTTTTCACTTGGGCGCCCTTACGCGCAGGGGAGAATCGGCCCCATAGTGTGCACACACAATGATGAGAAATTACACACATTCATACTGCACGTTCACACACACATATACACACACTAGGACACATATGTACATACATTATCCTCAGTGTGTCCCATACATAGACCATTCTGTGGCGCAGCGCCACAGAATAAAAACCGAGCGCCACAAATTGATTCTGTTTTTTTTTTTTTCCCAACGCGATTCTGTCATTCTCGCTTACACGCACAGAGAGTGAGAGAGAGAGATCAGCATACATGTCAATGTGAGTACACTTATAAAACACCTGCACTGGTCCGACGTTTTCAACCAACCCAAGCGCAACTCGGAACTCAAGCTATTATTAACCCTATGGGCCCAATGGACGCAAAATGCGTCCAAATTTACACCTATTCTTCTCAGTTGAATTACTCCGGGATGGTACATCGTAGAAAGATGGCATACCAAACAAAACAGCAGAAACAGGGCTTTACAATGTGACTTCCGGCTCATTTTTTGTGATCAAGTATCGCCAATATATTAATATTTTAAAATTAGCCAAAATCTCTCATATTAGCGCTTTGCACAGGCATTACTCTCGTTGAAATTACTCACGAACCCGTGATTGGACAGATAAGGCACGCACATCAGCATCTCAGCTTTCCAACGACACCAAGCACATATTATCACATTAATTTATCACTTTAAAACAAGGGATCAAATTGCCAAGTAATGATTTGACAAATGTTTTACTTTTAAACTCGCGGTTATCAGTCAATGCATAATGTAAACAATAGCAGAACTTACCCATTCTACTGCTATCGTGCATTTCTGTCAAGACACGTTTCATACTGTTTTGAAATTACTGCAAATTTCTGCATAATATCCATAATCCTGCATAATGCTGATATAACATCCTTCATTACATGGAAAACAGGCCCTTATTTCCATCAGGCACAGACTACATATTTATCAACATTGATAAGCCACTGAATATCCCACCATCATGGTTCTTATATTGCCAGATTCCAGACAATCTCCTCTACTCAGATATGTGTAGATATCCCTACTGACAGCATCCTATGGACAGGTACTTGCAAGAATCAGAGCCCCTAGCACCACTGTTGGTGGTAGGTTCCGGGGTGGGGAGGGTTGCATCATCTAGCACCACACAATGCTACTTGGTCTGTGGGAAACACTGACCCTACATTATAAGCGACTTACAAAATGTTGAGGAACACAGAGTAAACAAAGGCATGGCAAAGTTAATAAACAAAGCTTTGGCAAAGTTAACAAGTAACATAAAGCAGCCCCCCCCAGGATTTCACGGGCCTTTTTTGAGAAAGTTACGACCTAAAGTCTGATTTTGCGGCAGCTTTTCCAAAAAGTTGTAATGGAAGTTGTGGTATTTTTTGGCGTTTTGTTGCAATAAAGTTGTAGGAGCCATTTTATTTTTAAATTAGATTTACATATTAAACATAAAGGAAAGTAAAAAACATTAACAGGATGCGGAATAGGGCATGGGAAAGGAAGTGGGCTGCACAGTGAATTCTGGGTTGTAACCAATGAGTGTCACCATGTTTGTATGCACGAAGAACAACTTACCAACACAAGCAAGTGAGCTAGTAGTTGCAGTTAGGATAGTTCTGTTTTGTACAGGGACAAACTGCCAGTCGCAAGGACACGGTATCTGGAAAAAATCAGTTTGAACGGCGATTTGGATCCTTATGAGACAGCTACAAGACAATGAGCAAACTTTCCGTGGACATTTGTAGTCATGCCCACTCTTACCTCCCCAAAAATGTAAACAGAAATCCTAATATTATATACATGTAGCGTTTTCCCATAGGTGCCAACTATAAAGAAACTAAAATGCTTAAGGTAGACTACGTCCAAAATATCGGTTTGGATTATTTTAGAGGTGAGAGTGGGCATGACTACAGATGACCATGACAAGTTCATTGATGATGATAGTTGGATAAGCTATGTTAAGCCATTTCCTAATAAGAGTTCAATAAATATGGCTTAATGTTGACATCTCCTATAAGCTACGTTTTGACAGCTGTCGGTGTTGGTAAAAATGTGTGTCTGAGCATACCCATACAAACAATAACAATAAAACAATCTGTTGTCTATTTGCTTGCCCTGTCAATGTGGCAATATTTTCACCTTAGGCAGTGTTGATTGTGATGTTATAGATCCTACGGGAAAAAAAATCTGCCATCGGCGCGGGAACCAGTTTTAAAGTGTGGATGCAAAAACAATTTTACCAAGTCAGCTTTGGAAAAAAATGCTGTCAGCTAAAATTACATTTTTACAAATTTTAAAGACAATGAGAGTGGTATGACACTAATGGAATGACCTCGCTTTGTCTTAGGAGAGGGTACAGCCAGACGGTTTGTATTAGAGAATCGCAGCGCTCTGGACGGGATGTAAGCATTTAGTATGACGTTAAGATAGGCAGGGGCAGAAAGTGACTTTGTAGGCTAGAGTCAAAGCTTTGTGTTGAATTCTGGCAGCCACCGGTAGCGTGGAGAGTAGAGTGGAGAGTGGAGAGTGAGTGGAGAGACATAGTCGATTTAGAATTATTAGTATGGTTCGAAAAGCATAACCAACTGGAATGTGATAACCAACCTGTGTACATGGATAAAATATTGCTGATTACTGATGTAACTGTGGTTCTATTACTGAGTGGACGACCACCAGGGCAGTGCTGAAAGCACTAGTGGAAGACGAATACCCACCTAGTGACGAGGAATCCGGAAGAGCATCGTCGCCATCTGGAAGAACTACCGCACACATTTAGTCTGTAGTACTGGGCAAAGGTACATGTATTAGACCATGTTGCAGCAGCACAAATGTCAGAGAGTGGTACACCCCGGAGAGCTGCCCAAGATGTTGCAAGAGCACGCATCAAATGACAGGAGAGGGCACAGCACGTTCCATGGATTCATAGGCATGGGTGACTGACCCCACCAGCCAATGGGAGAGGCGCTGTTTAGAAAGGGGCCCACTTCTAAGAGGACCACAGAAAGAAACAAACAACTGGTCAATTGTCTGAAAGGCTGCTGTCCTATCAAAATAAAACCTCAGAGTTCTGACAGGGCACACATCTGCACACAAGTCTGTGTCGTCTGCCGGTATAGCCGTCAGCAAAATCAGCTGGTTGCTAAACTGGGGGGACAGAAGCTTTGGGAGGAAAACTGGGTTAGGCCACAAGGAGACACTGTCAAACATACAGTAGGGCCCCAGCGAAGACAAACACCACTCACAGAGAGGGCATGTAGCTCACCCACACGGCGAGCTGTTGTGATGGCGAGAAGAAAGGCGGTTTTAGGGGATAGCCACTTAATGTCAGCTGTTGACAGGGGCTCATAAGGAGGCAAACAAAGAGATTCGAGCACAGTGCTCAGATCCCATGACGGACCCATCCCGCTGCTGAGGTTGACGGGGAAACCTCTGAGTAGTCCTTGGGGCCACATGCCTGGGGTGTGAGGCAGCAGGGTTAGCAGGGTTGAGTGGGGCCCTAAAGGGAGGTGCTACACCCAGGTGATGGGAACGAGACTCTGTAACAGACACTCTTGTGCTGCTGGCCCAAAAACCTGTCCAGGTTCCAGGACTTCCAGGACTTATTATTTTTGACAGATTGTTCCTGCATATTTCAGGCAGGGGCGATTGAGCCAGCCATACCTGTTTACCATCCTGCACCAAGGTGCCCAGGGTAGTGCCACACTGGTTTGCAATGACACCCATGGCCTGCAATGCAAAGTTTAGTACCTCAGCTGCCAGTGGGTTTGACGATGAGGTTCTAAAGAACAAGTGCAACATTACTAGCATGTGCGCTAATGAGTTAGAAACCCTGCCAAGAAAGGCAGTGGAGTGTAAGCACGAGAAAGTAGTTCATCTGTGCGGCGGCACTTAATGTTAGGGTAACGCACACAGTCACGAAGAGGAAGCCTGACTAAAAAGGGTGTCTGAGGCTAGCCTGGTAAACCCGACCCTCGTACTTCATTTCATTTTGTACAGAGGGTTTGGACCTAAATCTCTTGAGGGTCATGTAGTTGGCCCCAGCAAGGCCGATCCAATCAGCGAACAGAGAGCGTGTTCATTAGCGTGACGTTGACCTTGTGTGCTACATTTGAATTGTAGTGCGTAGGTAGGCTAATTGTATATGTGACGACCAGGCGTTAGCAATTGGGTAAAGGCAGAGGCACTTGTTTTAAACTTCAGCTGAGTCCACACCTCCAGGAAGAAATCATTTCTGACGGTGTCTAGTCCAGACCCTCTGTACAAAATGAAATGAAGTACGAGGGGCTGGTTTACCAGGCTAGCCTGAGGCAGCTACAGACATTACTTCTTCCTGATCAGGTGGCTGAGAATGAGAGTAAGTAGGTGACAAGGTGGTGCAGGGTGCTCCTCCACGAGATCTACCTATGCCCCTGCCATGGAAGGGGGCCTCCCAAGCAGATACAGCAGATGCTCCACCATGGATGAAAGTTGTTCCGCTTTACGCTTCAACTCAGAAGACTTTTTGCTTTGTGCTTTTTGCATGCACTGGTGAATGCTTACGCTTATGTTGTTATGTTGTGTTGTGTTGTGTCTGAGTATCAGAGAGCAAAAAACTGCTAGATGCACGCTCCATTCCAGCCAACTGTGCCTGTCTCACAGCAAGCGGCATTAACGTACAGGAAGGGCAAGGATCAGACATTGCCTCCCTAAGATGTTCCACAACAAGGTACTCCGCATAGCGATCATGTGCATCCAGTACCTCCATTAGATTGAGACAAGTGGAACACCTGACCGTGTCCATTGTAGTGTTACTCACCACAGTATGATTTCTTTCTATTAAAACTACAACAGTAGAGTAGGTGCAGTGCCGTTTGCTAGCCTGGCAACCAAAGCTACGCAAGGTAACAGTTTTGCTAACCGTTACTAGCCAGCGGTAACAACAACACCTGGCTCAGTTATGTTGGAAAAAAACAGTTAACGTTATTGGCAACCAACACTTAACAGGTCACAAACTTGTCAGCAACCAGACATTTTGTGATTAAACAAGACCAATTGTCATTCCTGAAAACTTGGCAGCCAAGATTTAGTGAATTACAGTAACCTAATAGTCTACAAATTCACCTTAGCGATCAACAGCTCGTGTGGAGCCGAGTCCCATTGAAGTCCTCTTCAGCCACGAGCTGCACTGTAGATCATAGAAAGTAGTTCCCACAGGAATTGGAGAGATGCGATTCCGACGTGAGAAAAAAGAAGAGGCCAGAATGACGTGAGGTGATGCCTTATGTAGGCGGTCACATCATGCGTCAAAAGTGTACATCTTTCATATACCATTCTCAATAACGTGCGGGTGCAAAGATGTTTCCACTAGTGCTTCCAGCACCGCCCTCAGTCTGGCAGTCTGGAGTGAAGGAAATAGAACCTCTCTTCCTCGCGTCCTGTCTATGGATACGTTTTATCCATATTGCTTTTTGTGTTCAAGCCTCTCTCATTCTGAAGCAGTCAAAATGTTTCAAATAATTTGTTATGGGTCTCAGACAAAACAATATAGGCTGTACATTTGCAAAATCACTAACCAATGCATGGGTAGTCACACTACATTTTCTGTCTGGACACCATGGGGCAAAGTAAGGTTCGAACTTCACCAGACAGCCTAATCTCTCATTCATTTTACGGGTAGCATGTATTTAATTAATAACCCGAAACAGCTTCAAAAGTGTTAGCAAAATGGTGGGTTGTTGCGGTGGCATTTTTAAACAAAATCATGGATGCAAGCACATCCCTGCCTTCCCTAGCACCTATGACACCTGCACTTGACTGACCCATCTGCGCTGACGGCAAGCCACTCACGTCCCTCTCTCTATTTGGCAAAGCGCACAGACATGCACCATCCTACCACATGTGTCGATCTTCATCTGAGTCTTTTTTCCATCAGTCTGTGAATGGTCCTGTACAAGAGCGCTAACTGCCATTGCAACATAATTTCTTGTGCTATCGTCCTCGGGTGTTAATCCAGTTGTTTTGTATGCAGGTCCTGTGAAATATGATATTGTGCTCTCATCACATTTTATATTTACCTCTGGCTCAGCCAAGTTCCCACACAATAATGTTACAATGTTCAATGTTGTGTTTGGTGACTTTCAAAAATATTAGGTGTAGAAGCACACTACTTATATATAGCCCACAGTTATCTTATATACAGTCTGTGATAGATATTTGTATGGGCCCATGTTTTTAGATATTCCTTGCCCCCACCGTAGATAAAAATAATTTAGCAGAGTAAAAATCAGATCCAGTTCTTTCACTGAACCACTCCACACCAAACACAGAACAAGTGACCACAACAATAGTGATTTTTTTCCCTCAACCACCAGGAGCACAGTCGTGTGACGTCATGTTCCCATGCCCCATTGAATAAAACAGCGTGTTATGTCAAATGGAGTGTCAAATTGTGTTAATACTTCTCTTCACTAGTTGGCAGACATGTTGTAGGCTACTTTAGAATTGACATCCTCCAAAGCAATTCCTCAGAAGAAACTTCATTGAAACCAATGAAAATAGCGTAGCGCTAGCAAAACCCAACTAAAACCTATCGAAGTAGTGCTAATGCCAGCGGTGTACCAGTGAGCTACAGAAGCTGAAACGCTATACTCAGATTCTGCGAATAATTCCATTCCAATTGCACCTAAAAAAGGTGTTTTGTGTCTAAATGAGAGTATGTGCCTTTAGGACATGACAGTTTGTCTCATTCAGTGCCCACAAGATTTAAAGATGACTGCACCCTACTTAAACACATCTCACAACAACTTCAAACTTTTACAGGTCGTTCAACTTTTCACCGGCAATGACCATGATAGGTCAAAACTGCGACATAAATACTGTAATATAACCAAACATGATACTATAATATACCCAAATATGATTTTCATGCTACTGTATAGGCTAAGCACCTAGCCTAGCAAATCAACAACATTCAACCTAACCAGTCATTAGACACAATTACTGTATATGTATATATATATATATATACACACACACACACAATAAAATATTTACTGTCATTTACATGGACAACTTACAGTATGGTAAATAACAACTTGCCTATGCCCTCTCAACAGCTCAGATTTTTCATAGTTGTGGAAACTACAGCTCAAAGCAGGTCGACTGATCAGCAGGTTCACTGACAGATAAGCCATCAAGCTAACCCAATATGACTTGTCAAACCACCATTGTCTAACACATTTCGACTGAATTACTTATTATTTTTGACATATAATGGTTTAGGTAGGCAAGTATATGGGCGATTCTATAATTGGAGATACATTTGGTGTCAGAAAAAAAAAAACGATTTAATACTTTGTTGCTTACTAGTATGAATCAAAACATGCTACAGGTCATAGGACTATAATGTATTTGTTTATACAAGCAAAAAGCATGATTTCTTGTTGTCCGAACTTGGTCACTGATTTTTTTTTTCTGTTAAGTAATATGTAAATGTGTGCAATTTGTTATATGACTTCTTTTCCAAATAATTCATATATTCTATTTCTAACATACTGTATCTGAATAGTCATTTCCTAACTCTACAACATGATATTCACAAAACACATGTCCGAGATTCCTACGTCAATTCTGTTACTGTATCATACTTTCCTGTTAAATTCCTTGCATTGTCTCCTACATTTATATAACTCAGTTGAAATGATGTCACTTCCTCTAATGGACAAGAGCTGAAGCAGTGTAAGATATATGTATTCTTCTCTGTGGAATAATTTTAGTCTAAAAGCTACTTACACCAACAGTATATTTTTAGTATGCCAACTCTGGGAAAGCAGAAATGTTCATTAAGACAATATATGTCATTTAAAAGTCTTTAAATCATGATTTAAGTAGTACTATGTGCTTTTAGCGATTTATGCTAGCATGCAGATGTAGCCCTGTTAGATTCAGTGCCACTATGCGCTGCGCATGCGCGAGAATCTCTCTCGTTTTTTTTTGTAGTCTTGAGCACCGAACGTCCCCCTGTTGAACTTGAGGAAAGAAATAGGATATGACTACGTACTTATAACAGTTAACAGTAGCCGGAGAGATAACCTTTGTAAATCTTAACTGTATCTTGCCTTTTTATTCACCAAAAGGATATTTTCTGTTGCATATTTTTTCGTTTGAACAAGCGAAGAGTTTCGGTAAGTTCATGAATGATATGAGTAGCCTAGTTTATGTTATGCTGAATGTGAGACCATGGAAGTCAGAAAAAAAACCAGTCGAAACATTGTACTGCATAAAATATACGTTTATGTGATGAATATGAAGGGTATTTCCATGTTTCTTGTGATTGTTTAGTTTAAACTTTGAATGTACCAGACATGGATTTGCCTAGCTAATGTGTTCATTTCACACGTTGTGATATTAGCTTGTTAACATGGTTAAAAATAGATGTTAGCCCGACAGTTAGTCAACACTTTTAAGTAAGACATGCATTGTTATGCATTTTCTTTTGGGAATTACGGGGGTGTTGGCGAATTATTTTCATGTATACCATCATGTATATGGATGGTAGCCAGATTGGCTTATTGTTAAATTGTGCTGGCTATCAGTTACTGCAGCTGAGAGGTAGCCACTTTGCTTGGCAGTATTACGGTGTTATACCTGCTAAGAATTTGATGCTGTATCACAAATTTAGATGAGACCTCTTATGTATGATGAAATGTATGATTTGGTAACTGTTACACTGTTCCGTGTAGATTGGTTTTTTTTTTCGGGATAGAAGAACGGATTTCTGAGGAACCCAGATGGCGAGCCAGTCCTTGGGAACTTCACGTGTTGACCACTCAGCCTGCAGCAGTCTGGCCAACTGCTGCACGGTTTAGAGTTCCTCACTTTCTGCGTGAACTTCATCACATCTCGCGTGGACACAGATAAGAGTTTCCTTTTCCCATACAGAGAAGGACCCATACCAGAACCTACCTTTGCAATTTTGTTAACTACCTTGAAGGACATTTGCATTTCTTATTGTTTGATACAAAGGACTTTTCTTATTTGAATAAGGAATTGAATTGAACTGTCAAAGGTGTTAGATTGTTAGAGCTGTCATTGGTGGTTATTATTTTGTTCATTTATTATTTTTTACATTCACACTGCCTTGCATACACCACATTCATACACATTCACTGCAACAACTTACTAATAGTTCCCAACGTCAATTTTCTTAATTCTTCTTAAATTGGGAAACTGTACAAATTAAAGTTGCTTACAGTTTACCATATCTCTGGGTTACATTGTACTTTATTACACAACTCAGGAACCTAGAAGCTAAAAGAGTGTGGCTTTTACTGGTCCAACTAACACAAGTGCTACACAGAGCTTTAGCCTGACAAGTTTAAAATGTCAGTTCTGTTACTGTCAACTTTTGTTACTGAAGTAGAGTAACAGATTTGACAGTGGGTAACAGAATTGACAGATGTGAGGGTGTGGGTTGTTTCTATGACTACTAATGTGAAATTGAGATAAGTGTGCAAGTGTATGTGCTTGGAATACTATTTTGGGCATTATTATTTCCTGACAGTGTCAGTTCTGTCAATTCTGTTACCAATGTCAACTTTGTTACTTTGGTAATTCTATTACTGTTAGTTCTGTTCCGGAAATATTATCTAAAATGATGATTAAGCTTACACTGTTCTAAACATTTCATGTTCTTGTGTTTTAATAACAACATGACAACATTCTGCTATTTTTAACTCCATACTGTATTTACTGAGGTATTTAAAAATGGTTGCTCCTTGGAGGCAAGTCTGCAAAGTTATACATGTTTTTTTAAACTATCCATATGTAAAATATAATCTTTATTTAAAAAGGAATTAATCTAAGGACTGTTTGTTACTGACAAAAAAAATGTTCTTTTTGTTACTGACTCCCACTCCCACCTTTTCTTTTACACAGAGTTGACAAACAATGGTATTGACCAAAGCTGTTTTTTTATTAAAGCAGAAAAAAGAAGGAGTCTGTGTTATATATATAAATAGGTGAAATGTAATATATTCCCTAATAAAATACTGAAGACATAAATCTCTGTGCACATTTTTTTCTCAACTTTGTGAATTGTGAAATGTAACTCCAATTGTAGAATCACCCATATGTTTGAGAGCAAAGCTGACAAATGATGAGAACGCATCATGCAAGTAGCGTAACTTCCATGCTACTTATGATGTTAGTATAAACACAGTCTAGTATATTTATTCCCCTTGTTGCAACATCCACATTTTGGTGAAACTTCGGTAGGACTTTCTTGAGGTTTACATGATTAAAGTCACCGGCGACAATAAGTAATGCATCTGGGTGTGCAGTGTGCAGCTGATGGCTTCATAGAGTTCAGCTAGCACATGGTTAGCATTATCACTGGAATGTAAAAACCGATTTTAAACACGGACGAGAATTTTCAAGGAATGTAAAAAGCTCGGCATCTCCACGTACTCCATGCCCTCAAATCTTTCCTTTTTGTTTTTATTTACATGGTTGTCAATTCAGTGACAAATGGATTTTCTCTACAGCTCTTACTCTAACATCTACAATGGAACAGAGCAGTATGAGAGAAAGGGTTCTCACACGTGCACGCCCCATAGCAGAGTATGACATAATCAGTCTGACAATTCCACCATTCATTTCAATGGGACAGGTTTAAACACCACCTAAAAAGAACTCTAAGTGTGCTCAAAGAGCAAGCACACTTAATAAAAAGCAACAGAGCAGGAGGGAAAATAGACAGAACAAGTAAAACAAATGTTTTACTCCAAAGCGACTGTAGTTCTTGCAATTGGTAACTGTTACCTATGGATACATGAATTCGTTGAGCATCGATAGATTGAGACCATGAGAGTCACACTGAATTTGTATGCTGACCGAGTTTATTAAAACAATACATTTTTGTTATAAGTACAGTTTCTCAGTCTCATTTATCAAAAATGCTAAATTCTAAATTCTATTGTACGAGTAAAATTTTGAATGTGCGAAACTACAAATCAGCATCTATCAAGCATGTGGTGGTTGGTCGCACGCACACCAGTAGGCTAAGTAATCAGCAAGTATTAATCCCACACCTTATAAATCACAGTGCTCGCGCACATATAAATAAATTGGCATTATGAAATGCCTCCAATAAGCTATATATGGTATTAACAATCCCATTTACAACCACATGGATGTATTGCAATGTCCATGTTGTGGATGCGTACTAGTGGTGTGAACCTTCACTCATCTCACGATTCGATTCGATTACGATTATTAAGTTAGCGATTCGATTCGATTCGATATCTCGATGCATCACGATGCATCACGATTATTCACATCACATTACTATTATTCACAACATATTACTTCACATGGCTTTACATTACACGATTATTCACAACATATTACTTCACATGGCTTTGATTTCATCAACAAACACAAGCAGTCAGATATTACCTTCCTCTTTTATTTGATAAAATTTATGAATTGTCTGAACATCCTATCTGCATCAGTGTAGAAGCATATTCTGACGGGGTCATTTGTACTGTCAAAACGTCCTATCTGCTATATAATTGTGGAAGCATACTCTGCCGAGGTAAATGTAATTGTCATAGGGTCCTACTTGCACTTACCAGTGTGGAAGCATATTCTAATTTGATAATTGGAATTGTTAAAACGTTATACATCTGTGTTTTATTTCCGACGACATCATTCTCTGTTTGAACGCACTGTGTTTGAACAAACATTAAAATAGCGAGCGTACAGTGACAAAAAAATGAAACTGAAAGTGCACGGTGGGATTTTCTGACAAGGTAGCACAGCTCGGCAGATGTCTGTCATTTCTTCCTACAGTAGGACATTTCACAGAAGTAGGACAACTCCGCATAACACCGGTGTTGTTAACAACTCTGGATGGAGACGGCTAACGGATTTCTTAAGTTGGTGGTGTTCCCAACATATTTATTTTTATGGCGCCGTCATGTTGTGTTGTGATGTATGCTACACGACCACGAATAGGTCACGTAGATGAGACAAAGACCATAGGCACAGGTTGCCATAGACAAAACGGGTTACCGGGTGCTATTTTTTAATACTTGTGACAAGAAAAAATGACTGTAAAAGGTACAACATAGTTGCTGTTTAGCCACAACCCACGTTTATTCCACAAAACACATACAGCACACAACAGCGCAGCAACTTTTCCTCTTACCCCGCGTGCAGCCACACACACATGCGCGCGCACACACACTCAACTCCCTTTCCTTAAAGGCACAAACACATAAGGAATATCAGCAGAACAGAACACAATTAACACAGGTTATCACAATACATTATAATCGATTATGATCTGCTACTGAAACGATTATTAATTGTTCACGTCTGCATCGCGATGCATCGATTATATGATTAATTTCAACACCCCTAATGCGTACAGGCGTGCCACAGCTGCAACAGTGAGGACAAACCACTGCGAAACTCTCTTGTCTGTGTCAGAAACCAAGGGTGGTAACGGATGATGTCTTAAAAAAATCAAGAGGACACAACCAAGGCTATAAGTGGCCTACATACCAACTAACATAATTACTGATGTATTCATAGAACTAAGTCACTGAGAGAAAATTGGTTTGTGAGCAAATGGTTAATACAAGTTAAGACTAGCAAAAATTTCTGCGATCTTCTTGTCCTTGTTGCCTTGTTAGTTGTTTTGCCCTCATTATGAATTATAACATTTTGAGTTGTGACAAGTTACAACTGAAATAATCATTTCAGAAAGCATAATTTGTACCCTTTACAATAATTTGTTGTATACATGACTGTGAAGTGTCCATGCTGTGAGGTTCAAGAACGAACATTTGTAGTTTCATTAGTCAACCACTGGGTGTTGTGCGTAAGCATGGTCTGAGATGTGCCTGTATTTCCACACATTTCTAAGCACAAGCACAAGTTGATAAATTCTACACTTTACGCAGGCATGATCATACGCACCCTTTATGCACAGATCTGTGCTTACACACTGTTGATAAATGAGGGCCCAGCTTTCCATGAATTGCTTTTCTCTTTTGACCATTCACTGCTGTAATAGAGACGCCAAGTGGAACTCAGTTCACATAACCATCAAGGAACAGCACAATCATCTTGTCTGACAGAAGGCCAAGTTTCTGCATTAACTAGATGTACCGCATAGCGGTACATGGTATGACCGCCGCAGTATATTGAAATGTGGGAACTGTTGGCATGATGAGTATGTGGTAGAGCAGTGTTGTGAGGTGAGAATTTCTGTGGAAATGATTTCCTGGAAGTGGGCATGGATGTGGGTTTTGAATGAATGACATTGTGTGTGTTTGTGTAGTGTGTAGGAGTGATTTGTGAAGGCAAGCAATAGGCAAAATGAGATTTTGTACAATTACAGCGCCCCCTATGGACCAAATTGTATGGCACGTGCTGTTGTCTTAGAGGTCTTTGTGCAGTTCCCACCTTCTCGGTCCAAGATTTTGGCAACTCAAGATCCCAATTTTTGCATTTACCCTTATCACTAGGTGGCGCTATGCTTCAAGTGAGTGTTTATGGGCTGGGTCGATACGCCTCTGTAACACCTACATACTAACACAAAATCGTTGTCTTGGGCAAAATTGTTGCCGAGTTATTTAACAAAAAACTGCTTTTCAACACCTAGCTTCGGTGATAAACATCGCCCCCTATGATGAAATGTCACAAAATTTAGTACACATGAAAAGAAATCTGTTTAGAGATGGCATGTCAACTTTGACCAAATTTCAGCAATTAAAAGCCATGATATGGACTTTTGAAGAATTTAAGCTACCTATTAAATGTTCATTGACGTGTAACTTTGAAACGGTTTATCTCAAGATAAATCCTTTGATAACTTTTTGTCAGCATTGTCTGTAGATGGCATATATCAACTTTGGTGAGATTCACATGAACGGCCTATGACGAGTTCGTTCAGATTCGTTTTCGCAATATTAAAATTTCACGGAAATTGTTCTCGTTGGAAGTGGGCGTCGACCAGTGTTTTCAATGCGTGAGAGTCAATAGATTTCACGATAAAAAAAAATTGGTTGTAAACGTTAGCATTCTCTAGATAATAGGCAAAATAACATTTTGTACAATTACAGCACCCCCTATGGACCAAATTGTATGGCACGTGCTGTGGTTTTAGAAGTCTTTGTGCTGATCGTGCATGACGTATTTTGTGCAGTTCCCACCTTCTCGGTCCAAGATACTGGCAACCCTAAAACCCCATTTTTGTATTTACCCATATCACTAGGTGGCGCTATGCTTCAAGTGAGTGTTTATGGGCTGGGTCGATACATCTCTGTAACACCGACATACTAACACAAAATCTTTGTCTTGGGCAAAATTGTTGACCAGTTATTTAAAAAAACCTGCTTTTCAACACCTAGCTTCGGCGATAAACATCGCCCCCTATGACAAAATGTCACAAAATTTAGTACACATGAACAGAAAGCTGATTAGAGATGGCATGTCAACTTTGACCAAATTTCAGCAATTAAAAGCCAAGATATGGACTTTTGAAGAATTTAAGCTACCTGTTAAATGTTCATTGACGTGTAACTTCGGAACGGTTTATGTCAAGATAAATCCTTTGACAAATTTTTGTCAGCACTGTTTGTAGATGACATATACCAAATTTGGTGAGATTCACATGAACGGCCTATGACGAGTTCGTTCAGATTCGTTTTCGCAATGTTAAAATTTCACGGAAATTGTTCTTGTTGGAAGTGGGCGTTGACCAGTGTTTTCAATGCGTGTGGGTCAATAGATTTCACGATTAAAAAAAAAAGGTTGTAAACGTAAGCATTCTCTGTAGATAATAGGCAAAATGACATTTTCTACAATTACAGCGCCCCCTATGGACCAAATTTTATGGCATGTGCTGTGGTGTTAGAAGTCTTTGTGGTGATCGTGCATGATGTATTTTGGGCAGTTTCCACCTTCTCGGTCCAAGATATTGGCAACTCAAAATCTCAAATTTTGCATTTACCCATATCACTAGGTGGCGCTATGCTTCAAGTGAGCGTTTATGGGCTGGGTCGATACGTCTCTGTAACACCGACATATCACAAAAATTTGTTGGGTGAAACGTTCATTGAGTTATTCAGCAAAAACTTTTGCCGGTCTCCCCCTCTTTAACGGACACTGGCACAGCGTGGGGGTGGCCCTGGGGGACCAAAAGGCGTTATTCGCTCACAAACTTCTAGGGCTACATGTCTACAAACATTCATGTCCCCCTGAGTTTCAGTGTCCCGGGAATCGTTGACGAAAAATCAGTGAGAAAAAAAAAAAAAAAAAAGGGAAAAATTTCGCGGCAACTCCAATATGACCGCTTTCGCTCATAATTTCGGTCAGAATTATATAACTGCTGGAGCTCTTTATTTATTAAATTACTTCAACCTTTAGTGGGGGTTAGCTCTTTGCACACACAGCAGCTTACAGCAGGCCAACATCCACTATAGAGAGGTGAAATATCAAGCCAAACAAATACCAATTCCTCCCTGACCTACTACCTTCGTTGTGGCTAGGAAGAAGAGATTAGATGTTATGTGGAACTGGGTGGGTGAGAGCTAAGAAGGCTAAGCCAGTGTGAAAGTGGCCTGTTATACAGCTGATAGGCAGAGGTTGCCTGAGCTGACAGGGAGTGTGGTGAGTAATTGGCTTTTTTCTACAGACCGATGAGACCCCCTCCAGCCTTTGGGAGCTTGCCAGGGTGGCAGCTGTTGCTATGGTGATAGCATGATGCATGTGCATCTTTGTGTGTGCGTGTGGAACCTGGGAACCCAGGGCCACAGATGGTGTTTGTTTTGCACATGAGCAGGCGAGGCCTCCCATGGAAAACAGTGCCTCGCCACTGGCTGGCTAGATGACCGGCGGACATTGGCAAACTTAAAAAGACACATGGATGGGCAATCACATAACACAGCTGGGGATGGAAGTCATCTCCAGGTGTGAATTTTAGCCAGGCTTTTTCAACTGGGTGTGATTATTTGAAAGTACTGAATTGTCATTAGCTTATTTATTTTGCCATACTAAATAATGAATATTAATGGAAATAATGGATTACAGGTCCTGTTTCTGACAAATTCCTACTCCTGTCAACACTTACAGATGAAGAGAAAACATTAATAAATTATTTCTTGACGGCTCTTTTTGATTGCTAGAAGTACCAGTCAATGAATAAAATATTCATTATATTCAATATACAAAATCAGTTTTAAGGCACCCAAATTTGCTGTAATAATTTTGGTGTGTTTGTCACAGATAAGTAACAGGAAAAAGAAATGTCAAAAGATTCCCAAGCAATTTTGTTCACCACCTTGTCCCAAAACATAGGCACCAGCTCCTCCGTTCCTCCGTTGCCATTAAGGCATCCCGCACCTGAGATATTGATGCGCATTAGCCCCATCTGTTCTCATCCACCTTGTTTCAAATAAATTCACAAAGGTGGCAGACTCTCTCTCTCTCCCCCCATCTGTCTCTTACTGTCTTCCTGTCTGAACTCATGCTGTCTGTCACCCCCTTTCTTTCTCTCACTTGCTTCTTTTAGATAAACTCATGCTGTCTGGAAGGTGATGCACTCACTGGGTCCAGCTGCACATTTAGCTCCAGAAGAATCCATGCTGTGGCTCGCTGGACTGACAAAAGTGAGCCATCCACAAACAGCCCTCTGTTTCAGTGTCTGTGTCAACTTCCCGTGCAATCTGGTCATCATACTGACTAGAGATAGGCAACGGTATACAAAGTGTGTGTAGGCAAAACAAATGTTTTCTTAATTATTAGGTTCTTCATATAAATGTTGTATTTTAGTCAGAGGTGGACAAAGTACACAATTCCTTTACTTAAGTCACAGTATAGATACTCCTAGTTAAATATTACTCCACTACAAGTAAAAGTTGCTACGCCAATTTTCTACTCAAGTACAAGTACAAAAGTAATTGTTTTTAAAAATACTTAAGTATTAAAAGTACAAGCTCTATTTGCTCTATTTTCAGAGAGAACTTCCCTTTAAATTCGTCCAAAACAGCAGCTACAGCTGCATTGAAATCTTACGGTTGCTCCACGTTCGCCATGTAGACAGTGACTGAGATTTCCGGCCGCTAAACTACCGCGTCATTGCCTTTTAAAATGCTCGATTTTAATTGGCCCCCTATCCGAGGCCGGAGCAGAAATGGTGTAGACAGGCAGCTTGGCCAGACTGACTTGCTCGCGAAATGAAAATGCAGCATCACAGGCAGTATGGGCACACCCAGGCTATTGTTGTATGCCTAATTGGCCATTTGATTATAGTGGAGGAGTAAATAGCAAAATGTTTAGTCAACATCAAATCAAAAACTTGCAGTCGAACACATTTTGACTGATTGTCCATTACATTCCTGGAGATGATTGGCTAATTTCATTAGAACTTTAGTGGTAATCAAGGTAGCAAGGTGACACGGAATGCATGGTGATTGTAAATAGATTTTTTGGCAAGACAAGGACAGGATTGGTAACCTCCCAGATATGAAGAAGTGCATTCATTATTCACAATCCTGAGCCATACTGTCCACTGTGAGTGCCGATCAGGACTTTCCGGACACAAGAGGTCTGTCAGAATATCTATTTTATTGTAGCGTTTACACAAGCTACGCGTAAGGTGCAGAAGACATAGTAAACATTTTAAAAAGAACAATTAGCAACTCTGTTTGCTTTAAAAACACAAAAAACTAGGTAGGTATGTACAGTGTATGACACAGTATGAGCTGGGCTCATATTTGCATTTATGTTTTGCATATGTGCGAGATGTCATGGCTTGATGTAATACAGAAATAACCTAGCCAGCTAGTTGTCTAAAAGTCAAATTTGGCATAAACTTTGATATGAAATTTCATTTATTACAGGTTGTTCTGAAATTACAATAATTAATAGATCTACTACTACTGTTACACCCAAACACATACACGCACAGACACAGACACATGAATTCCCTGATCTAGCCTAGCTGACCTAGCCAGCTGCCACTCCAAAATTGCAGAAATCAACTTATCAAACAGCTGTACAGCTAACCTTGTGCCATCCCCTCACTTACTATCTATCTAATGATATCTTCCCTTCTCAGTTATGCCCTGGCTAACAGACAGACACACACACACACACACACACACATACTAGACACCCACAGTGCTGGAGACTTGCTGTGTTTGACTTTTGGTATCTGACAGGGAATTTTACTTGCTGTGCAAAATGTACAACTGTCAGAGTGAGATACGCTGAGACCAACAGCCTGTCAGGAACATGCAAGACTACCCAGAGGTCAGGGACCTCTGAAGGGCAGAGTGAGTGTGTGCGTGTGTGTGTGCATGTGTGTGTATAGAAGGGAAACATAGTGTGCATTGCCTTTGTCTTTTTAAATAATTTTGATTATGTATTCATTATGGAAAATAATCTATAGATTTCAGGGCTGAAAGCTACTCTGTCACAGAAAGATGTGTGTGTGTGTCTTTTCTATAATGCCTACTATGTATTCAAACTGGCATCACTTTATTACAGATAGGGAAGTGTGCATGCCTCACAGGTGCCAGCTAGCACAGCACAGGCATAAGAGCATTAGTAAATCTCCAGACCTCTTCTTACACGTGTGTAGGTGTGTGTTTTTTTATGAATAGTAGTCATTCTGGCATGGGAAAGTATTTCTCTGGCTGTCTTTTTGCACCCACTACCACTGTAGTCATGTCATACTCCCTTCAGAAGTGCATGTTTGCGTACATGGTTGTGTATGTGTATGACAGTATTTTAGTGTTGCCAACCGTTCACAAAATACAGATTTGTCCTGTATTTGGAAGACGAAAGACATGTTCTATACTGAATACATATGGAACACACTTTGTTCCATATTTTTGACATTTAAGTTACAGTCATCTGAAACGGTCTATTGTCAAACTTAAACTACACTATTTTAATTGGCCATCGATTCTCGAGAGTCCTCCTGATTATCGTAGCAACGGAAAAGCTAGATGGGAAAAATAGCAGCATGCGAGGAACAGGGGAATACTCAGCAGGTGGAAAAAACAGAGACCGCAAAAGTATAAAACAGAATGGGAACGTGAATAAAAGGGGGACATTGGTGCAATGTAATTTACTCAACTTTGATGTTACAAAAATAAGCTCAAATTGCATTTTTGTAGAAATTACAACCTTATATTTAGGCTCAGGTTTTGAAATGGACTGCCTTTGCTAAATGGAGACACTTTTGGGAACCTAATTCACTTAATCACCATTGGGAACCTAATTTTTAGTTATAATACACCCGTTTTTACTGAGTATTCCTAACCTCAAAATGTACATATGGAGAAGGGCCAAACCATGTTCTTCACAGCTCTATTGCCATACTCTAAATTAACAAAGCCAAGATCAAAATAGTCGTGAGGTACACTATGCAAGTTCAGGGATTTTCATAGATATCTTTCCTATTCAGCACTTTGAACATTTGCACTCAAGAAAATTGATACAAGAATATGTCTTTTTTTTTTTCTTTTTTTAAACGCAATTACAGTTACAGTATCCCCCCCCCCCCCCCCCCCCCCCACACACACACACTCCTTATTTTCAAATAAGAAAGGTGGCAACCCTATAGTGTTTGTGTGCATGTGTGAGTGTGTGCATTTGTGTGTGTGTGTTTGTGTAAATGCCTTATTTATGGTAATACAGAAGATTTTTACCTACAGCCACAATTAACAACAATTCCACTGACAGTACATCTAATATAAATAAAAATGCTTAAAGGAGTACTTCCACAAGAAACCGTTTAGTACTTTTGAAATACGACAGGTCCCCCCAAGTTGCATATGCATGCTGCACGTGAAAATGTTCTTCTAACCCGATTGCCTCCATTAGTCAGTGAAAGAAAGTAGGCGGAAAAACGAGTGAATAAGAAAAAGGCCAACAAAGTGACGTAGGTTTGTAAATTAGAGAAAGCTATGCCATATGTGATTACTGGAGAAGTTTTGTTGCAGCAAACATTCACTTAGCGAAGTATAGGTAAGTATCTGTGTTTGTGTTGTGGCATTTATTAATACTAGAGACCACCGCAAAATGAAAACACAATGGAAGTACACTTTTAAAACTAGGCATCTTATGCATCAGGTCAACATTTGTGAAATTCTCAATAGAATATTTTTAATAAACTCCACATGGAAGGAGAGAAACACACAGTTTCTAAATCAGGGGACTGCATAAACAATCTAAAACAAACACATGTACAGCAAGAGATGTCATCTGTTTATCTATTATTTTGTCTGAGTAAATGTGGGACTGACTTTGACTGAACTAAGCAGGTCTCCAGGTGTGCCCTTACGATTGGACTACAAACACAATCAAGGTTTCAGAAGCATGCTTTTTCCCTCATATCCCAACATGCTCTTTGTTAAATAATCTGTCAAAATAGTCTGTCAAATAATCTGTACTACACACACACATACACACACACTTTGGGAAAAAGGTATCTCAGACAAGCTTTTGTGTGGCTGTCTACTGATGGCCTTGGAGGGATCTGTGTACATTGTTTTTTACTGCATTGTGTCTGAACTTACATTTTTACTTTCCCTGGAGCTACAAACACACATGCACGCACACACACAAATACAGACACAAACACGGTGACCTTAGGCAACATACACTTCACGTGTCCTTACCTGTGTCTGGGAAGGGCGAAAGGCACACCCGAAAGACTGCTGCAGTGAGTCCAGGAAGGGCTGGATCTTGTAGAGGCCATGGCTACTCCCATGACTGGAGCGGAAGGCTACAATGTGGAAGTACTTGAGGATCTTCTCGAAGCGTGCCTGGCTCATCTTGAGTGCAATACTGCGGTTGCTGAAGAAGCCGCTGCTCCAGATGCTGAGCACTGACTCGCAACGCTGGATGCTGGTGGATGTCACAAAGCCCAAGAAGGCCTTCATCTCGGCCGGCGTCACGCCCGTCCAGCCCTCGTCACTGCCGAAGCGTTCCTGGTATTTCTTGGCGTACATGTTGGTCTGGGTGACCATGTTCTGGATGATGTTATCGGGCACAAACAGCTGGAAGAAATCCATGGCAGTAGCGGTTGCTGGCATCTTTTGAGTGGGACCTAACGTGAAAGCACATTCTGTTACAAACCATTCCCTGTCAAGGAAACACTTTTAATAATTATTATGACCCTCTGGAACGTGGTGCTGCTTTCTGATTGGTTGCTAGGCATGCAGTAAAATCGTATATCATGCACGCCTTGAAAGTAGTTCTGGCAAATAAGTTTAAAACTTCAGCACCGTTCCATATCAATACCCAATAGAATGTACGTACCTACTGTAACTGTCTCTATCAAACTTCACAATTAATGACAATGTCGAGTTCAATTTCCATGAACTTAAAAAAAAAATTGTAAACAGAAAATAACAACTAAATCAACGTTTTGGAATAAGTATTGCATGTGTCGCGTTGCTCAATCCAAGCTAACACCTGATGAGCAGTAGCAATCACCTTACCAAATGAAAGGTAACCTTGACAACCAATTTGGCTAGTGACTGAGGGCTGCGTATATATATATATAGTATATATATATATAGTATATATATATAGTAGCGCTCTACTTAACGTTAAAAATATTAGGCTACATTGTAGGCCACACTGTAGTGAAACTGAGTCTAAGTTAACCCTCTAAGTTAATTGAGAATTATTTTAAATACATTCTACATAATTGAGTTGCATTAACCGGGTCATAAGTGGGGTAACATCCTCCGAGGCGTGCATTATACAGTTTTAAGTCAACTTGGCGGAGCAAACTTCTTAGGCTCCACCTCGTTGACTTAAAACATAATGCACGCCTCGTCGGATGTTACCCCTTACCTCATGCTTGGGCATATGAAAACATTTATTTTTAAAGAACTGTGTTTTTAGAAAAACACAATAAAATGATATCCCAAGATAGACTTCTTTATGCATTATGTATGGTGAGAGAGAGGTGGTGAGAGAGAGGCATAATCTGTTCCATGACATCTGTAAGGCCCTTACAAAAAATCCCTTCAGCTATGTCATAGAGAAAATACTATCACTGCATGCAGTCTGTCTATTCTAATGCTGAGGAAATTGTTGTTTTAGCAACAGGGGCTGCTAAAGTTCTGGAAATAAGGCTTATCTAGTTTATCTGTCAAAGTCAACAAAAATAAATAATGCAACACAGGTCAGTAAGTAAAAGTCAGCCACCTATACAGGTGGCAGTAATGATGAAGTAATGCTAATGTTTAGTGTGCTTTTTGGGGGATGTTACATCACCCTTTTATTATTATTATTAGAATTCTGAAAATTAAGGAAGGCAAAGAGAATGACCACAACATCAGGGATTTTATTGCAAAACTGCTACAATCTGCCCTAGCACTGAATAGTCCCCCAATGATAGACCATACTCACAGATCTAACGTTGTCCAGAGCACACAGAATAACCTACATACCCATGGGCATTCATCATCAAATTGCACTACTTCCATGAGTGGGAGATTGTCATGCGGAAGGCTTCTCAGATAAAGACCATCTTAAAGGTATTTAAGTAATAATAATAATCTTGTATATGACATCTTTGAAGAACTCTCTCTGTCTTTAGTTAACATACAGATGAGGTTTGGCACCTTCTTTGATCAGATTTAAAAAAGACTGTTCTGTATACTGTACACCAAATTGTAACCAAGACCATTGCATATTCATTTTAGGGGTAGTAACCCTGGATACACCCATTTGCTGTCTACAACATTTAAGTTTAGAATAACCACTGTTTCAATCAGTTTTTTCTCGTCTTTGTCTTCTCCTGAGTCTTGTGTTGTCCTGTCCCGTCTAGTCTTTGTGTAGTTTTGTCTTTGTGTAGTCTTGTCCATTGCTGTAATTGCTAAGAATATACCTGGTTCCTGATTTTCAACCACTAGGCTGACTGAGTCTCCAAATTTACCAAAAGTAATTTATTTATTTAATCTACAAGATCCTTCTCTTTCCCGACCTGCCACCTGTCATTGTGAAACAACGCGCCCGCTTCAGCAGAGCCAAGAAACTTCTACGGGATCTCCCACAACTCACAGACCCTGAGAAAGCAGCTATGTATGCCAAAGACCTCTTTGGCACTGGTAATGTCGCTACAGCTGACACACTGGAACAGAACTATCAATTTTTTAATGTCTGTTACTGAATATTTGTTACTGTTGTATGTCTTCTTATCACTTAAATTACCAGTATTTCATGAGTGGTAACATGAACTGTTGTCAGCTATTTTTGTTGAATTAGTTATAACTTGGAACAGTTTTGCTTTATCTCACTTCAGGAGCTTTTTTAGTTTGACAGTATTAGTTTCAGGATTCACTGGGGTGCCTATGATAACTTGCGACTTAGGCCATGTGTACCACGGGTGCACTTTTGTTTTTTGTGTTTGTTACGTTCATTTCATTTCATTCACCTATTTGCATGTGTTTTATGCACCATTGTTCACAGGTTACCTGGGCCTTATGGGTTTACATGGGTTTTTTTTTTTTTGGAACAGGGGGAGAGTGGGTGGGGCTTTGTCTGCTTTTATACTCATGAAGGATTATGTGGGTTGTGGGGGAATGGGTTAATGATGTCTGACTTTATGTTAAAATGAGTAGGCCTACTGTACAAGCCACTAAAAGCCTAGATAAAGGGAAGGCACTCGTCTTCACCTCTTGGAATGTCAAAGGCATGAACAGCCCTATCAAACGTGGCAAAGTTCTATCTCATCTCAAGGCACTGAATTTAGACATTATGTTTCTTCAAGAGACACATCTTAAGAATGATGTTCACTAAGATCCAACTGGATAGGTCAGATTTTCCACTCTATGTTTTCAGCCAAGGCTAGGGGAACTGCCATCATAATATGTAAAGGCATTCCTTTTAAACACAACTCAACAATGGTAGACAGAGATGGAAGATACATTATAGTGACTGGGGAAATTAACTCTACACCAGTGACTCTTGTTAACGTCTATGGGTCAAACTTTGATGATCCCCATTTTTTTTTCAGAAGGTGTTTTCTTTGATCCCAGAGTTATCACTCACTAATGTAATTATTGGAGGGGACTTCAATTATGTCATCAACCCATATTTGGATAGGTCTTCCACACAACTAGCTCCTCCATCCATCTTAAAAGCATACATTAATAATACCAACATATGTGATTAGTGAAGAACTTTTAATCCCTCAGGCAGGGATTACTCTTTTCATTTCTCAGTCCATAATATTTATACGCGAATCAACTATTTCCTGGTCGACAGGAAACTGATGGCCCATATCCTTAATGCTAAATATCAGGACATTTTAATTTCTGATCATAGCCCAGTGACTTTTCCTCAGCTAACTCAACATGGAGAGTTGACCCTCAGCTTCTGAGTGATCTTACATTTAGTGTTTACCTCCGTGCAGAGTTTAAAACATTTTGTGACATTAATAACCAGCCGAATATTTCTCCTTCATTACTGTGGGAGACCTTTAAAGCATACTTGTGGCGCTGTGTCATCTCATTTAAGGGGCTAAGAAATAAACTGAACAAAATATCTTTGCTAAACTAAGAACAGGAAATCCACCGGCTTGATTGTGAAAATGCTGAGTCACCATCTCCCAATCTGTATAAGAAAATACTTCAACTCAGATTCAAGTATAACCAGATTATCTCACAAAGGTTCAACAAAGTTCATGTATGTCAAACGGAAGTATTTTGAATTTGGCGATAAGCCTCACAAGCTGCTAGCTAGACAATTACGTAAACTAGCAAATGATCGGTCAATCCATAAGAATAAATATGACTCTGGGGCACCCCTGACTCTACCTAAAGTTATCAATAACCGCTAGGGCTGGGCGATCTGGCTGAAATCTGTATCACGATATAAGTGTTTCATATAGGTCGATATCGATAATTATTGAAACATTGTGTGACCTATTTAAAATAAGTACGAGGACGGAAAAAAATCTAAATTTAAACATTTTTATTTTAAACTTAACCTTCCTCTGACAGGCAATAAACATTCAGGCAAAAGGACGGTCAACACACGTTCAATGTTACAATCACAATGAAAACTGAACAATTATCAAAAAGCTAATAAAGTGCTTAACAAAGCTGAAGTGTTTTAAAAACATGTGCAAAGTGTTAAATGTAAACATAGTGAAACCTGATATCTGAGAAGAACTATTATATATATATATATATTTAAATGCATAATTTGCAGATAACATTTGTCTGACTACGATCAGATTTGTAAAATCCAAAAAAGCTCCCATACTGGTGAGCTGACCTTTCCGTTCTTATCCACTTTTTTCTCGCTCGTCGCGGTGGCACTCTCGTTTCTTGACCACGCGGTTTCTGGAAAAAAAAACACGACTACGAGACAAGAGATGGCGCAACCAAACGCAATGCTGTTACATGATTGGCTATTAGCGTGTCACTCCCCATACGTTGCTAGGCACCAGAGGATGAGTGCTTTTGCTTATGCAACCAAGCTTGCTTCGCAACAAAGATTTAAAGCGGCGCTAAACCAGAGAGGGCTCTGACTAAACTTACGCCAGTTTCTTTAGAAAAAAAAAAACATTCTATCGCAACATTCTATCGAACGCATTTTCTATTGATATCGACTAGGTGTCTATCGAGATACATATCGTTATCGTTTTATCGCCCAGCCCTAATAACCGCTTCAATTTTATGAAGCACTTTACTCCGGTAACACTAATCAGGACCCAGTCCCCATTCAGACATTTCTTCACAAGTGTAACTTGTCGACACTGACCCAGGACGATCGACACAGCATATAGCCTTGCTCCCCGCCTCATGCCACCTCCCTCCACCCGCCCCCACACATACAGCACACAGGACACAGCCCTCACGGCTCAAGCCCCCCTCCCACACGCACACAGCACATATCTTTGCTCCCTGCTGCCCTCAGCCCTCTCCACACACGTTTGTGTTTTTCCAAACCCACCTCAGCGCTGTCAGCTGCACACGCAGTGCCACCCCCCACCCCACACACAGCCTGTCATCTGCCACCACAGCCAGTCCTCCCTCCCAACCATAACTGCACTTTATCCAACCCCCTCCCCCCCATCACCTTTTCTACCTCTGCCCTTCATATAGTAGTCATCTCCTCAAGTGCATTCTACGCACTTTACTCCCCACTCCCCATGCACAGTCTAGACTCACAAAACTCGTACTACTCAGTATGTCTATGCATGCGACAAATAAATATCCTTGTATTCCTTGTATCGTGATTTTCTTGGGGCAGATATAACACTGAAAGAAACAACCAAAACTATTAAATAATTGAAAACAGGAAAAACTCTTGGTCCTGATGAAATATATAAAATATATAAAAACTTCAACGAATTAGCACCTTGTATACTCAAGATGCTTCAGGCTCTGGAAGAAGGACTTCTCCTGCCATTTCTCTATGATGCAGTGATCACAGTCATTCCAAAGAAGGGCATGGACCCTGTGGAGGTTGGAGGATATAGGCCCATATCTCTCATAAATGTAAATCAGAAGATCTTAGCAAAAACTCTGGCCAACAGACTCAATACACTTCTGTGAAAACTAATTGCACCAGATCAAACCGGTTTTGTCCCAAGGCAGACTTCAATTTGTAACCTCCGCCGCCTCTTTAATATTCTCTAATCTTCTCACACTATCAACACAGACTTAGTTATCATCTCCCTGGATGTGGAAAAAAGTGTTTGATCAGGTTGAGTGGTCGTATCTGTTTTCTGTTTTACAGAAAGTTGCCATGTATTACCTGAACTCTATATAAAAACCCAAAAGCACAAATACTTACAAACAAAACTCTGTCGCCCCCTTTCAACCTCCAAAGGGGTACTAGACAAGGCTGTCCATTATCCCCCTAACTTTTTGCCCTTGTGATAGAACCTCTTGCTGATACAATTAGGTCAGAAACAAATATTCATGGATTTAATTTTAAAAATACCTTTCACAAAATATCTCTGTTTGCAGATTATGTCCTCATCTATATGACAAAACCACTGTCAAGTATCATACAGTGATAAGTGCTCATACACATAATTGATGACTTCAGCAGTTTCTTAGGCTATAGAATAAACTGGGGGAAAGTGAACTTATGCCAGTTGGATTGATAGACTCTTCTCAACTTTTACATCTACCATTTAAAATAACTAAAAACAAACTCGCCTATCTTGGCATTTTTGTAACTAAACTGCCAAAATCTTTGTTTTCAGCTAACTATACTCCTCTGTTGGAGAAATTGAAATCAAATATTCAATTCTGGAGGACCCTCCCCATTTCCCTAATTGGAAGGGTTAATATTAGCCTGGTAAACCCACCCCTCATACTTCATTTTATTTTGTACAGAGGGTCTGGACCATAATCTCTTGAGGGTCATGTAGTTGGCCCCAGCAAGACTGATCCAATCAGCGAACAGAGGGCGTGTTTGTTAGCCGTGACGTTGACCTTGTGTGCTGTAGGTAGGCTAATTGCATACGTAATGACCAGGCGTTAGTGATTGGGTAAAGGCAGAGGCACGAGGGGCTGGTTTACCAGGCCAGGTTAATACCATCAAGGTGATTTTCCTTCCACAGCTGTTATACTGTATCTTTTCCAAAACCTCCCTGTCTTTCTCCCGAAAGCATTTTTTAAACAGCTTGACTCACTAACCTTATAATGACTTACAGTACTATATCTGCCACTACAAAAGACACAGGATCAAAAAGCACATCTTTGCAAAGCAGGATGTGAGGGAGGGTTGGCACTTCCAGCCTTCCAACTGTACTATTGGTCCTCCAACCTTAGTACTATAGCACTGTTGCTGAACGACGATGGCGGATATTGAGAGCATTGGGAGAATAGAAAGGGAGCGCACCCCTTATGACTTAACAGCAGTACTACTCTCTCCAACTGGCCTTAAAATACTTTTTTTTAGGCTTATAGGAATAATTTTATCATCAATATGATAAGGGTCTAGAAACAAATCAAAATATCCTGTGGTACAAATTCTCTATCCTTTTTTCTCCCCATAGTAAATAACCTGGTCTTCTTACCTTCAATGCTGGAGAGTGGCTTCTAAACTCTGCATAACCCGGCATAAACTGAAGATCTCTACCTAAATGGGAGTTAGAAATTTCTGATAGAGAATGGAAAATTAGCCTAGAACAAATTCAACACTGTTCCATACCTGCCAGACACCATCTTATCTAGTTTAAACCACTACACAGACTCCACTACTCGAAGACAGAATTGCACAAAATATTTCCCAATGTCTCCCCGATTTGTGACAAGTATAATGTTGATGATGGGTCATTAGCTCACAGCTTTGTTCTCAGCCCCCACCTACAAGGAAGGCAGGGCATTTTTAAAGTCTTTACTGAAGTCACACAAAAGGTCCTTAAGCCAGATATTCTTCTTATATTGCTGTGGCTGTCAAATCATTTGTTCAGATTGTCAAAATATAATAATAATAATAATAATACATTTTATTTGTTACACGGCGCCTTTCAAAGCACTCAAGGTCACCTTAAGAAAAAATAAAATAAAAAAACAAATACATAAAGGAATCAACATTAAAAAAAAAAAAACAATATCAGGAGCATAAAAACAGCTCCTATGGCTTAGAGCTCATATGCTAATTTAAAAAGGTGCGTTTTCAGTGCACTTTTAAATTGTGATACAGAGTCCTGTGTGCGGATGAATGAGGGGAGTGAGTTCCATAATTTCGGAGCAGCATAAGAGAAGGCCCTTGCACCCATTGTGTTGAGTAGGATGTCTGGTTGGACCAGTAATCCTGCATTAGATGACCGTAGTGAACGTGAGGGTGAATAGATCTGCAACAGGTCCTTAATATATGATGGGGCAAGATTATGGATGGCTTTAAATGTAATTAATAGGATTTTAAAGGTAATCCGCTGGGGTATCGGAAGCCAATGTAGCTGGAGCAGCAGGGGTGTAACATGGTCAGATGACTTTGAGCAGGTTATAATGCGTGCCGCGGAGTTCTGGACAAGTTGAAGACGGTGAGAAAGTTTCTTGGGGATGCCTGACAGAATTGCATTGCAGTAGTCAATCCGAGATGTTACCAAGCTGTTGACAAGCACTTCAGCAGAGTGCTGGGTAAGTGCAGGGCGCAGTCTAGAGATGTTCCTTAGATGGAAAAATGCAGTTCGACAGACATTACTGATGTGATTTGAGAAGGAGAGGGTGCTGTCCAAGATAACTCCAAGGCTCTTTACATGTTTGGAGACTGGTATGACGTCATCACCTACAGACACTGAAGCAATGTCATTTTTTTGCTGAGTTGTTGTGGTCCCAATAAGGAGAACTTCTGTTTTATTGCTGTTCAATTTGAGATAGTTTTGTGTCATCCATGCCTGTATATCATGGAGACAGGCAGTAAGACCATTTGGTGGGAGACTGGCAGTGGGACTAGTGGATACATAAAGCTGGGTGTCATCAGCATATGAGTGAAACTGGATTCCATAGTGCCTGAAGATGTTACCAAGAGGAAGAAGGTAGACAATAAACAGAAGTGGCCCCAGTACTGATCCCTGTGGAACACCGCGATGGAGGGTAGAGTTTTCAGATCGCTGGTCCTGGATCTGAACAAAGTAAAAATATGAACAGCAATTTCTGTCATAGTGACTGCTGACAGCAAAAAAGATCATACTGACCTTTTGGGAAAAAAACAACAGGCTACTTCCCTACAGGCTTGGCTCACTGAGCTCACTAACACCCTACCCACAACCAGTAATCACAGATACAGAATTTACTCTCCCTTCTCCCTGACCCTCCTTCATATTGACCATGCAGGCAGACGACCCCCTCCTTCTGCTTCTTGTTTATATTGTTCTTGTTATTCTTCTTTTCATTTGGGTGGGTGGAATGGGATTAGTGGATTAGGTGATTTTGTCCTATATATGCTACTACTGTACATGATTCACTTGTTCACTTGTGTGTGTAACACTGTAAAAACCTGTAGAACAACGTGGTTTTGCTCATTGTTACTTGTCAGGTACAGTAAGTCACCAATAAAAAAAAAAACTATCGGGGGAAAAAAATCTCAACAATTTTACCTATTTGAGTTATATGTATCAGTTCACTGGTTTGTTTTTTTGTGTGAGGATGAAATGTTCTCCTTATCTCTTCCCTGCTCTGTCACACATGCACACAGGCTGCACATCAGATACTGTAGGATCTCCCACCTTATCGCCAACCTTCATCGTTGCGCTTGTTTAAAATCATCTGGCTGGCCAGTGGGTGGCTTAAAGCAATGCATTCTGGACTTGAAATGGTGACATTTTTGACTGAACATCACTCTAGCCAGCCAAGTGGTACACTGACAAGTGAAAGATTTCGAAAGATTTTGTCCAAAAATGTCACTATTTCAAGTCCAGAATGAATTGCTCTAAGCCAGCCACTAGCCAGCCAGATAATTTCAAACAAGCCCAATAGTCTGTGTAGCAATATAATATCTGAAAGTCCCATTTTTGTCATTATAATCACATGGCACAGCACAGCACACATTGCACTCAAAGAAATTCACCTCTGAATTTAACCCATCAATTAAAAGCAGGGGCCAGCTATGACAACGGCACCCGGGGAGCAGTGCATGGGGACAGTACCGTGCTCAGGGCACCTCAGTGGCGCTGCTGCCAACCAGGGATTCGAACCTGAGATCCTGCGGTCACAGGGCCGATACCTCAACCGCTAGGCCACCACTGGCCCATAGATATAGATATATAAAGACAATAGACTGATTTTCCTCTCTCTCTCCCTCTCACACAAGTTTACGGAGTAACAGTGATATTTTTATGACGGACAACATATGGCAAAAACTTGCAAAAAAAGTTTTTTAAACAGCATTTCATGATGTAAAATTCTTGCAAGCAGGAGTATGAACTATCTTCACCCAGCAACTTTAAAATATATTTACAGTCTGGCACTAGGCCTAATTTAATATTTTCCATAACACTGCATTTGCACTTCAGTCTTTCGTCATTTTAGAATAGTTTTCCCCTAACTGATATCCAAACAGCTTTTGTTTATGTAACTGAGATCTTCTTGCACAGTCCAGACCCAGTCTCAGATTCATTATAGGCCTACTAACTCTCCCCATAATAGCAAGTCTCTCCCCATAATACCAAGTCTCTCTCTCTGGTCCTAAAACAAGGCAGGCAAAAGAGTGTCTAAAAATTACAGATGATAAAAGTAAACAACAGATGCCTACAGGGATAGACACACAGAAAGACACACAGAGAGAACACATTTTAAAGACTATATGGGTTCCTTTGCTCTTCCAGGACCACCTTTCACTAGAACTGTAAGTTTCAAGGTGGAAAGCCTACAGACTCACAAGAGAATATTTCTGACAGTGTTTGTTTCGTGCGCAGGCAGAAGTGATTCGGCCAAATGGCTCTTTACCAACCTCCAGCTCAGAGCAGGAGCCAAAAAGCCTCTCAGAGATGACTTGCAGACTGATAACCACACACACGTAAATGCTCTGCAAATATTATTCTGCTATTTGTCATTCCCGTGTATCCTTTATGCGCTCAAATAGTATTTTCCACTGCGAATAGGGTGCTTTACTCTAATCCAGTCTTTGTGGTTCATATCAAACTAGGATTGTGCGGGGGATGCATGTGCGAGGCCTCATGACAACACAGCAGCTTTCAGCTATCAAGGATTTTGAGCTTAGCTTTATTGGAAATAAATCACAAACTCTGCCATTATCAGTAAAACTGGCCTGAATTGTACATGTAAAACCACTCACTCTTTTCCTTCCAATGAACAACTTTAATGGTGCTTAGTAAGCAGAACAGTGAGCTTGTGTAATTCATAAATCCTCTCTATTTAGTCCATAGCCCTAAATTTGAGGATAATGAGGCGTTAAGGGAATCTAAATCTCTGATAATCAGAAAATAATATTAAGCTTTTTTTTCTTTCGACATTTATTACCTCGAAAATTTGCATTCAACAAGTTTCACTGATTTTGAGAATGTACTCAGTCTTTCAAATGAAATTAAATCACACCACATCTCTCTTTCACAATCAGCCATTGTGGCATTGCCATAGACTGCTGCTGTAATTGTGAAAAACATGTATTTGTGATGTGTTTGCAATGTGTTGGAACTGATTTTTCTAAACCACCTCTGAAATGGTCATGGGGTAATTGAGTATTCAAAACAAAACTACATTTGTAAATTCAATAAAACAACTTTACATGGACTTCTAGAAATGTGAGTTAACTATTAGAATATCAGTTCTGTAATGATATTGTTTGCATATTTCAGGTATTTACAGTTCTAGCAATTTAGCAGTATTATGCACAAACAACCAAATGTTATGTCATACCATAAACAAATGCATTTGTTTGATGAGTAGTATCTTTAAGTTAATGTGGTAAATGAAACTTTCATAGTTAAGTGGGTTGTAAGTCACACCAAAATAATTTCAGCAAACAGCTGTGATTAAAGTCTACACACACAATGACACTATCTAGTTCTATTTTGCCCTTTTGTGAAAAATCA
The DNA here is from genome assembly GCA_027475355.1 of Coilia nasus. Lineage (NCBI taxonomy): Eukaryota > Metazoa > Chordata > Actinopteri > Clupeiformes > Engraulidae > Coilia > Coilia nasus. The sequence continues at coordinate 4,312,360 of CM050204.1, read as the reverse complement.
TCAGGTTAATCTGGCCATGTTGCGCCCCACATACCCTCATGGTATGTTGGTAAGTAAGTAAGTAAAATGTATTTATAAAGCACATTTAAATGCAGTTGTCCAAAGTGCTGGAGAAAAACAATTAAGAAAAAAAGAGAAAACAGAGACAAATAACAAAATATGGAGCCAAGATGCAGACATAGATAAATACATTGTTACACGAGTATTTTTTTTAAATAATAGTAACAATAATAACAATAATATTTATTATAATAGTTATAAAAATAAAAAAGTAAAATGAAATAAAATTAATTAAAATAGTAATAAAATGGTACTCATACGCATAATTATAAAGGGGAGGATGGGCAAGGGAGTACAGGGGTGAGTTTTGAGCCTTTTCTTAAAAGTATCAATGGAGGGGGCCTCTCTAATCATAGAAGGCAGCTGATTACATAGACAAGGCGCAACCACAGCAAAAGCTCTGTTGCCCTTATGCCTATATTTCGTGCGGACATGCAGGAGGCCCTTACATTTTGATTGGAGTAATTTCACAGTCAGTAGATACAACATCACTTTAGGCCAAGTATTATTGCACATTATCCAGTCTTTGGACACACTGAACACATGATGTGGTGTTATTCACGGTTGTTGTCTAATGGATGTCAGAAGCGATTCTATAGATTGTATAGATTCAGCTAGATTCAGCTGAAGGCGATTACTTAAAAAAAAAAAACACACCCTGAAATTAAGATCCAATTACTGGACAGGAACTGGTCTGACACACATTTTAAGCTCCTGACAGCTTTGTCAAGTCTTTGTACAGCATGTTCTCAATGCAGTCCTGCAGTGCCATCATGTAGTCCTCCATTACGTGATTGCTATCAGGAAAAACACAACTTTGGCCTGTCCTGTTACTTTGGCTTGGAAGAGGAGGGTGGAACACAGTGGCTTCTTTGATGTTGTTTTGACACCTGCGATGGCTGGCATTGTTCCTACTGCTGCCCACACTGTCACCAAACACAGACCCTCCACACTGAACACCACTACCAGAGCAAAGGGAAGACAATCACAACTGATTCATTTGGACAGATTTTTCTTTTCCATTTATCAATCTGTTCTCATCTCAATCTCATCTGCCTGTTATTACACAGAGAAACATTTAAAGCTCATTAGAATCATATGTTACTGCAACATATCTTTAATTTATTCACATTTGATTTAAAATAACATGTTCTTTGCACGTTTACCATGGTAAATGCAAGAGTAATTTATACACTGAGCACAAGAAAGATGTAGCTTGAGTGGCAGTGTAGCAGCTTGAGTGTAGCAGGTAGCATTGTTAGTGGCAGTCAATGGCACTGACAAACCTATTTCTTGGAATTCTTCCACAGTACATCATGATTGAAGGCCATCATTCAACAACAGTATGAAGGGGCATGAAATCAGACAGTCTATGGCAGCACACCAAGACAGATAGAGTGTGTATATGTATGCCCATGACAAAAGTGCGCAGTACACATGAGTTTGGTATTCCTTAATTGAACACGTGGCAATCAGAGAAGCACAGGATTGTTCAGAAAATACCAATTGTCTTGTCAACCAATTCAATTTTCTGATATTTATCCTGCAATATAATGCTACCTCTCTCTCTCTCTCTCTCTCTCTCTCTCTCTCTCTCCCACACACACACAAACACACTACACGACTTGTTTGATCGTTCAGACCAAATCCTGCCTGCAGCAGGGTGGCTTAAAGTACCACCTGTCACGCAGTGGGCTGACTGTTTTCCGCTGTCCAACCAGATGGCCCGAACCCTGCATCTTGGTGGCACCCGTTTTTTCCGGACCACCACCCGCGAGCACAGCTATGGCATTTATCTGGCTGTGCAGCTGTGACATCATTGCTGAAAGCAGAGGGAAACTCTTCAAGGTCTGCCCCTGCTCAGGCTAAGAGGAAACCAATCTATGCTGTGTGCACAATCAAAAATACCTCAGAGCATGAAAGTGACTCATTTCTTCTTCTGCTGCTTCTTCATCTCCTCCTCCTCCTCATTCTTCTCTTTCTCTCTCTCACACACACACCCTCTCTCTCTTCCCTGCTTTCTGATTTTTCACTTGCTATGTTTCTTCCTCTCCCTGCCGTCATTCCCACTTTATTCTTCATCACTTACTGGTTTCTGACTCCACTGCTCTCTTTTCTTTTTCCAGTTTGCTTCTATGAATCTCTTTTTTCCTCTGACCCAACATTCCATCCTTCTCTCAGGCTCTCCTTCTAAGTATTTAACATTCATTATTATAATAAAAAGTATTTAACAATAACAACAAGAACTTTATGAGTAATACACAAGAAAGAAGAATAAAGGTGGCGGAGATCAGTACGAGAAAGAGGAAGTGACACAGTCTTTCCTACATTGTTGACACTGGTGTGTTTTCTTGCCATGATGCATCACCATGACTAATTCCAAGTCAGTAGTAGAAGATGCACTGTGACAGGGAAAATGGATGAGGATTACAGCAGCCAAACTGCTGTCACTATAAGTGTGTCATGTGCAGGTCCAGCCTGACAAAATGGGGGGAGAGTTAGCATGCTTGCCTTAGGGATCTATGACAACGTGGTACAATTCATTGGTCGTGCCTATCCTTGTACATTTTGAGTCTGCGAAAAACAAATAAGCCCAACAGTCACACACCAAGACTTCACTGTATCATCTATTAAAGACCTCATGTCAACAAGCTTAATATACCTGATACGCATTTACAAATCTGTGATCACCCTAGGGGTCTCTCTGTGCACTCCCCACCCTAACAGTGTGTGTGTGTGTGTGTGTGTGTGTGTGTGTGTGTATGTGTGCGCTCACAGATGCACAATCTCACATACACACACATAAGACGGTCCACACAGTCATGTCAGCCAGACAGGTACAGAGCACACACACAGACAAAGACATACACGCACGTACACACACACACGCAAAGTTAATTTCCATCTCTGATATATACACACACACAAGCCTGTTAGCCCTATATAGATGATGTAGGAGTGCTGACTGGGTTATGTTGCCAGTCTAATTCTAACTAGATCACCTTCAGTGACACTTTAAGGCCAGGCACACTGGGCCTAAAATAAATAAAAGCATTAAAGCATAAGTAAGAGAGCTCTCTGAAAATGAGAAACAGGAAAGACCAACATGAAAAAGAGGAGCTCACGGTAAGATATTAAGAGTAAATAGTTCCTCCCTCTCTCTCTCTCTCCCTCCCCCTCTCTCTCTCTCTCCCTCTCTCTCTCTCCCTCCCTCTCTCTCTGCAAGCAAAGTAGTTCTACATCACATCTCTTCATCCAGAAAAGAGGGCACCAACGGAGCTGGCCCATCATCCCAAAATTGATCCATACTTAATAGAATATGATGTCTTACTGAAGGTTGGACTGTTACACTTAGTTAAAACTGCTTAGAGCAAAAATACACAGTGACACCTTAAATACAGGGATTAAAAACCAATTAAGATTATTACCTCTATTAGTGAGTGCTACATGGTTCCAAAATCCTGTCCCATTTATTATCTCCTTTGAACAAATTACTGGTGGCTTTAGGTTTTCCCCTCATGGCCTTTAAAAAGCACATTTGCTGCATTCAACATTCCACTCCAAGTGCCGAACAACATGATTTCCTGTCACATGTTGATTCATAATGGAAAAGAAACCTTTCCTCTCTACCACTTTAAACAAGCATTATGTGTTGTGCATTTACACCCATACACACAGATAACTGAAAGGTGATATGTGTATAACCGTGTTTTTATTAGTGGTAGCCAACCAGGCTTCAGAAGCTATGCAGTCCAGTCACAACCCTACATTTCCAGCCATTCACTAAATGATCTTGTTCTATTTAGCACAACTCTACATCCTGTGGAGTTATACAGGTAGAACCAGATGATTTAAAATAATACAAGGTAGGTTGTGAATCCAGTTTACTCATAATTACGCCCTAACAAGGGAGTGACATACCATAATCGGTAACTGGGACCTGTAAGGTGCCTAATTCCTTTTTGTAAGGAGTAACTGGCTATGGCCTACTAATAGTCTTTGAAAACGGAATGATGGAAAACTGAATTAATAACATAGGACTACCGATGTTTGTTTAAGCACTCATGCACTAAGCAATCAACGCTGATGTGATCAGTGAAGCAACTGTGACCTACAATCTCGTAAGATGCCAGCTTTAAAAAGTTAGGCTATACCTTGTAATGCAACTGAGCCAGTGTTGTGCAAATTAAGTTACGAATAAAGCACTTCTTTATTGTACAAGTAGCCTAAATGCTAATACGAAATACCTAGTTAATGAAAAATGATTATACTTCGGAAATGGTTGGGTTAAATTGACTGCATCGTACGTGTCGTGTCTCACGCGGGTGGGTAGGCTACCCTGACTTACTCATGCAGATGTGATGCTACTAACATGAGAGTGTTTTTTCACGGTAATAAAGCCTACCATGTGCGTCCTTATAGCAGGGTAAGCCTATGTCCTGCAGCACATCGGTCCATCCTTCCTCCTCCGCTTGCGCGCTGGAAACGGAGCCGGGGGGACCGCAATTTTGACTCCCAGTATCATCTGCCCGTCCGTCGTCGACGTTGGTTTCCGCTGTGTAGTTATCCGAATTGGAATCAGCCGAGGTACTGTAGAAAGGGTTGTCGCTACTGTCGTCGCCCGACTCCCCGAACACATCGTCTGAAATCTGCAAGCTCTCATACCGGGAACGGGCCGCTTCTAAAAGTGACAGCGCCTTTCTCCCGCACTCCGCCATCGTTCAATGATCACCTCTCGTAATGTGGTCCGCAATTCGGCATGCAACTGATCACCTTTGAAACAAACCTTCTAGATGTCCAAAGCTCACCGCTGTCCACTCCTTCTGCTCGTAAAAATACCGCGTTAGTGTGACGCCGACTTCAGAGCAGGTGCTTGGCTGCAAGGTTAAGAATCTCATGGAGCACGCGTGGGTAGGATAGAGTAGCTGTCCCCACCAAGGGTACTGAAATCACCCCTACCACACGATGAGACCTTAAACTATCAATATTTATCACAGCGCCGAGCATCCGGGACTAGGCGTGCTGTATTTTACTGTAGCAGACTCAATGAATCGCTGTCCTTCCCACGAATCACCTGACCCGGCCTTTCCTTTCTGCCCAATGGCAGTGATGTGTGACATTAACGTCAAATCTTCAGTGATAACCTACTGAAGGAATATGCATTCATCCAAATATGATTTTCCCCCCAGTAGACCTATGTATCTACGTCCATAATCACTGAGGTGAACAGTTTAGCAGGTCTCTTCCTGCAAAGACCAATATAATTTCTGCCTTTTTAAAAGTTATTATGACGTCTCTTTTATAGCCTATGTACAATGACCTTGCTAGAGGTCAGTATAGAGGAAAGCATGCTGATCGGTGGTACTATATAACTCCAAGTTTTAAACTCCGCTGTGAACATAGTCAACCCTGCAGTATATATGGTGAACCAGCAGGGTACGCCATGTTATTGTTCTCTCTTTTTACTCATGCTCAGATTCGGTGGTAGACTATGCCATGTTTGCGGAAGTGAAGTCACCCAAAAGATGAGGTAGCAGAGTTCAAACCAGGAACCATATCAAACGTTAACTTAAAGCGATTCAGTTGTTTTGAGGAGTTATGAATCTGCCTAAGGGCCCAGATTCGCTTTGTTTTGACAAAGACGAATTTATGAAGGTAAGACATAAGCATGCATGCATGCTAGCCAGCTAAGTTAACAGCAGTTCACCGAGACTAAACGCCTTCTCATCATGACATATTCAGCTAATGTCAGTTTGTAACTACCATATTATAAGACATTTTAGGAAAACTCGAAGAAATGCCGATCATTAATGCTGACCATTAATAAGTTACTGCAATAACCAAGAGATAAAATGTGTTAAATAAGTGGAAATGTTGCCGTAAAAGCCCTAGCTGCGATTGTGTCTTTGCATGCTGTACACTTTCTCTTAATGTAACTCTTAAGCATTCCCGTAAAGTTGCATCTTACAAAACAAGATGATAAAATAAAATGGTCTATATGCTTCATAGGATGACTTCGACGTGGATCGTTTCGTTTCGGAGTGCAGAAAGCGTGTCTCCTTGGAGGAGATGCGTGAAGACCTCGAGTTTTACTACAAGCTCCTGAAGACAGCAATGGTTGAGCTAATTAACAAAGACTATGCAGACTTTGTTAACCTGTCAACCAACCTTGTAAGTTTCCAGAATCACTACTACAGTGTTTAGGGTATAGAAAGTTTCGCTTTCGCCTTAACAAACATGCCATTTTTTGTCAACACAACAGTATTCAGAAGCTTTCAAGTTCTGCATGCTATTTCAAACAATTGTGAAGTCTGAGAACATTTCTATTGCTGTTTGTGAGTTTTATGGTCAGTCTTATGTATCCTATAGGTCGGAATGGATAAAGCCCTAAACCAGCTGTCAGTACCTTTGGGCCAGCTACGAGAGGAAGTGCTGGTACTGCCTTCTAATATTCACCTTTGCATTTTAGCGACATGAATAGCTAAGACAATGAAATACTGCGTAGAGAAATACTGCGTAGAGAAACTGTGGCATTAAACTGCTTAAATTCCATGAACATATATGCAAATTAACATTTTATCAGCATTTTTTGGTTGTAAAGTGCACATAATATTGATTACATGTGCTTTTTGTGCATCTTACAGAGCCTTAGGACATCAGTCCATGAAGTTATAGAAGCCATAGACACCCTGTTATCCAAACAAGAAGATATTCAAAGGAAAAAGGTGTGTTTTATTTGACTTGACTTTTATTTTTACAGATTTTTTTGTCTTTTTCAGCATTTTAGTTTGCTAGTGTGTGTTTCTGCAAGGCCAATTAAGTAACGAAAGGCTATCAGTAATAAGTTTGACACTGTGCTACAGATGTGTGTGATGAGGCTCATTCAAGTGGTGAGATCAGTTGAGAAGATCGAGAAGATTCTCCACTCTGAGAACTCCAAAGACAACACCTCTCTTGAGACAAGCAGGTAAGGCTGTCATATATAGTACACTGGCAGATAGCTTATGTTAACAGTGAGTCCATATGACTTCTTTTCAACAAACCGTATCAGTTTTCAAATAAATAATTTAGGTGGTATAGCTGAATAGCCTACACATTAGAAGATCCAAATAATTCAGAGACCTTCAAAATGCTATTGCTAAAGTAAAGAGCCAGAGAAAGATCCATAGCACAACTTATGACACTTTTGTGGCAGCTGTATTGTGTGTTGAGAGCAAGTTTGTTATGATTAGTATGTGGTGTTGTACAAGATGCCATAACATCTGGTCTTTTTCCCTGTGATATCTTTACACAGCCCTCTTGTAGCTGGGCAGATTTTGGAGAGGATTGCCACTGAGTTTAACCAGCTACAGTTCCATGCAGTCCAGAGTAAAGGCATGCCTCTTTTGGACAAAGTGCGGCCGGTGAGCAGGATCTTATAAACATTTCGACTTTTATGCACATTTTCGGCACGCACTAGTTTTTAGCAACTATTTAGTTTTACAGTTTCCATGAACAGCAAAGTCAGAGATGATTAGGAGGCTTGTGACCATAACATTAATGTTAAAATTTTAGTAGTTAAGAAGCAAGAACCTTGGCTGTCTAGGTGATGCTGTTCACAGTACCACAGTGATTAGACATTGTTAAACCTAAAACTATGTTACTGATGGTGTGCCGTGTCTGTCTCAGAGGATAGCGGGCATCACGGCCATGCTCCAGCAGTCTCTCGAGGGGCTCCTGATCCAGGGCCTTCAGACGTCCAACGTGGACATTGTGCGCCACTGCCTGCGCACCTACGCCACTATCGACAAGACCCGGGATGCGGAGGCCTTGGTGGGACAGGTTATGGTGAAACCCTACATGGGCGAGGTACTGCAGGCAGGCAACTTTTGTACAATCTAAAGTTCTTGCTTATGAAACAAATGATAAAAATAAGTTGACATGCTTGCATGTTCATGAATATGGACTGGTACTAGTCTGTCAGTATTCTCAGGAAATAATGACTTTGATATGTTTTTTTTTTTTTTTTTTGAATGTTCCACGAAAGACATTATAACAATACATGTTTGTCATGGCCTCCAGTGAAAATGTTTATTACAGTGGCAAAAAAGTAAAAGTCCTGCCATGTATTTCTTCTGTCTACAACCCTATTTGTTTAATAGCCATGTTCTTTACTGTATCACAAAGTGTGCCATTTGCATACCAAATGGTACCGTTTTTGTTTGGATTTCAGCTTTTGGGGATTGGTAGCGATGCCAGTAGCTAAAAAAAAAACATCCCAGACACTAAAATTTTTTTCTGGTAATATGGGCCCTTTAACTGGTTAGTTCATCTGCCTGGCTGAAGAGTTCTGCTAGTTAGAGGCTGGAACAAATATGTGGCAGGACTTTTACTCTCTGAAATCAGGATGTCCGCCTCTGCTCATTACTTCCTTGTCTTTTACCCATCACAGATCATAACAGAACAGCTTGTGAAATCCAGCCCCAGCGGGCTGCAGATGATGTATGCTAAGCTGTTGGAGTTTGTGCCACATCACTGCAGGCTGCTCCGAGAGGTGACCGGAGGAGCCATATCCAGGTACGTGTAGACCGCTAACCTGTGAACATGAACCAGTGACAATGACCCTTGTATTCCCTTTGAGAGTTACATCATGCATGTTCAAATTAAGTCTGCCATGCCCTTTGAGCGATCTGTATTTTAGCATTGACTTGTAAAAAAAACAAATTTGCTTTTCCAAAACAAGAAATCAATAAAATACCAGCCCGGTTTGGACATACAAAGATTGTGTTTCATTTTAGGTTAGAATGCAGTTTTGTCTTCTCAGGTGAAGATTTAACTTTCTCTAATCAGCATGCTAGCTGCATAGAGTAGAAGTAGAGTTTTGTGTCTGTTGATAAATGTCAAATTAGAAATGTCTGTATATGTGTGTGTGTGTGAGAATATTAAGTATATAGTGATTCATAGCAGACAAGTGACATCTAAGCAGTTTGTCATTTACTATTTGTTATAATATAATAAAAATATACTAAAAATATTTATGTCAGTCCAGGTTTGACAACATACCATAATACAACAACGAGACTGCTGTATTGTAGTCATGGATACCCCTTCCTGTTGATTGATCATTGGATGCCCTTTCAGTGCCCACTCTTCTCTCTCTCTCTTCACAGTGACAGAGCTGACATTGTGCCTGGCTATGACTTTCTGGTGAACTCAGTGTGGCCTGAGAAGATTAAGGGCATCGAGGAGAGACTTGCTTTCCTCTTTAATCCTGGCAACCCCGATGTCTTCTACGAGGTTAGACACAAATGTGAATGACGTGACAAATGTAACAGATATAGTACAGTGGCATGCAAAAGTTTGGGCACCCCTTAGGAAAATCGCTGCATCAATTTGTCTTTTGTTGAGCTTTTCAAGCAGCAATTTATGTTATACCTTATGGGAACAGAAACATTTCAGAAATTAAATAATTTTATGGCTCCAACAGAAACATTTTATGTGCATTTAAACAAAAATAGGCATGTACATAAATTTGGGCACCCCAACAAAATAATTCAATAAATATTTCGTAGAGCCTGCAGATGCCTCCTATAGAAACAGCCAAGTCCTAGAAGTCTGTCAGTTGGTATTTTGGCCCATTGCTCCATACAAAACGTCTCCAGTTCAGTTAGGTTTCTTAGCTTCTTTGTGTAGATAGTTAATTTGCTTAGTAACACAAATAGCTGCCATCAGCCATCACATAGTTATGGCAATTCAGTGCATTTAGGCATGTAGAGGTGGTCAAGACAACTTGCGGAAGTTCAAATCAAGGTTTAGAATGGGGAAGAAAGGGGATTTAAATGACTTTAAACATGGTATGGTTGGTGCCAGATGGGCTGGTCTGAGAATTTCTAGAAACTGCTGACCAACTGGGATTTTTGCGCACAACCATCTCTAGGGCTTACAGAGAATGGTTCCAAGAAGAGAAAATATCCAGTGAGAGGCAGTTGTGTGGACAAAAATGCCTTGTTGATGGTTGAGGTGAAAGGAGAATGGGCAGACTGGTTCGACTAACTAACTCAAATAACAACCAAGGAATGCAGAATACCATCTTTGAATGCACAACATGTCGAACCTTGAAGTTCTGAAGGCAAAAGATGGTCCAAACCTTTTACTAGCAAGGTGTACTGTACCTAATAATGTGGCCAGTGAGTGTATGTTAAATAGCCTTTTTAATGATTGGTTCTACCTGTCTTGGTAACTGAAGGTCTAACGAGCTAATCAAAGCAATTTTGTACTGTAACCTGTCAGCTATAAATCCCTACATTTCTTGAAATAAATGTCATTTAAAAGGGTGCCCAAACCCTTGCATATCCCATTTGTTTACGTTTTATTGTATTACATGTATAATAAAATTATGTAATGCATCTCCAAGAGTTTCAGTCTGGAAAACACTCAAATGTCTACATCTCTGTGGGAAAACAAATCTTACTGCTGTGTTCTTCTCTTATAAAGGTAGAGCAATTTATCATCTCAGAGGGGTGCCCAAATTTTGCATGCCACTGTAGATGCTACACCAATTTGGAAAGAGGCATTTATGCAGAGCAAAGAAAAAAATTACAGCTGAAGAAACAAAACCCTCTCAAACACTGAGGTGACCTTGTATTAAAGGACAGACACACAAAAGACTAGACACAGCAAGCGCAATCATAGATGACAACCTGGTCCCCCATGTGGACGGACAGGGTCATTGCAGACAGACACCCACACACACACACACACACGGACAGGGTCACTGCAATACCTCCGGTGGACCAGGTAATGAGACACAGTAATAACGTACATTTTATGTTAAACCAGTAAGTAAATTATACCTGTATAGTGAAGTAACCTCTCAAGCTTATTGACACAACAATTACAGAATTAACCTTGACAAGGCTGTTGATAAAAATATACATCCTTGGGTTTACGTTTGCTTGAATGTGTTTGATGTGGAATCCTAAGCCTGATTCTCTCTTTGTGTCTTTTCTCCATCTCTATCTCTCTGTCTTACTCTCCCTCTCTCATCCCCACCACTCACCACTCAGAGGTATGCCATCACCATAGACTTTGTGGGGAAGTTCGAGCGACAGTGTGGCTCGCAGGCGAGTGTGAAGCGACTGCGCATGCACCCCTCCTACCAGACATTCCACAACAAGTGGAACCTGCCTGTCTACTTTCAGCTCAGGTGGGTCTCCTCTCCTCTCCTCTGCATTCGATTGATTCTACCAATATTGGTGCATTAGGAGTGAGGCAGCATACCTTACGTCTAGTGAGTGGCCCAGTCCTTTGTATATTTTTCTGTATGTGGCCCTCAGGAAAAAAAAAGTTTGGACACCCCTTATGTATGTTATGTCTTTTGCACTATGTGTGTTTTAAGCTTTCCATCTGTTTTGAATGGAAGGCAGTTTATTAAGAGTCTGTTAGATATACATTTAATTTAATACATGCATATTCCTATAATTTCCTATAATTTAAAGTCTTTTGTAAGAGTTTTGCTGGGACACCTTATTTAAGGTGCAAGGGCTGTGTTGTTATGGTGGCTGCCCTAACTGTAAAGCACTAGGGGGAACACAAGTACCCAGTATCTAGTAGCTCTCTTTGTAAAACCATCCAGGAGAGAACTTGCAAAAGGTGTTTTCACACTCCTACCCCGCTATTTAGCAAAATCAAAATCGTTGGGTTCAACCCCAGGACAGCAATGTGAAAAGAAGGTGTGTTTTGGACCCGTGATAGGGAACCAGGAGACCTTACAGCTCCTGGTTACCCATCATCAGGCCAGAATTTAAGAAGACTTTTGGATGAAAGGTGAAACTTTACCTTCCTCGCACTCTAAAAAGAAGTCCAGTTGCTTACAACTTAGCTCTTTTCACTATGCTGGGTAGTGTTGTTAGTTTTCTTTTTTCTTGTTTTGCCACCTAATGCTATTTTCACTCTCTTCTTTCCCCCTTGCTTAAGTTCGAACTCATGCACTCATTCTCATGTTCGTTCTCCTACTCCCCCCTCTTCCAAATATAAGTTTCGTAATCCTATACAGACGATGGCTAAGGCAGACCACTTTGTCTGGACAACAGTGGCACAAGGATAGCAGGACTGACTGGAAGGCATCATCATTTTCCTTGTCTTTTCCTCCCATGGCTTCTCAGGTTGCACCTCACCACAAAAAATCTAGTTTGCTCACAGAAAGAAGATGGCAGCGTAGCTGCAGCATTCCTATCTCTCACTCAGGTCTGTATTGAGTAAAGCCACAGGGAAGGCCAACACTTTGTTTTCTCCTTTATTGCAAATGGGCTCTATGCCTCTATGCCTCAATCCTCTCCAATCCTCTCTGTGTGAGAATATCAATACAGTGCGCTTGCTAGGACTGAATCACAGATCACATAGCCCCGTGTTGTTTCTGTGCTGCAGGTGCTATTTTCAAAGATGGATGTTGTCCTCCTGTATGCTTTGATAAACAGTGGGCCTATTACCTTCTGGAGACTGGATTGGTTTGCCTCAGGCAGGCTGGAATTAGTTCCCGAGCTTGTGCTTCTCAGAAACCCAAACTGTTAAGAATAGCCTCAGATCCCCTTGCAGCTCAGCACAGCGAATAGTGGAAGTATTTTCCATGCCTCTTATAATAGAATCACATTTGGGTTTTGAAATAAAATCCTTCTTGGCCTATCTTTTCAACATCAGATCAATAGTGTAAATATTACAGACATGACACCAATGGATAAATAATGATAAATAAAGATCTTATCATAATAGCAGATTCGTTATTAATTTATGTAAGTGATTTCACAGGTTTGTATTCTATACAGTACATCTTGTGTAATGTGTTTGTATGGCATATAGTGTGTTCCTGTCAGTAGCGTATCAGTGCACCTTGAGGATTTCCCAGAACTGCTGTGCGTGTGGGAGACTTTATTTACTGTCAAAGTCAAAGTCAGCTTTATTGTCAAAAAACCATATGTACAGGTTGCACATACAGAATTTGAAATTGCAATGCTCCCTAGGCCCACAGTGAACATTAAACATCTTATAAACAAGACAGGAAGACATGACGACATAAGACATAATAATATAAACACAACAAAAAGTACAGTAGGTAGTTACTGTGATTTACACAATGTGAGGTATCGACTAGCTAGAGGCGCCTTTGAGTAAACAATGTAAGATTCAGTTTTCAGTTTTCCCCCTGCATCCAGATCAGAGATTGCAATAGCAAGAAATTACGCAATATTCATCAATACCTGCCCGGTAGTTTACTGGCACCCCGCTAATTCTCTGTGTTCAGTCATCCGTTTCCAGCTCTGATTGGCTCTTGCGAAGAAAAAAAAGATTCTGAACTTGTTTCCATGCAAAAGCCGAGACGTCATGTTCATTTCCGCTACACTCTGGGCACAGTGCCATTATAAATTTCCCTCACATGTGATGTCAGTGACCAGGCTCACTCTGTAGCATACAGTGGGTTATTATGACGCTCTGTGGCACAGGACCAGTGGTGGCAGGGGGAGGAGTTTGGAGTCCCCGAGAGGTGTTTTGCGTCAGGGTTGTACTTGATGTGCCCATGTTCTGTTTGTCAACCAGAGTCGCACTACACAAGTTTCAAAATGTAAAGTCCAGCCAAACAAAACTGTTTGTTTTGTTATCTAATAGCCTCGCTTACTCTCTCAATCTCCTCCCCCTTTCCCCCTTTGTTTTCCCTCTCTACGACTCATGTCTTTCTTAATTCTTTGACTTTCTATCATGACATCATGTACTTTCTGTTCTGAGATGCTGAGGTCTGTGTTCCAGTGTACTGCTGTTGAAATATTTTGTATTTACTGGTATTTTAGTGAATACTTTTAATCTTGTTTACCTGATTTTCCCTGTTTTTGAGGGACATTTCAGAATGTGGGTTGAGTAACCCACCTGGGCATGTTAGCTTTGCACACGTTGACTTAACTGGTTATGATGGCTAAGAGCAAGGTGTAGCCCTCCTAATAGAAGAACCTAACAGTTTTGTTTTGTGTAAAGTCATAAGACTCTTCTAGACTTCTAAATCTTCGCTAACTTATGTAATTTATCCCTTATCCTTTTTGGGGCAGTGGTGACAAATGGATGACAGTGGATGACAAAAATAGGACTTTCACTTAACCATGGTCTTGGTTAACTCCCATTCCTCTACCATTTTAGCTCGACATATAATGGAATAGGTCATTCTTAGTGTTTGTGTACATTAAATGCAGATGTGAAAGACCTCAGTGTTTTTTTAATTATCTTATTAGCTAATTTGGCTATACATACATTGCAGTGGAATCCAGTTCTAGAGGGCAGTAGGTCACAAGTTGTCACAGTGTGGATTTCTCCAAAAACAGGGGGGAGCATAAAGAGCCTATATCTTAAAGCTTAAGACTAAAAATACATTGTGCCACACAATTTCTTGAGTCATTAACTTGCTTGTCATTAGATCACCTAAAACTGAGCTTTGCATAATTTTTTTTCCAAAAAATATGTCTCTCTAATTTTATCCTTTTGTACTGAAATACTACGTGAAAATACAGCAAACACAAAATATAAGCAATGAAATGTTTTGGGTTTCATTAAGATATCAAGATAAGAATATCAAGATTATTCATTAAGATAAGATCATATTGGAGTTGCCGCGAAATTCCCCCCCACCCCCCCCCCCCCTTTTTTTTTCCCCACTTATTTTTCGTCAACGTTTCCCGGGACACTGAAACTTGGGGGGACATGAATGTTTGTAGGCATGTAGCTCTAGAAGTTTGTGAGCGAATATTGCCTTTTGGCCCCCAAGGGCCACCCCCCCGCTGTGCCAGTGTCCGTCAAAGAGGGGGAGACCGGCAAAAGTTTTTGCTGAATAACTCAGTGAACGTTTCACCCAACAACATGAAATATTTGTGATTTGTGATTACAGAGACGTATCGACCCAGCCCATAAACACTCACTCACTAAAGCATAGCGCCACCTAGTGATGCAAAAATTGGGATTTGGAGTTGCCAATATCTTGGACCGAGAAAGTGGGAACTGCACAAAATACGTCATGCACGATCAGCACAAAGACCTCTAAAACCACAGCACGTGCCATACAATTTGGTCCATAGGGGGCTGTAATTGTACAAAATGTCATTTTGCCTATTATCTCTAGAGAATGCTAATGTTTACAACCCTTTTTTTATTGTGAAATCTATCACCCTCACGCATTGAAAACACTGGTCAATGCCCACTTCCAACAAAAATAATTTCAGTGAAATTTTAACATTGTGAAAACAAATCTGAACGAACTCGTCATAAGCCGTTCTTGTGAATCTCACCAAATTTGGTATATGCCATCTACAGACAATGCTGACAAAAAGTTATCAAAGGATTTATCTTGAGATAAACCGTTTCAATGTCAATGAACATTTAACACGTAGCTTAAATTTTTCAAAAGTCCATATCTTGGCTTTTAATTGCTGAAATTTGGTCAAAGTTGACATGCCATCTCTAAACTGCTTTCCTTTCATGTGTACTAAATGTTGTGACATTTCGTCATAGGGGGCGATGTTTATCGCTGAAGTTAGGTGTTGAAAAGCAGTTTTTGTTAAATAACTTGGCAACAATTTTGCCCAAGACAACGATTTTGTGTTAGTATGCTGGTGTTACAGAGGTGTATCAACCAAGCCCATAAACACTCACTTGAAACATAGCGCCACCTAGTGATATGGGTAAATGCAAAAATTGGGATTTTGAATTGCCAATATCTTGGACTGAGAAGGTGGGAACTGCACAAAATACGTCATGCACGATCAGCACAAAGACCTCTAAAACCACAGCACGTGCCATACAATTTGGTCCATAGGGGGCGCTGTAATTGAACAAAATCTCATTTTGCCTATTCCTTGCCTTCACAAATCACTCCTACACACTACACAAACACACAATGTCATTCATTCAAAATTCACATCCATGCCCACTTCCAGGAAATCATTTCCACAGAAATTCTCACCTCACAACACTGCTCTACCACACACTCATCATACCAACAGTTCCCACATTTTAATATACTGCGGCTGTCATACCATGTACCGCTATGCGGTACATCTAGTTAAGTACAACATTTTCATCATTGAGACAGAAAAACAAAAAAAACGCCAACGACATTCCCCACTCCCGCCCACTCAGGTGCACATCATCATGGGCAGATTGGCATTTATACTCCTTATTTTAGACACACACACACACACACACACACACACAGTACATGACAGGGGACTTCTTCTTTAGGGCATTTCTTTTCCCATTCTAACAGTGTTAACTGATCAGCACTAGCAAAGCGCTTTCTCTTTCTCCTTCTCTCTTTCTCTCCCTCTCTCTCTCTCCTTCTCTCTTTCTCACTTTTGACTCTGTCGTTGTCCTTAGCTTATCTCAGACTTTGCCCACTGACAGATTGTGTCTTTGTTCTGTTGCAGATATAAGGAAATTGCAAGCAGTTTGGAAAACGCCATTGCTGATGGACTGGATGCTGCACCAGGTTTGTGATGGATAGTTGGTGGCTTGATGCCAGTTATTAGCCTGGGTGTGCCCATACTGCCTGTGACGCTGCATTTGCATTTTGCGAGCAAGTCAGTCTGGCCAAGCTGCCTATCTAAACCATTTCTGCTCAGCCCTCGGATAGGTGGCCAATGAAAATCGAGCATTTCAAAAGGCAATGACGCGGTAGTTTAGCGACCGGAAATCTATCTCAGTCACTGTCTACATGGCGAACGTGGAGCAACCGTAAGATTTCAATGCAGCTTTAGCTGCTGTTTTGGACGGATTCAAAGGGAAGTTCTCTCTGAAAATAGAGCAAAGGGCAGCCCTTGAAGCATTTGTTGCGGGAAAGGACGTTTTCGCAATGCTACCGACCGGCTTCGGTAAAAGTTTAATTTATCAGTTAGCCCTGCTGGTAGTCGATTTGGCTGTGCGAGAACGCTGTTGTGGTCATTTCGCCTTTGATCGCACTGATTCGTTTTTCGAATATCAATATTGAATGACCAACACCAGCCACTCTCATGTTCACCTCACAAGTCCGACAAAAATCATTTAACGCCATTTCTATATGACTACAGGCTACTACTACTTTTTGTTTGGATCAAGCAGTTTCTTTCGCTGCATCAGAGGACAGAGGGGTGTGATTGGTTGAAGCTTCGTCCAGTAGCAAACAGAGGCATTTGAAAGAGGCGGGTTAAGCCCACCTTCTCAGGAATGGGTTTACAACACAGCTTGGCCAGACCAATGCTTGCAGAGCATTGACAAGTCGCGATAGCCAGGCTAGCCAGTTATGTGTATTCATCTTAATTCAGCTTAACAACATGCCAATCTCTGTTCTTTTTAGTCCTCAAAGATTAATGTACATTTCAAGTGAGGATTTCTTATTTGAATAACTAAAATCGCCATTAACTCAGTTCGATGGAAACCTGGTTACTCCAGTCTACATTTGGGGGCCGAGCACCAGAGGTACAGGCTGTGGCCTGCACCAGAGGTGCAATGCCCTTTTGCGTTTTAAAAAAATGATTCTCCTTTCTTCTTCTGCTGCACTCTGCTTTTGAGACACTTCCCATGCACAAAAACTCATGAAAATGTGTACACTCATCCGAACTAGTGCCCGCTTGTCAGAGATAGAGGCTTGGCTGTGGGTGTGACCCAGATTGCCCCCTTATGTCTTTTAGGTCTGTGTTCGGCATATGTTTTTCGCTACGCTGACCAAATTTGGTAGGTGTGTTGGGTTCACCAAAGCGACCAACTTTTGTATATACATTGCACCCAACAGGAAGTGAGGTAATAGGGGTTACATGCATTTGGACACGTGATCAATTTAAATAAACATGTCATAGGGTGCTGATGAGAATCTCACCAAATCTGCAGAATATGCTGACAAAAAGTCATCAAAGACTTTATCTTGAGATGAACCATTTCAAAGTTGCATGTCAAAATTGAAGTGAAGCTTGAAATTGTTTTGACAGTCCATATCTTGGCAAATTTGACATGTAAACTCTACATAGCTTTCTTTGAATGTGCACTGAATTTTGTGATATTTCGTTATAGGGGGCGCTGTTTCTCATCGAAACTAGAAGTCCAAGAACAGTTTTTGCTGACATGATGATGATTTTTTTTTTTAGTATTCCGGTGTTGCAGAGGTGTATCAACCCAGCCTAAACACACTCACTTGTAGTATAGCAGCACAAAACTCTATTTTAAACTAGATGTACTGCATAGCGGTACATGGTATGATTGCCTCAGTGTATTGAAATGTGGGAACTGTTGGTATGATGAATGTGTGGTAGAGCAGTGTTGTGAGGTGAGAAATAGTGTGGAAATGACTTCCTGGAAGTGGGCATGGATGTGGGTTTTGAATGAATGACATTGTGTGTGTTTGTGTAGTGTGTAGGAGCGATTTTGTGAAAGAAATAAGCAAAATTACATTTTGTACAATTACAGCGTCCCCTATGGACCAAATTTTATGGCATGTGCTGTGCTTTCAGAGGTCCTTGTGCATGACGTATTTTGTGCAGCTCCCACCTTCTCGGTCCAACATATTGGCAACTCAAAATCCCAGTTTTTGCATTTACAAATATCACTAGGTGGCGCTATGCTTCAAGTGACTGTTTACAGGCTGGGTAAATACGCCTCTGTAACACCAACATACTAACACAAAATTGTTGTCTTGGGCAAAATTGTTGATGAGTTATTTAACAAAAACTGTTTTTCGACACCTAGCTTCGACGATAAACATCGCCCCCTATGACAAAATGTCACAAAATTTAGTACACATGAAAAGAAAGCTGTTTAGAGTTGCCATGTCAACTTTGACCAATTTTGAGCAATTAGAAGCCAAGATATGGACTTTTGAAAAATGTTAAGCTATGTGGTAAATGTTCATTGACATATAACTTCGAAATGGTTTATCTTAAGATAAATTCTTTGATAACTTTTTGTCAGCATTGTCTGTAGATGACAGACACAGGGCTGGGTCGATACGCCTCTGTAACACCGACATATCACAAAAATTTTGGGTGAAATGTTCATTGAGTTATTCAGCAAAAACTTTTGGGCGTCTCCCCCTCTTTGATGGACACTTGCACAGCGGGGGGCCAAAAGTTTCTAGTCGCTCAAAAAGTTCTAGGGCTACATGCCTACAAAGATTCATGTCCCCCAGACTTCCAGTGTCCCGGCAATCGTTGACAGAAAATCGCTGAAAAAAAAAGAAAAGAAAAAAAAGGGGGAAAAGTCGCGGCAACACTAATATGACCGCTTTCACTAGCTTCGCTAGTGGCAGTCATAATGAGTAAATGCAAAAATTGGGGTTTTGGCCAGACATTTCGGCCAGAGAATGCAGAAACTGTACAAAATATGTCATGCATGATCAGCACAATAACATGTAAAAGCACAGCAAATACCTATAGGGGGTGCTGTAATGACATTTTTCCTATTATCTGGACTATAGTTTAAAACAGTTTTTTTTTTTTTTTGTCATGAAGTCTATTGCACCTCACTCATTGACAACACTGGTCCATACCCACTTCCAACAAAACACTATTTCTGTCAAATTTTAAAATCACAAAAGTGAGAAAGTAAATGAACTCGTCATACTTGTCATGCGAACTCTACAGTGCTTTCTTTGAGTGTGAACCAAATGACATTTCATCTAAATAATTTGCCAAAGATGTTTGTAGGCCAGTGTTACAGAGAAGTCACCCTACCCGGCTTCGAACCCGGGTCTCCGGGGTACCGAACGTGCGCCCTGACCACAACGCCAAAGAGCTACAAATGGTGTCAGAAGTGGGATGGCTTGGTGTGAGATCATTGGAGGCCCACCCATTGTGTGAGCCATATGAAGGACACCCAGGTTACGTTGACCCCAGTGTGAGGGACCACAATGATGGGTGAAGCATCAGTATGTGGGGAACCCTGGATGGGAGAAGTATGGTGGGAGATGCGTAAGGGACACCTGAGTGTGTGGGTGCGCCTCCCGAAGGGGAAGGCTGTGTGATGGATTGACCATCACTAGAGTTGTGGGTGTGTTCTGACTGCCATACCAATGAGCCTGGCTCTTTGGCATTGCAGTCAAAGCGCACGTTTGGTACCCCGGAGACCCGGGTTTGAAGCCGTGTGGGGTGACTTCTCCTCCCCTTCGCTACACCAGCCCAAACACACTCACTTATAGAATAGCACCACCTAGTAGGGCTGCTCAATGAATTGAATTCTAATCGTGATAACGATTTCAGGGCCAAACGATCTCACAACACATAAAATCGAGGGAAACAATGTTTTTGTCCTAATTATTTTCTACTGTTTGTACTGTACATTAGATGTATACATTAGACATTTCTACTGTTTGTACATTAGACATCAAAGGAGATGTTTACGATGTTTAAGAAAGGTATTAGGGAAAATCAGACGGTACAAGAATGTTTTTTCGAGATGTTTTTGAATACATTTTCAATAAATGAAGCATGTTACTGAGGAAAACAAAATAATCGTTTGAATAATCGTGATTTCCGTTTTGGCCCAGATAATCATGATTCTAATTTTTTCCATAATCAAGCAGCCTTACCACCTAGTGAAATCTGTAAATGCAAAAATGTATTTACTCAAATTCCATCAAACCTCATGCATTTAAAACACCCATCCACGTCCACTTCCAACAAAAATCATTTCCCACAAAAATGAAACATGAAAATGTTAAAATACAACAACAAAATCTAGTTAAAGTGAGAAGAAAAGCACAAACAGGATTCAGGCGAACAGAACAGACAAAATGTTATTGGTTGCGAGATCGGAGGTGTAAGGGCTCGTCATCGCAGCTTGTGGCTCTATTTTTGTCCTTTAAAAACTGCTCATCCTCTCTCCTGTCTCATTTTCTGTGCAGTGGGGAGTGTGTATCACCTGCAGGTGTCCCAGGTGTTGTGGGAGTGTGTATGCCGCTGTTGGGCAGACAGGATCTACCTCCCCCCACTGGCCCACCGCTTCTGGAAGCTCACCCTACAACTACTCTCCCGTTACTCCAAATTTGTCACTGAGGTTCGTCTCAAAGTCACAATCGTATAGCGGGTGGCAAGCGTCATCAACAGATTTCTCTATACTGCAACATCCCTGAAGTCCCTTAACATCAAAGTGCTACTGCATCAGTTTGTTTTACATAAGTTTGTCTCTGTCTGCAATAGTTCACATAAGTTTGTCTCTGCAGTAGTTTTTGTCTTGTTGCTAGCTTTTGGCCTTAAGATCACACCAGTCTTCCATCCATATTCACTCTTACACCAGTCATTACTGGCATCAGGAATACCTGACAAATCGTTCTGTGAAGTCAGTCATTGATTCCAACCCTGGTTTGTGAACTGTAGAATGTAACGTCAACTTTGTTCACCAGTGGTGTAGTGGTATGAGAAAGTGGGTATATGACATGCACAGCAGTAAAGAAGAAGAGTAAAATATTCATTTCCTTAACTGTAGTGATTACAAAAAGGTAAGGAAATGCTATTTTGTAATTTTAGGTGAGTAAATGGTATTTATGTGGGCTTAACCTTCCCTAAATCACTGTTTATGACCTAAACGTTGGTTGACTTCATATAATGACTCCCTGTACTATTTTTCCGTTTTAGGTGCTGACAAAAAATCCCTCAACTGAGACACCCAAAGACCCTGTCAGGCCACTGCCCAGCTCTGCCTCTTCCACATCCAGCCGCACGTCTCAGGATGCTGACAGCGAGAGTGGGGGTCCGGCCTCACTCTCCACCAAACAGCTGGTCTTTATCGCAGCAGATGTGGATAAACTACAGGAGGAGGTACCTAACTGGTTAATTTTATTAGGACTGTGCTGAAAAAAATCAATGTCACAATGTACTGTATCATGACATGCTCCTGTATTGAGCTGTAGTGATTTAGTTGCTGCTGTACCAACACAGTGTAAAAAAAACTGGAGAATGTAATTGCAGGAAATTACCAGTGCATGAAAATGCTAACTATGCGATCAATGCTAACTATGTTGACAATGCTAATTAGCTAACTATGTTAATGATGCTAACTGTGCTAACAGAGTTATTCAGCTAACTTATCTAATGTTTTGTAGCAATTATGCTAACTGTGCTAGAGATGCTATCAAAGATAGCAAATCAAAGATACCAAGGATCTTAGATTATACAAAGATAAGGCAACATAATATATACCTAGGGAAGCAAACGTGAACAGTTCCGGTCTGCATAAATGGGCGTGTCACATGATGTAACAACAAACTTTTTTTGATAAACTATAAAATAATACAAATATAATTCTGTGTAGTGTATACTGTCTGTGATGGTGTAAAATGCCAACAAATCTCATCAAATTTTGGATTCTGAAAAATGTATTGAGTGTGTCCATAAAACAAGCTAGCAGGCTAATAAGCTAACACATTCAAGTGAAAGGTAGTAACTATGACAACAACACATATGTGCTAAAAGCTAAAAGTGATTGAACTTTAATACATTGCTGTGACCTTATAACTGCATATTACTTTGCCTACTTAAGATAAACAACTAAATAGTAAGTGCCTGACCTGAAATAAAGCTCATTTACTCATTTCAAACAGTATTGAAATGAAAAGCAGTGGGAGCTAGTGGAAGCTATTCAGTTGCTTGGCCCATGATGGAGAACTGGTGGGTTGGTAAATTAGTAGGGGTGTAAATCTTTTACCCACAAAACGGTCCGATTCGATCTCGATTCACAGGCTATGATCCGATTCAGGGACAATTAATAAAAAATAGTCACCGATTCGATCTGGTTTGGTTCGGTTCAATTCGATTCGATACATATTGACAACTCCAAAACCCTTTGTTACTAAGAAAAACTGAAAAAAACAAAATGACATTTTAAAACAGCATTCTTTTGTTTATTTTGTATCCCGAACTGGTAACCAGATGCCTGCCTTAAGTTCATAATCTGCATGTACTTGAAATACAACACAAAACAAAAACCAATAAGGTTTTAAGATATTATTTCGATTATTAATTATTATTAAACAAGTAAGTGCCATTCATTGGCAAAAATCTAAATTATTAGTTTTTCATGGGAGTGTTACCAACTGAAAAACTAGTACAACATATAACAAATAGATGTTTCCATAATGAACTGTGTTCTTCTCTATTCTGAGATGAGTTGATATGTACCTCTCAGGCCTTTATGCATGCCGCCAGGCAGTCAGACGTTGAGTAAAAAACAGGGCTGAAGTTAGAAGTGGCCATACTATTCCCTGTTTTCCCCATTTAAATACGCTTACTTGACTTGTTACACGACCCTAGTGTAGTTACTCAAAATGAAACTTGACTTTTTTTGTATGTAGATAGAAAATGGCACTACAATGAAAGGCGTAGTAACACCTTGGGAGCACTACGACCACGCATTGATATCTTCACTCCTATTTTTTTTCCTCTCCCCCGTCTGGAGGGAAAAATATTAGGAGTTAAGGTATAAATTAATAGACTGACGATGTTCATTACAAACAAAGTTGCCCATGTAACTATATTTTCTCTAAACGTAGAGGTTAGTTTGAAGATAGACTCGTATTATCTTCAGAATAGCAAACTAATTTAGCATACTAGCAGACTAATACGCTTCCATGGTGGAGTATTTTCATATGCCTGCTAGAGGAAAACTTACAGTCTGTCAAACTCAGACTTGTAGGAGAGCTTGTTTTGGCCGTTTCCATGATAAAGCATTTAACTACTTGCTATGTGGTGCACAACTATTTCCTCAGACAATCATTTACATTCTTAACACATGTTTACTTGCCCAACTTCAGCCTGCCAATCCTGTTGTCCTAACATCACTCATAACATCTTATCTTATGAAACATATTAGACATAAATGGGCTAATACTGCAGGAAAATCACAATAATTAGGAACCCTAAACACAACCTTTTAGGATTTATCCAGTTTAATCCATAAAGCAACACATATGCAAGCCTGCAATCAGTCATGTTCGCTGCTCTGAGACACCAAAGTTTTCCTTTGTTTACATGAGGTCAGATTAACGTTCTGTTGTAGTGGAGACACGCGGGGTGAGAAGACCACACAAACAACATTCCCTGAAATCTTCCCTCTCCCTGAATTACCATCGGAACCTCCCCTAATGGAAACACGGCTTATATTAACCCTGAAAACACGCTGCTTTGTGCATACATTTATATATGTATTTGTAATACAACTATGTACTTGAATGTATGTGCTGGAAACCGATTTGGGGCCGTCGGACTGGGCTCGACAGACCGGTTCAGTCGGACCGCATTGGTCACAGACCGATAACCGATCAAAAATGGACTATCGTTACACCACTATAAATTAGCATCTGTTGTAATTACTGATTTTGTTAAATTGATGTTTTTTTTATGCTAATGCATGTTGAAGTTGTGCTTATACATAAAACACCTACTAACAGAATGGTGGAGAAGTGCCCAGAGGCCTGAGGTAATGTGGATGTTTTGAAATTTTTTTCCCAGATTCCACAGATCTCTGAGATGATCAGAGAGAGATTGGAGGCCCTTGGGTTTAAAAATTTCACCATCGTCTCAGGTAGGTCTTTAAAGAATAATAACAAGGATCGGTTTGCACAGTCTCAACAAAGGACCAATTTTCCAGACAAGTCTAGTCCTAGACATAGAAGATGGAAATCTTAATTAAAGGACAACTAAACTGTGCTGTGTAAACTGTGTAAAATGAAAATTGGCATGTTAAAACATCTTCATGCTTTGTCTGAGGGCACCTACCACTTCCATTGTTAGCCTTCTGGGACAAACGGTAAAAAACAGTTAAGTTCTGAATGCAACAAGCTCAATTTTGCTCCTCAGCAAACATACCAACTCGGTATGATGTTTTAACATGCCAGTTTTCATTTTACACTGAAGTTGTCCTTTAAAGTCTTTCTGTAGTCCAGCACTAGGCCATATCTATGTTTAGAAAACCAATCCTCATTGTTTTGGTGTGATTCAGTCTGCTTGGTTTTTATTTTTGTAATTTCTCTCTGGCTATGTGCACATTAGTTTTTACAGTTTGAGAATCTGAAAGATTTCTGTACACATAAACTGGTTTTACTTCTGTAGGCTGTTGTTTTCAAATGGTTCTGTCATTGAATTGATTCTTAATCCATCACACAGCACTCCCACCCCAAAACCGACTAGTGTGAATGACTGTCAGAAAACGTGACAACTTTGTAGTTATTAAAAACAGACTGATGTAAATGTAGTTTTTATAAACAGATCTACAGTATAAATGTAGCTTCTGTTTATTCATTGACAGTCATAATCCTGACTTTGTTTATGTGTGGCAGAGGCCCTGGAGGACGCCAGAGGCTCTCTGGCCTGTGGTATGCCCACCCTCAGTGCGCGCATGACCCAACATCTGATCGAGCGATGCTTCCGCTTCCTCAAAAGTGCCTCTGAAGTGCCCCGCCTTTACAGACGGACTAACAAGGTGAGCCGCACCTGGTCCATGCAGCCAAGTGCCAGCATGCATCTTGAGATGTTTATGTTTATCATTATTGCTACATATTTTTTTCCCAAAGTGACATACAGTCCTAAAACACCTCATTATGAACAGATATACTTGGCTAAAAATGTTAAATATAACATTCTAGGAAAAAATAACATAAGCATAACTTGCCAATGCTGGTAGTATAGTCAGAAATCTAATTAGTAATCTGTAATTGTGTAGCCACAATATCATACTGTTGGGAGTTTTACATTATAGTGAGTATGTCTGCAATATGTTGCAGTTAATTTTGTATGCTGGGAGTTTGGGCAGCGGTCTTGGCATGCTAAAATTGTTATTGACATTAATTTACTTCTGGCACAGCAATACAATTTATTGTACTGAAAAATATCACAACTATATCTATCCATTATATGTATTGATATTTATACGTATATCTATACGTATCTATTTTTTGGTCTCCCACATCCAGTAAATCAATCTCCTGCTTTAAAAATAAAGTTCTGAGAAGGTGAAGGCATTGTGTATTTCTGCATGAGTAGGAATTAGAAATTGCTACCTCAAAGTGAAATTGACCACCAAGGGATTTGGTTGTACAGGAAGTGCCCACTAGAGCATCAGCCTACATGGACAACGCTCTGAGGCCACTGCACCAGCTGGTGAGTGACTCGAAGGACCTGGTAAAGGCCACCCTCATAGAGGAGTGGCTGCGCGTCACCCTCTCAGACTGCACCCACAGGTAAGTACCACTGCAGCTCAAAAACAACATGAAAGATTTATTCATGCCCATTGGTCAAAAAAGCACAGTGCTTTAAAAACATTCGTAGTCGAGAAAGCTTCATGCCTCTAAATGTGAGTGCCTCTGTTTTTAGTATAAGTGAAGTGTTCCATGTCATAATGGGTTTTTGTCGCCGGTGCAGAACTATGAAAGCCTCTAGTGCCACGACATCTGTCGCCAACTTTATTGTTTTTTGTTGAGTGACACTTGTTGCCTGGACTATAAATTGGTCTTTAGGAAGTTACCACGTGGCATCCATATTATTTTAACTTATTTTACCTGCTCACATCTTGCCAATAACCACTTGATTTTACTAATTATTTAGATGTTAGTGTATTTAATGTATTTTGCATTGCATTACAAAGCGAGACTAATTTACTAAGCATCTTTATTTACCTACCAGTGTGTTTGATGCTGGTTTGTCATATGTGGATTTAATAAAAAGAAAACATATTTTCGTGAGAAACCTTGTCTCATTCTTATAACCATGCAGGTATTACGAGACAATCTCTGATGTATTGAGCTCGGTCAGAAAGATGGAGGAGAGTCTGAAACGTCTGAAGCAAGCGAGGAAAACCACTGCGGCTAACATGACCGGCTCTCACGGTGGCCCCAGTGATGACAGCAAGATCCGGCTGCAGCTGGCCCTGGACGTGGAGTACCTGGGGGAGCAGGTGAGGTGAAGAGCCACTGCTTGGTGCTCCTTAACCCTGCTCAAAGGCAGGACACAGAGTCTCTGTGTGAAGTGGAGAAAATGCTGCCTTCTTAAGAATTATTTGGTGGTAGCAAGGCATCAGCGCATGTCTGAATCAAATAAATACATAACATTCCGTCTTCCAATGTACCTTAGTTGTGCCCAATTTGCAACAGTCTTACGTATTAAATAAAGAAAAAGGCATTAGATTTAGCTATCTAGCTAGGTTGTCCAAAACAAAGATTTTAGGCAGTACCTTGATGTCTCCTATGACAAGTGACTGGTTAGACAGTGAAGGCAGTAAGTCACCACCTCGCTGCTGTGACTCGTAGTATTTTTGTCTTTCTAAACGTCTGTACAAAATTTTGCCGTTGCCATGGTTTCTAGTCATTGCCATGATGAAAGTCTATACATGTTGATTGATAAACCGGCATTGAAAGCGACACTTTTTAATAAACAATGTGAAAACTTACAAAGTTCTCAATACCTTGTTTTCAAGGCCAGGGCCTTTGTTATACTACCAATAAAATATGGTTTAAAATGGTTTAAAAATAGCATTATGTTCAGGCGTTCTCTATGCCCTTAACACTAACATTGTCAGTCTTCTTGACCAAAAAGGGTACAAATAGTGAAGTTTGAAATGCAACAGGATAACGTAGTTTTGCTCCTCGGCAAACATGCCAACTCAGTATGATGTTTTAACATGCCAATTTTCATTTTTCACCGAAGTTTTCCTTTAAAAGTAGAGTGTGGAATAGATAGTCACATTTAACCATTAATTTGGATACAACAGTTATGATTACCATTCATAAGTGCATTGCTGTGGAACGGCAATTGAAGTTTTCTTTTCAGATCTACTTTAAAGGTAACCAGTTCCTAGAAGGTCAGTGCCCACCTCATCAGCTAATCAGGAAAGAGAATTGCATTATTAAGGGAGATAAACAAAGATAGTGCTATACCTGTTTAACTAAGTACTGGTAAAGGAACGATATAAAGCAGTTTTTTCATCAGTCAACAATTGCAGTGTGTCAACAATATATGCCATTTCTGTAATTTAAAATAATTCTAAATAAGTTCAAATGACAAAATAAACGATTTGACTAG
Source organism: Coilia nasus (assembly GCA_027475355.1). Classification (NCBI taxonomy): domain Eukaryota; kingdom Metazoa; phylum Chordata; class Actinopteri; order Clupeiformes; family Engraulidae; genus Coilia; species Coilia nasus. The sequence goes on along the minus strand of CM050204.1, from coordinate 4,284,263 downwards.
AGCAAGTGATCAGTGCTATCGGCAAAAGCAGCCAGTACTGTTTCCTGCCTTGTAATGTGCTTTTAATGCCTAATGCAGAGAAGCTAAAAAGCAGGACGTTAGCCCCTCCGTGAAACAACTTTTCAGGATGTGGTTAGCTATGGGTGTCACTAGCATTAAAGTGACTAGTGGTGTGACCTTTAACACGTGAAGTTTAAGTATGTACTTCCCCCTTTTTTTTTACCTTTGGGCGTTTCAGCTGCTTTTCATATTCTTCATTCATGTTCATGCTTGTTCACATTTCAGATCCAGAAAATGGGCCTGGAGCCCTCAGACATCTCCATGTTCTCATCTCTACTTGATCTGGTACGAGAGGCCAGAGACATGGCTGCAGCCGAGTGAGAGACTCTGTGGTGCCCACCTTCTACACTACTGCACTGGCACCAAAGGCGTCTGTTAGTTGCCTGATTAAAAGGCCAGGTCATGGTGGCCTGCAATCTCCTGGGAGTATAATTTAGGTGATGAAGCACACTACAGGACTGTTCCATTCCCAATTTTTTTTTTCTATTTAAAGAGTCTGTTTGTTTTTGTTACTGCCATGTGGTCACTTGGGAAATTGAAGAACTAATATATGGCCAATGTCCAGCTCTCCTATTTTTGTCAGTTGAACAGTACTGTGCCAGCACTGTGTCACTGCAGTTGTCTTTGGGACAGGTCTCCCCATATCAGACCAGTGCTGTTAAGGTACAAAGTGGATGTCCTCCTGCCAAACTACTAAAAATCACCAGCCTTAAACATAACCAGGCCCCCACATCTGAAATTGGCTGGTACTCCTCAAAAACTTTTTTGACCTAAAGGGAAACTGATACGATCTCAGTGGACTGGAAAACTGTAAGTTTTAATCTGTTTATAGCCTGAACAGCTGTTTGTCCATTTAAGCTTTCATTTATCTTGCAGTAAGCCAGATGTTGCTGAACAGTGAATCCCAATATCACTACTTCGGCTGTAAGGATGACCGTAAAATACATTTTGTTCCTGGGAAACATGGTTGTGGGTAGAGGACACTGATATTTCATTGATAAAGAATGAAGATTGTGTAAACTGAAAAAATTGAGTGATTATACCTTTATCAATAAAAGCTTTGCTACAACTGATTTGGTCTGTGATCTGTACCATAATCTTATGTGCAAAAGCTTAATTGTTTTGGCAAGGCAAGTTTAATTGTATAGTGCCTTTCATACACAAAAGAAGTTCAATGTGCTTAAAAATAAAAGCAAACAACTGTATGTAAAAGAGAAAAAAAGCATAGTAATTAAACTTAAATCATTATCAGAAAGCATCTGATAATGACTATGAAATTCTTGAAAAAAAAATAGAAAATCTGAGTTCTTCTACATCTGAACTGGACATTTTGCTGACTTTTTTTTTTTTTTTTTTCCAAATCTGTTCTTCACCTAATCAGCTGATGTACTTCAAATTATAAATGCATCACTACAGACTGGCATATTTCCAACCTCTTTGAAAAACGCAGTTGTAAAACCCTTACTAAAAAAGAATAACATTGCTGTTTTAGTGCTTAACAGCTACAGGCCCATATCCAATTTACAATGTATCGGGAAAATGATAAAAAAAAAATGTCTTTAATCAGTTCAATCAATTTAAGTTATAAATGATATTCATCTTAATTCTGATTCTCGCAAAACATCAGGTGTTATTGGACCTTAGTGCCACTTTTGACACTTGATCACCGCATGCTACTACATCGACTGGAACATTGGGTTGGATTCACTGGTATAGTTATCAATTGGTTAAAATAACTTTAGCTATGTTTTAAGGTAATAAAATGTGGATTCAATGATTTCTTTCACATGAAAGTTAGTTTACCATCTTCGGACACCCTACAGGTTGGAAGTGGAACTGTCCATTACCGATGTTATTGTTAATAATTTAGCCTATACTGTAGCCATCGCATGTGCACTTACCCGGTTTGTGTGGTATCCACGTTTATCCTTTTGAAACAATGATGTCCTCAGACAAGGTGGAGTAGGCTATGTTGTTTGAGTTAATGAAAGTATGATGCAGTGTGACATGAGAAGCGAATGAAAACAAAGTAGGCCTATATGACATTGCTTACTACACACACAAGGATGAAAAATAAAAACTTTGGCCTATAGGGCCTATTTGTACAAAATCTCATTTTGCCTATTTCTTTCACAAATCACTCCTACACACTACACAAATACACACAGTCATTCATTCAAAACCCACATCCATGCCCACTTCCAGGAAATAATTTCCACACAATTTCTCACCTTACAACACTGCTCTACCACACATTCATCATACCACCAGTTCCCACATTTCAATACACTGCGGTGGTCATACTATGTACCGCTGTGCGGTACATCTAGTTGAAAAAAAAGTTGCATAGACAGGTGACAGCGTTTCAATGACTGGAATAGTGGGCAAAATGCCCTTACTGCCCCTTGTGCTTTTATGTTCCTACATCTTTCTTTGAGCAACTAAAGTTCTAAACTAGATGCACCACAAAGCGGTACATGGTATGACCGCTACAGTATGCTGTGAAGTTTAGCACAAAGGGAATAAAATATTTGTATAATATTTTTTAAAGGTGCTGTCCACAGATGACATACACCAAATTTTTTCACAATCGGATGAGCGCCTCTAAACGAGTTGGTTTAATTTCAGTTTCAGTGCAATAAATGTAGCCAGCAGGAAGGGGTGTGTTCTAATGTGTTTGATGTGTTTGATACCAGCATGTAAGTTTCAGAAATTACAGTTGCCCCTATGGGACAAAGTCTGCGAAACATAATGTGCTTCAAGAGGTTGGAGTTGGAGTAGTGGTCCTACATGGCAAATTTGATGTGATAATGACTTTCTCAGGCCAAGATATTGGGGATTCAAAACCTCAATTTTTACATGAACAATTTTCCCTAGGTAGGGCCCCACACCAAATTTATGGGCTGAGTTCTTACACCTTGTCGAGCTTAAGGTAGCAAATGTTGGTCTTGGTTGCAAAGGTTGGCGAGTTATTTCACAAAAACTGATTTTAGCTTCACATTTGATGAGAGGACGGCGCCCCCTACACACGAAATAAAAAAATAAATAAATAAAAACGTGTCGTGATCTTCGAGACTGCTGTGCTTATTTAGCATAGGAGTTTTAATAAAATTTGCACAATTACAAAGCAAGGTATTCAGTGTAGTGTAATTGTAAGCTATGTTTAAAATACTGATTGGTGTGTAACTTCATAATGCTTTAACTTTTGAAAAAGTTTTATGAGGTTTTTACAAGAGACTGTCTGCAGATGATGTACACCAAATTTCTTGACAATCGGATGAACACCCTTGGAGGAGTTAGTTTACTTCTCTAAAAAAAAAAAGAAAAAAGAAAGCGGTGTGGCCTCATGTTGTGGATAGGAGTCATCTCAGAAAATGTGGGAAAACAGGAATTGTGTTTGTATGCCGTATCAATTTGTAGTTATTAGCCAAAACATAATTTTTGGGGATTATAGTGCCCCCTATAGAACAAAGTTTATGAAACATAACATGCATCAAGAGGTTGGAGTAGTGATCCTACTTTTCACATACGCGTACAGCATTCATTAGGTGGCGCTACATGGAAAATGACCATTCATGGACTGAAGGTACACACGTAGTCGAGGCTAAGGTCCAAATGATTTCAATCTCCCTGCCTTTTTTTGGGGGGAGAGAGCAGAACGCAGCGCAGAGAGGAGGGGACCCCGGTCACCAAAACAGCTTGACCCACTGAAACGATTTTGGAAACATTATTTTAAGGTTAGAAAAAAACCCTTTGCAAAGTAGGCCTATATATGTTGCTTTAAGGGAAAGGGTGCATGACCTTGTGAACTGACAGACGGCAGTTCAGTGACAGCAGTTATCAGCTCTGGTCAGGGATCACTGTTTGTGTGGGTGTGTGTTGGCCAGTACCCCCCCCCCCCCCCCCCCCTCGTTTTCTTTTCCCTGCCTCCTTTGACATACCTTTCCTTTTCCTGCTTAGTGGAGTTAGGGCCCATAGAGGGCAGCGAAGTGGCTTTCACCCTGTTACAAGTTGATGAACCGCTGAAACAATTTTGGATTGTTGAAAAAACTACTTAGTGTTGCTTTAAGCTTACGCAGTCCTAAAACTGAAAAACAAACAACTTTGGTCTGAGTAACAGTTGAAAGGATATGAGAAGGGTGATTAGAGCTTTATCAAACAGTAGAACATATTCTACAGAGTTCTTCGGGACAACAAGATATTTATTCAAGTACTTGTGTACAGAAAAATAGGTTTTACATTTAATTACAAAATACATATTAGTTTAAGGTTGACTCTTAACTGAGGCAATGCTATGTCCAGTGTTAAATGTTAATGCTACTACTACTAGTGGAGAGGAAAGAAAAGATGCTAATCGGGGTCAATTTTCTCTATATTTAGCTATAGATTCAGTGACAAAAATAATCTTACTGTCTGTTATAGTGTTTGGTGGATTCTGTGGGCTCTGTAAATATTCACAGTGAACACATAAATAAACATTATTCCAAATACAGTTTAACACCAAGGGATATATAGCCTACCATTCATCACCCAACACTGGAAGAAAAGTGTATTAATCTCCAAAGGTAGAGACCCCACAGCGCTATCTACACGGCAGGGCTCCTGATCTTCCCCATCATAAGTATGGCATTAAAGTTGCCTTCAAAGATGGCAAACAGAAAGGGCCTGTTTACTGTGAGTTTCAGGGGGACTTCCCCATCCTCCATCTTTGGGGACACCTTGGATTCCTCCTCTGACATCTGAAACACCACTTTGTTGAACACCTGAAGTTTAAGAGTCAAAGTATTAGAAATGTAATGTGACAACAAAATTAAAAAGAGATGTTAAGGCAAAGAGCAAATTCACCCAATTCGTGTTCAAACAAGGTTTTAAGGGGGACTATTCAGGTAATACCTGTAAATATGAAACTGTACCTTATCAACTGTGAACTTTTCCTTGTTGCTGAGTCTTCTGTATTTAACATCTGATCCAAAAAGGTATCTATCCACACCCATACTGGTAAGCACAGATCTGAGATCAGTTAAGGCTGTCAGGGAGAACTTGGGCAGGGACAACTCCAGGTATCTGTTGTGACACAATATATACACATTTAAGTAGACTTTAAGGTCACTCAAACTTGACTTAGGGCTCATTTCCACCAAACTCTCTGCGTATTCAGCGCGTGCCCGTTTTCTGTTCGTATTCGTTTAGAATGCACGTTAACAGATGAGACCATTTCCACCGCAGGCGTTATCTGAGCATATTCTGCCCCTATACAAACTTATTGTACACGGATACGCGCTGTACACGCTGGAAATGGAAATGAGGCCTTAGACTGTTTGAGGTTGATCATAACTTACTCAACAGAGTTGTATAAAGTACAAGTAGAAGTACTCTTACAAATGTAATTACAACACTAGGAGCATGTTATTACAAAGTCGAAACCATGTAATATAATACCACTAGTGTTGTAATTACATTTGTTAGAGTACTTCTACTTGTACTTTATACAACTCTGTTACTCAAGCATGTAAAATACACATTGGCTGCTCTCCAAATCTGTGATGACAACATTGAGACTGAGCTGAGCTTTGTACTTTATAGATTTCAGCAGCAAACAGTTAGCTTTTCTTTCTGCACTTCCTAACTTTTGTCAATGTCCTTTAACATGTAATTTCTAACTTACAGGAATTTTTTAGTCACGTTTACAATTAAACTTAATTTCCTACTTACTTTTTCAATATTCATTTACACTACAACTGTTACATTGTGCTACTTTCTTTGTGTCAGAAGCTTTTTACTGTTAAAAGTGTCATTGCATTGTTTTTTTTCATCAATTTTGCAATGGTCTCAAGTATTAATGAATGCTATGTGAACCGGTTTTTAGAGGTGCGGAGAATGACAGGTTCTGGGCTATGCTAGTCACAGGCTGCCATCATTAAAAGCCTATTCAGTAATAGCACACCAAATAGAAAATGTAAATGTTCTAAGCAAACACACCTACTTTTGTTAGGTGAATGTGTGCTGCAACAAGACGAGATGGTATGGTAACTATAGCATGCCTTTTTCTAATTAACAAACTTACGTCACTTTGTTTGCCTTTTTAGGGAATGACACCTTTAAAGGTGCTATACGTAAAACAATATAAGTAATCATAAAATGTAAATGATATGTCACCAAAGATTAGGGAAACATTAGATTAAGGTAAATCATAAAAGGTAAAGAGTAATGAAATTAAATTGAAATACTGATTTTACTGAAAAAGATTTGAAAATATAATTCACACGCCACAAATTCTGTTTATATTTTGATTTCTTTCTTCTTTTGCCTATTGGCCCTATAGGGGAAACAAGGTTTTACAATATTTTGTATTTGATTGCAATACTATTTTTGGCCTCAGTCCTACATATAGCACCTTTAAACCCTCTACACTACCTTACATACTTTTTATTGTGCTTTTAATATGCACCCCTCACCCTTCTTTCAGATTCTGGTACCACGTGGAGATGTCATTGTGCTGTAACTCAATGTCCTGTGCGTTGGTTCCTTCGTGAGGCAGTACCAGCAGCATGTATGCCCGCTTGCTCAGTGCCAGCTTCACTACGGTGCACTTCTTGGCCTTGTCATCAAAGTACTCATACTTTCCTGTATGTGTCATCAGTGGAACAGACACAGTGGTTTGCTCATCCACCTTGAACTCCTGCATGGAGATGGCCTCAGGCTGGAAAGTCCTCCAGCTGCCTGAAAGTGAGAGATAATGAGTATCATCTATGTTTGGGAGGCTCTCAGTTTCTTCTTTCAAGGGTGGTTTTTATTTAATCAGTGTGATAGATTGACATTAAAGTTGGCCACAGGAAGTGGCCCTGGCTGCTTAATTTTCAAAATATTATTGATGACCCATGTATATCTTAACCAGGTGTCAAAAGAAAGCAGAATGAGGAATCACCCCCCCCTGCCTCCTTGTGCGTTGCTCAATAGCAAAATTACATTTCTAGAGGTTAAAAAAGGATTTAGCCTCTAATTTACAATACATAAACGTACCTTTAAAATGCACTGAGCTGGCAAACAGGAAGTTGGTTGTTTTGCTGAGGTTCTGGAAAATCTGCTTGATGTCCCCGTCTGATGTCTTCTGGATGAAATTGTTCACCACTACCTCAGCTTCCTCTGGCTTGGAAAAGTCCACAGAGCGTGTGTAAGAGGCATCACAGAAGTCCTGTGCTCCACGCATGAAGTCCTTGGAGATCTCAGCAGTCTGAGAAATAAAGCTCCAAACAGTGGTCGTTAGCTCGTCCCGTGCACTATCCATCAGTGCATTCATCTCCTGCAGCGTAAGGAGCACCTTGTGTCCATCAAACAGATAGACACAGTCCGGCCTTTCTGAGTGCTTGACAATGCCCAAAAGATCTTGGTAAGAAGCAGCTGTCCTCTTGGATGCCCCGAGGTAGAGAGTCACCAGCGTTCCAAAGGCGTGCATCGGGGAGAACAAAGTGTTTGTGTGCCTTTGGCTTTTGGTCAGGCTGTTGTACATACGCAGGCCCAAGGAGTTCTGGAGATTGGCCAACATTTCCTTGCGCTGGGTGCTGTTCTCCATGCCACTGCCATCAGAGAGGTTGCGGAGGTCAGGCTCCAACTTGTCCTGCAGACTAATGAGAGGGGCCTTGAGCACCTCTGGATCCGGCTCTTTGGACTGAAAGACCTCGCAGCTGCCGTTGCCCAGGGCAAAGAGGTTGAATGGGTGTACATAGACGCGGTTCGCCAAGCCAAAGTCCAGAAAACAGACCAACACAAGGTAAAGAACCATTTTTTGCATTTTCAGCATTTTTGTTTTCTTTTTTTCCAAGGAGGAATCTGTTCAGTAAAAATACAAAAAGAAAAAAGAATGTGGAATTGATTTAAAAATGTAAATGTTGTTAAGACAGCAAAGGTACACACAAAATGCACATTTTACTTTCTACTGAAGACCTAATGGATGCTTTTCAAGTATTTAAACAGACGGAAACAGTGCGGCAAGGATCAAACTCTTGAGTTCTAATGGAACGCCGACTCTGAATGAGACATCACTCTTATTTTCTTACTCCATTTTTAACTTCTGAGATCTTTGTAGTTTCATATCACTCATTATAAAGGCATACATCAGTTATAGTTGGCCACTAGGGTATTTCTCAATGTGTTTAAACACATTTTAATTAACTTTATTGGAAAAGATTATTGACAATGTTCATCCCAGACTAAGAAAATCCTCAGAATGTCATGATTTTAAATAGCTACAGGATCAAACACTATGTCATTGTAAGAATTATTTTTTATTATTACTTTTATGATTATCATGTGTATGTTTATGATTGTGGATGTTCCTTCTACACAGTTTTGGAATAGAAATACACGGTAAAAGATTTTATAGTCTTTAAAGAGTCTGCTAGAAAATCAAATGATCACTGGATATCCAGTATTCAGATCTTACTGAAGTTGTACACACAACAACACAAAGGGAGATTACAAATGATATACTAAACAATGTCTATTCCAACTGCTTCTATTCTATGAACAATCTCTGTTTTAAGACGGCTTGAGTCATGTATAACTAGGTTTGAATTTCCCAGTGACCACAAAAGTGAAAACGTTTACTTACCCAAGATCAACGCACTGATGCTCTGGCATAAATGAGTGTGACTTGGGAGCTGCTATCTCCTTTTAAGAAATTCTCTGTCAGTAGCCTCTCTGGTTTACACATTAACACAGGCATTGAGTCACTGCTTATTTTGTGAGAGGTGGTTTCTGTGACAGCTTTTGTCCTTGTGAGCTGATAAATAACTGGGTCATCACAGACCACCACTGTGTCCTGTGTGTGTGTGCGTGTGTGTGTGTGTGTGTCATACCTCAACTACCATAGGTCAGCATCAATTAACCCAATGGGAACTTAGACTTACTATCCCCCACTATGGCTATTCAACTGAATGAATAAACAAGAAGATGTGTATAAAAATAAAGCACTTTGTCTTTTGTCTTTGTTGGAATTGTCTGTTGTTAAACAAGGCACAACAAGCTCTTTGTTCTTACTGCTCTACCCCGGCTGACAAAATAAAGAGGGGAATAAGCCTCGCCAAATAATGTATGTCAGTAAAATAAAATAAAGAAAACAAACAATACACAACAGGTGGAGGTGGTTTTACACACAGTTAAGGCACACTAGCACACAAAGGCCCACTAACACTAACAGTGGGAAAAACAGTGGCTAAACTTAGCTCCTGCAATTGACAGAACTCAAGTAATAACCTGTCTGACCTAAATGTGACAACATACACAGGATGCGTTTAAATATGTTGATATACACGAAAAGAAACATTTAAATATTAGAATACCTTTTGCTGTTTCCAATTGAATCAATTGAACCACGCAGACAGACTAGGCTGTACCAGTGTCAGTAGTCTGCTTGTTGAGTATCCTTCCCACTAGGTGTGACACGGGTCAAGAAGCTACAAGTTAAAATGCTTGTGGTAAAACTTATCTGAGATCTACTATGCAAAAACGTCTCACTTGCCATTTTAAGCATAAACTATGTGGTCTCAAATCAGTTGTCATATGATGATGTTGTAGATGACTACTGCAAGAAAGACCAGGAGAGGAGAGTAAAGCTGTAGCAGGCTATGTGAGATTGAGGAGGTGGTGGTGTCATTTTTAAATTGTTTAAGTGAAGGCAGTACCAAAAGAAAAACACCGCTAGAGGTCTTTGTAAGATCACCTTTTTATATATTATGTATATTTTTTATTTAAATCCTTTTTTTTGTGCACACTGGTTTATTTAATATTGTATTTTGTGCAGTTCCGTATTCAATTTAATACTTTATGTAAGCTATTTATATTATAATTCATATATTCAGTTCATTTTCACAAAGCCATTTAGTTTCTTTTGAGTATATGTACACTAGCAGTGGAATTTACTGCGGTGCAAGGGGGGCACCACCTACAATCTTGCCTAGGGCACCAAATTGGTTAGGGCCGGGCCTGCATGTGTGTGTGAGTATGGGTAGGTGAGGAGCACAGCTTGGTTTCACAAGAGGCCAGGAAATGTAGCAAGGAGATGTATTGTTTTCCTGTGTTCATTGACATGTAACTTTGAAACGGTTTATCTCAAGATAAATCCTTTGATAACTTTTTGTCAGCATTGTCTGTAGATGACATATACCAAATTTGGTGAGATTCACATTAACGGCCTATGATGAGTTCGTTTGGATTAGTTTTCGCAGTGTTAAAATTTCACGTAAATTGTTTTTGTTGGAAGTGGGCGTCGACCAGTGTTTTCAATGCATGGGGATCAATAGATTTCACGACAAAAAAATTGGTTGTAAACATTAGCGTTCACTAGATAATACTGTAGGCAAAATGACATTTTGTACAATTACAGTGCCCCCTATGGACAAACTCTTATGGCATGTGCTGTGCTTTTAGAGGTGTTTGTGCTGATTGTGCATGACGTATTTTGTGCAGTTCCCACCTTTTCGGTCCAAGATATTGGCAACTCAAAATCCCAATTTTTGCATTTACCCAAATCACTAGGTGGTGCTATGCTTCAAGTGAGTGTTTACGGGCTGGGTCGATACACCTCTGTAAGACCAACATACTAACTCAAAATCGTTGTCAAAATTGTTGAGTTATTTAACAAAAACTGTTTTTTGACACCTAGCTTCGACGATAAACATCGCCCCCTATGACGAAATGTCACAAAATTTTGTACACATAAAAAGAAAGCTGTTTAGAGTTGGCATGTCAACTTTGACCAAATTTGAGCAATTAGAAACCAAGATATGGAGTTTTGAAGAATTTTAAGCTACGTGGTAAATGTTCATTGACATGTAACTTCGAAACAGTTTATCTCAAGATAAATCCTTTGATAAATTCAGCATTGTCTGTAGATGACATATACCAAATTTGGTGAGATTCACATTAACGGCCTATGGCGAGTTCGTTTGGATTTGTTTTCGCAGTGTTAAAATTTCACGTAAATTGTTTTCGTTGATAGTGGGGGTTGACCAGTGTTTTCAATGTGTGAGGGTCAATAGATTTCACGACAAAAAAATTGTTTGTAAACATTGGCATTCGCTAGATAATAGGCAAAATTACATTTTGTACAATTACAGCGCCCCCTATTGACCAAATTTTATGTCATGTGCTGTGCTTTTAGAGGTCTTTTTGGTGATCATGCATGACATATTTTGTGCGGTTCCCACCTTCTCAATCCGAGATACTGGCAACTTAAAATCCCAATTTTTGCATTTACCCATATCACTGGGTGGCGCTATGCTTTAAGTCAGTGTTTATGGGCTTTGTCGATACGTCTCTGTAACACGGACATTATCACAAAAATGTTGTTGGGGGCCAAAAGCTCTTATTCGCTCACTAACTTCGAGGGCTACATGCCTACAAACATTCATGTCCCCCGAGTTTCAGTGTACAGGGAATCGTTGACGAAAAATCGGTGGAGAAAAAAAAGAAACTTTTCGCAGCAACACCAATATGATCATAATGATTAGGCTGATACTTGCACATAAAAGAGAATAACTCAAGTAGTTTGTTTTAATAGTGGTGATAATAAAGAACGTAGCCTAACGTAAGCTACTTCTTTACACATCAAGTGGGATTAGACCTTTTTCTCTGGTCAAGTCATCAACATAAGTCTTACTGTAGGACACTCATACTGGTTGATATACCCTGTCAGAACCAGTGCCAGATTCCCTTGGTGAAAAAGAGGAGGTCTGTTGTCGAGCAAAAAAAAAAAAAAAGTAAAAATGTCGATGTTCTCCTTTGAGAATAAAGGTGAGGTGCAGCCGTGGCCTACTTCTACGGGTTTGAAAGCGAAGGATTGTTCGATCCCCCACCAGTGGAACACGGCTGAAGTGGTATAGCACCTAACCCCACACCGCTCCCCAGGCGCCTGCAGGCAGGCAGCCCAATGCACCGGCTGTGTTTCCCCTGTTTTCACTGTGTGTAGTGTAATTCAGTAATTTACGGACTGGGATAAATGCAGAAACCAATCTCCCTCAAGGGATCAAAAAAGTATACAAGTTAGCCTACTAGCCCACTAGGGTTCTTTCTTTCCTCCACCTGTAGGTTAACTTGAGGGCTTTACTGCTGGATATCGAATGAGGACACTCAACGCTTAACGTGAAAAAGCTTAACGTAGCTATGTAGTAATGTCTGTGAAGCCTTTTTAAGGAGTGCAAGTTAGCCGCCCGCGGGGGATGACGAGTACGAGTTGAGGAAAGGTCGCAAGTGCAGGAGCGTCGCTAGAACTTCTGTCATCGACTTTGGTCTTCTTTGCTTGCCTTACACTATAGACTTTAGTAGTGGGTAGGATTAGTTGAAACAGACATACGCTGTAAGAATGGCTGACGAGGACGGCTTTCCTGATTTAAAAACATACAAACCGGCATGTCCCGTGTACAGACTTCGCTCTCAAAGTGACACATCTGGTTTTAAATGTAGAATACTGACAAGACTGAGGGCTGCCTGCTCAGGTAAGACTTCATTGAACTCCTAGCATGTAGGCCTATTTGAAAAATACAGAGGTGAAGTGACGCAGCACGAGCATTGCAAAACTCACAAAAAAGTTGACGAGGGCTATGTAAATATGGAGATGCTACTGAATAACACAGCTAGTGGTCATCTTGCATGATGATGATACATGCATGAATAAAGCTGTATGAACTTGCTATAACTTAATCACGGAATGTGCATTTGCACCAAAATGTTTATTTGGTTATCACCTGTGTAATTAGTATGAGGCCGTATATACCAATGTTGTTTATCACTGTTCTATTTCGTGTGGCCTGTCATTGCAAGAGATAAACGTACAGTAAGCGTTCAGTGTTGATTGATGTAAAAAAAGGATATAATTTTGTGGGAGAGTAGCTTAAGAGGCTAGCTTGAATAAAGTGCTGCTGTGCCTGCAGCTTGTCTGCAGAGACTGTATTTTTAGCAGTATATGCTTTTTGAGAGGTTGATATGTTGCCTTTGTTACAACAGTGGAGAAATCAATAGTAGCCTATATTTTGGGTGCCAGGAAAAACAAATATTTGTTTTGGTTTAGTGTTATTCCTTGGATTTTCTTCAGTCGTTTGAGTGAAAAGGAGATCTGACTTTGTCCATGCCTACAGTAGACTGCACTTCCCATATCCCATAAGTAAATGCTGGGGGTTACATTTTATATAGTTCACTGAGATAACAATGTGCCATGCCGTCTCATTATTTTAAAAATCTGAGTTAAAATGTTTGTGTAATTTAAAGTATGCACTAATGAGGAGACACAATGAGTAGAAGGCCCCATTACTTGGCTCATAATGTTACTGTTAGTTACTGCATTACAGTACTTTACATTTCACCTGTTCAAGACTCGTGTAATTTTACATCATGTAGTTTAGGCTTCTCTTTTTTGTAAAAATGACTAAAAAAATCTTTCATGCAGTTCAAGCAGTTAATAAGTTCACAAGATATGGTACCTTATTTTTGCCTTTTTTTGTATAATGGACACCAAATTCTTCTATGAAATATGTCATAAACTAAGTGAAGTGAGTAGCCTACTGAAATGAGCAATTTGCATTGTTACAGTCGACTTGTGAAATACAAGACTACTTGATTCAGCCATTTTGCACAAGGATGTCTTGAGGTAATCCACCCTATGATGAGCATTGCAGATGCAGACAACACTTCCACCAGGGCAGCCTTTACATACAGTGAAGAATGGGTCATAATCTCCCAGAGAAGAAAGTGGCTGACAAAACCTCAGACCACCTGTAACAACAACCTGTCACTGTAGGACAAATTGACACTGACAGATTTAGTCTAGTTGTCTTTTAGCGACAAACTGGAAAAAGTGCTCGTCTTTTTGCCTCCCCGTGAACTGCGAGAGATCCCATCCTACTGTAACTATTGTCCTGTTTAAGAAATTGAGAGCTTTAGAGGGGTGAAGCAGTGGCAAGAGGGAAGGTGAGGTTTCTGAAGAGAAAAAAAGGTGAGATCAGTACAGGCTGACAAGTCTTTCCTCGCTGTGAGGAAGCTGAAGCTGAGATGTGTGGAAATGATTTCTTTCAGACAACAGAAAGTGTGTTAACATTAACTTCTACATGCAAACACAGATCTAAACACAGTACCTACACGTATAGCTGATATACACTCATAAACATGCCTGCATATATGCAATCAGACACATAGTTAAATCACATGCACGTCTAAAAACATTGTTTGGGTAGAGTAAAAGTAGCCCAGCATTTTCTTTCCAGTTTTATTTATATAGCACCATAACATACAGTAGCTTACGAACGTGTGTGTGTGTGTGTGTGTGTGTGTGTGTGTGTGTGTGTGTGTGTGTGTGTGTGTGTGGTTTGAATATTATTGTGCCTCCTCGACATGACAGTTTAAAACCACTTCCTGTGCAGTAGATGGTGGTTGTGCTTTTTTTTCTGTGCACATTGATCATGTAACCTGTCTTCTTTTAGTCATCAACATTTGTTTCTCATTATGTATCTCACAGTTATTGAACTCATGATGAGCAATAATTAAAATGTAGTAGTGTCTTCACATCCTTTCATTGACATTCTGTAGCCTTAATACAGTCAAGAAACACGTTGGTGGTTTAGCTGTTGAGGCAAATGTGCCACAAGGATAATATGCATTTGAATATGTAGTAAACCAATTTAACCACCAGGGGGCAAATGATCCCCTGATAAAAAAAAAAACTGTGCTTGGCAAATACAGGATTTTCTTTTCTTTGATGCATGCAAATTATTCATAACAGACCATGGAATAATTCTCCTGATATGTATTTTTTCACACCATCAGTATCATGCACCTCAGAACCTGATTGTTGAGGTGCCATGCTCTCCCTTTCTGACCATTTCATAGCCAGTGTTTTTACAAGAAATATAAATTCTCCAGCAAAACTGTGCACATAAATAGCAGTGGGAAAAGAGAGGGCTCCAGTGAAGATGATAATTTGAACCTCTCACCGACTTTCATGTCATGGATTCCAGTTCGAACCACCCCTTACTAGCTCAGTCATGTAATTACTGGGTGGGTGGGGGGTCTTGAACACGGTCTTGCAGTCCTTAGAACAGGGTTTGCATAACACACAGTCTTTAAAAGGAAATGTCTAATAAGCATAACTGAACACTGGCAATTTTTAGAGGAATGAATGCTATTGACTACATGCCACACCTTTTTAGCAACACATAAGTTAACAAATACATCATTAATGTAATGTTTTATACGTTTAACTTATAAACATTTTAAATGAGTGAAGCAAAGACTATTATTTCCTAACCTCTGGCTCAGGCACTGCTGTCACTGACTATATCACATGTTGACTTGCCAGATGTTTTTAATGGCATGTGATGTGTCTGTCATGTCATTATATATACATGGATTCATCAGTAGTCTTCTGGGAAATGCAAAAACTGTGTGTGTTTGTCTGTTGGTTGGTAGCAGGGGGATGTGATAGCTATGTGGGAACAGAAAACTCTTCCTAGCAGTCACTTACACTTCAGGAGTGGAGTTGATGTGGAGAGCTTTACAGACACTGAGGCAGGGGCATTTGGTTGATCATTTAGGCAGGGCCAGGGGCATTAGATTGATTTATACTTGATTAGATTTCACCCTCTCTTACTGGCTTTCGTTCTTTTTCTGTCTCCTGCTGTGTTTTTAGTTCTTTCTCTCTCTCTATCCCCGGCGTTGTCTATTTCTCTACAAGAGCTGAAGATTGAATTCACATCCAAGAAGGCCAACCTGCTATTTAACATCTGCTCACACACTTGTTGTCTGCCTTCTGTTCTCCTCTCAGACACAGGAGTGGCTGTGTGAGAGGGGTGGACCCCTTGCTCTGTGATCTGTGATTAGCCCTATCATGTCCAGCGGAAGCTGGAGCGAAAGAGGGAAAGGTGTCTTGTCCACTAGTTGATTTAGTCCTTCACGTGGATGTCTTTGAAAGGGGGAGGTTTGTCAAGTTATTACCCTCATCAGGAATTTATTTTTTTCAGTGCTATTTGTTTGCTTATTTGTTTGTGTCTTGCAGTCTATTTGTTTGTAGGGTTATGTCAGAACTACTATGCCAGTTTTTATGAAGAGTTGTGAAGCAGTGTAGAGAGTCAGAGAAGAAAGAATGACATTATGGACTAGATCCAAATTACAAGAAGCTTCACAGATTATCTTTCACTTTCTTTCATATTCCTTCTCACTACAACAGAAGGCATTTATAGCAGTGGTTGATGTATTTCCATCTGGAGGTGACCTTCAAGTTTTTCACTTGTCTCTTTTCGTAGGCAGGTTGTTGCTTCAGCTGTTTCTGTTTGTGTCTTGCTGTGGGTTTATTACAATAGTAATGCTCTGACATACTTTGACATGTATTTCCTTGATGCTCTCTCTCTCTCTCTCTCTCTCTCTCTCTCTCTCTCTCTCTCTCTCTCTCTCTCTCTCTCTCTCTCTCTCTCTCTCTCTCTCTCTCTCGTTTGAGCTGGTTTAGGTTGAGTTGAGTTGCAAAATTACTTTACCTATAAAAGTTATCACAATCACAGTAACATGATATACACTACTCAAAACAATGAAGGGAGCAAGCAGAATATATGTTGGAATAATAATAATAATATATGTGAATATATAATAATAATAATAAGAAGAAGAATATATGTAGTCTGGAATATTCCCCAGTCTCTTGGTAACGTTTCCAGAGCCAACTAATCACGCTACACAACACAGCAAAGCGACGGGCGACCTCCCTCTGAGTGTTCCCATCTTCCAACAATTGCACTGCTCTGGCCATGTCTGCTGAATCCAGATATGCCTGGCAACAGTGGTTACAACCAGGAACCACAAACTCAGCCATATAAATCCAAACTAAACACATTTTAGCCATCAGGGCACAGAATGCAACTGTGAAATGTGGGCACCTTGCCTTTATACAGGGCCTTGCTGCTAGAACGTGCACACAAGGTTATACATTTGGCTCAAACTCACCAATTGACTTATTGAGATACACTGCCAGTCATGATCATATTTGAGTACATTTACTCAAATACCATCAGTCAAAACTAAAGAAACTTGAATTTATATTCAAAAGTTTGACAAAATAGGTTTGCTCCCTTAATTGTTTTGAGTAGTGT
Organism: Coilia nasus; assembly: GCA_027475355.1. NCBI lineage: Eukaryota > Metazoa > Chordata > Actinopteri > Clupeiformes > Engraulidae > Coilia > Coilia nasus. Next base: position 4,267,080 of record CM050204.1, on the reverse strand, counting down.
AACATGGCTTTACTTTCATCCAGAAGATAAGAGTGTAGCATTTCTGTCATTATTTCTTACAAAACATAAAGACACTGACACACTTTATACATAAATACATAAAAATATACTGATTTTGACCAGGAAAAAATCATATTACATTCCCATTCTCCAAGAATTATTAAGCAGATTATGCATATATTGTTATGTAGATGTTTTCACTGTTTTCCACACACGGTAAAGCTGAAAAAATATGAGACCTCAAACTCTAAAGAAGCCTTTACTTCTCATACCATTGTTAACCTACTTATCAAACAGTAACCCATCCATGTTGAACTGTCACATCTTAGTACGTGTATGTGTACTCAGACGAAAAAGGTCAGACAACGTCACACTGTTGCCATGATGATTTAGCTTTAATCATGGTTTCTCAATATTTAGGACACCATTAGACTGTCATACTCGGAAATAAATGGTGGACTTTGACACCTTCAGATTTTCACAAAGCAGGTGGAAAAAATAAGTGTCGAGTCTGCATGTCTAGATCCTGTTTTTCTGTCATGCTGCAAACCTGAGTTACAAAAGTACAAGTGACACCTAGGAACCCATCATGCCGCAGTGCACTGTCCATTTGCGACATGCGCCTGCTGTCATTACTATTCTGTGCGAGCGCATTGTTCGTTTTTTTTTTCTGGCAGAAATTCATGTTGTCTAGATACGAGATGACACTGCACCCTCACGGGCGTGTCAGCGAAAAAAACTCTGGTCTGGCACAAAGCTCACCAGATGCTAAAATCAGGGGACATAACACAAGTTCGCCAATGACCTAGACAAACCTGGGGTGCCTTTCCCAAAAGTGTCGTTGCTAACTTCCTTAGCAACTTAAGTGGTTTGAAAGATGGTCTTACTACACTGCTGTTTCCCAACAGCATCGTCCAGACTTAGCAACTAACAATGTTTACAACTACGTTAGTCCGATGGATTGTTCAACGACGCAAGTGTTTCCCAACAACAAAGTCTGGATGATGCATCGGAAGTTGCCTTGTAAAGTTGTGCAGTTGAAACGATTAGCATGGACCTGTCGTTAAGTCATTGTGTTTGTTCACGTGACGTTTTTCTCATCACCACTTGCTTTTTGGGGTGGATTAGGCAGCCGTCTATGCATTACTGCCACCATTTGCATGAATGATGTTACTCCCAATTCACCTAATTTTAGTCTGGCATTGCCAGATCATGTAAAAAGAAGTAGAAAACACACCCGATAACACACAAAAAGCTGTTGCAAAATGTGGTTGGATCAAAGTAAATTAATGTCAGTGATGTTAATGAGTGCTTTGTAATACTGTGATGTATGAGAACTGATTACTGACCCACAAGAAAGGTTATTCCATTGTCCCACAGATCATTTACACCTGTTTCAAACTGATTACTATTCAGCAGGATTCGAACCCATATCTCACCAAAAAAGATAGCACACTTCCTTTGAAAGGCTGACGAGCTAACCACTCATCCACTGCACCACTTACTTCCATGGAGGGAGTGGTTATATTTATAGCTGTAGTTCCATAAAGTATAAATAAAATACAAATACATATGACACAAACTGACATTCAGTTGTTGCTTTTAATGAGTAAAGTACATATTCGTGTTGACGGAGATATCCCAGAGTTTTTACAGCTGTCATACCAACTTAAATGAAATGAGACTACGCTTCTGTGCTTATGTAGTTCAGTCGTTTCTGTCGTTATCCACAACGAATGCATCCAAATAATTGCTGAACACTTCCGAAACATCTGGATACTTTTGCAACTTGAACCACGGAAGTCCAAACTAACATAGTTCAGTCTTCCATCGTACTTACGCACGAATGCTGTTTGTTGACTTCAGCTCAGCATTCAACACTGTCATCCCTTCCAAGTTAATCACTAAACTTGAGGATCTTGGAATCAGTGCCCCCCTCTGCAACTGGATCATGGACTTTTTAACCAACAGACCCCAACATGTTAAGTCTGGCCACAACCTTTCTACCACCATCACTCTGAACACTGGCGTGCCACAGGGCTGCGTGCTGAGCCCGTTCCTGTACTCCCTCTTCACCCATGACTGCAGGCCTACAGTATGTATGGATCCAACTCCATTGTCAAGTTTGCAGATGACACCACGGTGATCGGACTTTACTAACAACGATGAGTCAGAGTACAGAGCAGAGGTTCAGCACCTAGCTGCCGGGTCGCGGACAATAACCTGCTGCTCAACACCAGTAAAACCAAGGAGCTCATTGTGGATTACAGGAAGGAGAAGGGAGACACACACACTCCTATCCACATCAATGGCATGGCTGTTGAACGTGTCTCCAGCTTCAAGTTCCTGGGAACTCACATCTCACTGTATCACAGTGTGGTATGGGAACTGCTCTGTCACTGACCGGAAAGCACTACAGCGGGTGGTGAAAACCGCCCAACACATCACAGGGACACCACTACCTGCCATCGAGGATGTCCAGAGAAAGCGGTGCCTACGCAGGGCTCGTAGCATCCTGAAGGACCCCAATCATAGACTTTTCCAGGTCCTCCCCTCCAGAAGACGCTTCAGGAGCCTTCGGAATAAAACCAGCAGGTTTAGGAACAGTTTCTTTCCTACAGCTGTTTCCCTGCTGAACTCTACCCCTCGCTGAACCTCCATGTCCTCCCACTACGCAGCTCCCATGCCGCGCTGTGGTGCAGTTGGTCAGGATGCTCTCACCCCACTCTCGCCCCCTACCATGCCCCCCCCTCCATACCACCACTCACACCCCCTGAACTCTACCCCCCGCTGAACCTCCATGTCGCCCTACTACGCCACCACTCTCTCCCCCTACCATGACACCACTACCACTACCTCCACGCCTCGTCTGTCTTCACCTCTCCATCTCTCCCAATGTCAGTGAACTTTACCCAATCCCCGCATCCATTGGCACTCCACCCCAAAACAAAAATGTATATTGTCAATACTGTATATCTCCTGTATATCTCTGTGTTATAGTTCACCTGGTATATCTCTGTGTTATAGCTCATCCGGTATATATCATGTACATATTGTTCATACATAGCATATTTACTAACTTATATATTTATAGCACAACTGTATACTTGTCCATAGCCCATCATATATATTAATAGCTCTACTGTATACTTGTTTATAGCACATCTGTTTATATCCCCCACAAAGATTAACAACAAAGTACTCCCACATGTTCATATTGCCCTACTTATTGTACATAATTCACTACTGTCTATATTGTATATACTGTACATATCGCACTTGCTGCTCTTGCACTTCTGATTAGATGCTAAACGACATTTCGTTACCTGTATTTATACATGTGTAATGACAATAAAGTTGAATCTAATCGAATCTAATCTAATCTACTTTGGTGGTTGAAGATTTTTGGGAAACGGTTGGACGCGGGGTACTGCGTAGTTTGAATCTATGTTGTACAGCGGTGGTTTAATGCTAACCTCTATCATTGTTTGTTTGCTGTTGTTGCTAACTTCCTTAGCAACTTTGTTGGTTTGAAAGAAGGACTTACGACACTGCTGTTTCCCAACAGCATCGTTCATATTAAGCAACTAACGATGTTTACAGCTACATCAGTCTGAGGGATCGTTCAACGACCCAGGTGTATCCCAACAGCATAGTCCGGACGATCCATTGGAAGTTGCATAGTTAAGTTGTGTCATTCAAACGATTAGCTTGGACCCGTCATTAGACCATCGTGTATGTACACTTCTTGCTCGTCACCTCTTTCTCATTCGCAGCTCCTTTTTTTGACATTTTTTGAATTTATTAAAAATACAACACTAAGAAATCACATTTACATAAGTATTCACAGCCTTTGCTCAATACTTTGTTGTTGTCATATTTTTTGTAACCTGCGTGCGGCAGCCCCATTGAAAACAATAGGCAATGGCTAGTCTGGTTTCAGATAACTTTAGCCTAGTAACTACCAGCATAAACATGTATTTTCCATTGCTACAAATCAGCTAATATTACTGGAAACTCACAAGAAATACAAACACTGACTAAAAACTTTTTTTAGTTTTATCCACAAACCAACTTAGGTGCAAACCTGCAGTTCGTTTATTAGGTAACTTTTTGCCTTATCCTATCATCACTCAAAAGGTCTTATAAAGCTGAAAACCAGTTTAATTCCCAAATCATGATGTAAACCTGCAATTCAGTCATGTTTCACTCCTCTGACACGCAAGGTTCCTGAACTACTGTGGCATTTGACACATCTGACGAGGAGAGGATTGCCGTGTGTGTTGAATTAAGTATATATGGCCGCGCGGCGCTGTGACGTCACTTTTGCGCGCGCACTTCTGCGCACGGCGAGTATATCCCTAGCTTTAAGGTGCTGCGACAGTGGAATCACGTGAATTCGTAAACCACACTTACGGTCCCCTAACGTCGCCGTTGACGATGCCGCAACGTGGCACGTGAAGGGTGGTAATGCGTTACTCCGACCTACCTTTCTGATGGTCCCGGTGTGGAGACCTGGCGACTTTGTAGCAACGCCCTTTTACAAGTTGCCAAAAAGTCGCCAGGACGTGACTTTTTGACATTGCCAGTTTATAAGCGCAAGGTCTTAGCGACTTTGTAGCAACCAAAATACCCACTGGCAACTTTCTAGCAACCCCCTTTTACAGGTTGCCGAAAAGTCACCAGGGCATTTCCACAACAAGGTGCTTTATTTTATTTTAGCACAGTGATACAGTGATATATAATGTAGGCTATATAATACAACATACAAATTAGGCTGATGGGAAATAACTGCCTACAGAAGTTATATAAACCAGAATGAATGAGTGCAACTGCCTCCAGCAGGTATGTAAACCGTGAGTGAAAGTGACTGAATGAATTGCTACGGAATATAACAGATGTACTGCATCTTTAAGCCCTGCCCACTGTGTCTGCCTACACCTAGACTGACTATGGCGCGAGCTCTTGAACTGTACATTGTAATGATACGTAACTGTTACACCACCTATGCAGCAAATGCATACGTTAAAAAGTGGTTAGGGGTTCCACGGTGCCTAAGCAGTGTAGCTCTGTATGGGAAGGGCATACCGCAGCTGCCAATAAATAGTCTGGTAGAGGAATTTAAGTGTGCTAAGGTTAGGACAGAGCTGTTGTTAACAGGGAGCAAGGACAGGATAGTCAGTGGACTGGCTCCTAACCCTAACCCTAACCCTAACCCGAGCAAAGGGAGAAAGTGGAAACCAAAGGTAGCAGTGCAGGAGGCAGAGGCAGCCCTTAGGCATAGAGAGATAGTGGGGAATATACAGATTGGGCGGGGAGGCTTGGGGCGTACATCAGGGAAGCCAATGTGGAGAAAGGCAGATCAGAAGGAGAAAAGGAGATTGGTTGTAGAGCAGATACGCAGGCAAGAAGAAGCTAGTAGACAGGTAAAAGCTGTGTCACTAGCAAAGCATGGCCAGTGGTTGAATTGGGAGGGAGTAGAGAGAAAACAGGTTACTCGGAGGGATTTGTGGAGTATGGAGTCTAACAGGCTAAAGTTTTTATTGGGAGCGACGTACGACGTGCTCCCATCGCCAGATAACCTGAGAATATGGACAGATGGGGATCCGTCATGCACACTCTGTTCAGGTGTAGCCACATTGAGACATATACTATCTGGCTGTAAAGTTAGCTTGGCATAGGGTCGCTATACGTGGCGTCACAACCAAGTATTAAAATGCTTAGCAGCAGGAATTGAGAGTAGGAGGCAGCAGGTAAATGCAGAAGGTAGTCATAAAAAAGGTATCCAGTTTGTGCGGGAGGGTGAGAAAAGTAAGAGAGCCGCAAAGGCAAGGAGTACTACACAGGAAGCAAAGGATTGACAGATGCTTGTAGATGTGGGTGGAAAGTTGGTGGTCCCGCAAGAAATAGTTACCACTAACTTGAGGCCAGACATAGTCTATTGGTCGACCAGCCAACAGGTAGTGTATTTTATTGAACTCACTGTCCCATGGGAAAGCTCCCTAGAGGAAGCATATGAAAGGAAAAAGCTTAAGTATGAAGAGTTGAGATTGGAAGCAGAGCAGAAAGGATGGAGGGCAAGAGTATTTCCAGTAGAAGTGGGTTGTAGAGGGTTTGTAGGGAGGTCAGTCATTTCATTGCTAGGGGAGCTTGGGGTTGGTGGTAAGAATCTACGTAAAACTGTTAGGGAGATGTCAGAGGAAGCAGCTAGGACTAGTAATTGGATCTGGATGAAAAGGGCGGTCTCTGCCTGGGGTAAGCAGTAGGGTTGCCTGCATGACGGGGCATTGCGTCATTACGTCACCTAGGGCTGTTTGTGCAGATAAGGATGGGCACCCCAGACCAGCAGATGGCAGTAGTGCGTTTAGTGGGTCAATAGAAACATAGAAGAAGAGGCTTATAAATGGCAGCCATTACACACATGGGCAGCTTAGAATCAGGCTCTCTGGGATTGTGCGGTGTATTGGGATACAGAGTGGCCAAGTTTGGTGGTAAAGTGCAAATATTCGATAACAAGTCCTAATTAGTAAGTAAGCAGGTCATTTTGGAAGTAAATTGTGGTTGTAGTTAATTTTGTAAGTAAAACTTTGGACGTCGCAAATAGTTGGTAATGAACAGTAGGTAGTAAATTTTGGAAGTAAACTGTGGTTGTAAGTGAATTGTGGAAGTACATTTTGGAAATTTGGGTAGCAGGTAGCTAAACTGTGGACACACACTAAAGGATTGATCACCTTTAGTGGGGCTGCCTCAGGGGAGGTTGTACAGTGAACAAAGGCCCGAAACACCCGTTGACCCTGAGGTACACTGCTGAAGATGTGTCCCACATAGTGTATGGATAATTGTAATGGCTGTAGTAGGAAAGCCTGAAGTGTGGTACAATGGGTGCTCTCCCCACATGTGCAAGTGTCTTGAATTTTTATTTATTTAGTTAGTTATTTTAATTGTAAGGAAATGTTGGAGGAAACTGCAAAGGCTTGCCAGTGGTCCTGGATGAGATGCATGTTGTTGGCATGGTGAAAGCCATGGGGGAAAGCGATAGGTAGGTGCTGCTGAGTGGATCATGTAAACGGCCCCAGCAGCCCCAGTCACTATAACGGTAGCCGGCTGGTTCAGGTTAACCCTTGGTGAGCATCTGTCTGTACGGCTCCAGTTGGCCATCCCCTCAGCTGCTCTGTCCTGTACAGCTCACATGAGGTTGCGTGAATAGCTGTAGTCAGCGGCCAGTTGTGCGTGTTACACCTGGGAGTAGGGACTAACAGCCTGAACTATTTACTTGATTATAGATAGTGTAGGGGTAGGTGTAATAGCTATAGTTTCTCCCTAAGGTGCTCTTCCTACATGCACAAGTACTTTGTCTTCTTTGTAAACTTACTAGAAACAATGTGCTCCCCAAATAAAGCAGTACATGGAGAATGAGTAATTCTCAATGCTATACAAATATGAACAGTACAAATATCTAACACAGTGGATAAAAACAATAGACAAACACTCACGCTATGAAGCTACAATAACAACGAGCATACACATAACGACATGATAACAGCAGAACTCACTCTCTCGTGGGCGCACAGAAAGTTCATAGATAGCACGTCCAAGAAAGAAATACATAAGTCAAAGAAGAGAAGTGTATCCGCGGGTGCCTGGAACACCTGGTTTTATTAAAGTTGCCCCAATTATGGCAAAATATGCCACCTCATATGAAGCCTTCTGCGCATTTGCAGAGATAGTTGTTTGCTTAGTGAGGGCTTTCTTCTGCTCCCTCTTTTTCTTTTCTGCGGAAAAAGTCATGGGTTTGGTGGGCTCCTCTTTTACCAGATGTGAAGGGCTTTCCTGACGGCTCTCCTCTGGCTCCTCTGTCCTGCTGTCCTTAGAAGTTTCGCTAGTCCTCATGCGTCTGGGATTGGGGAAAAAATCGGAAACTCTGTTTTGAGACATTATACAGTGCAGATAATATGGTCCGTGAAGAAAACAGAATTGGAAGTGCGGGTGATGCCTGGGCCTGGAATAGATTTCTTGTGTGTACTGCTTTGCTAATTGGGCAGGACAATAGGACAACAGGTCACACATTTGAATATCGCGCAGAGGTTGTCGGGTCAGCAGAATGATTGGCTCCAACTAAGGGCCTGATCAGCAGGAGGTCGTGGCATTTTTAACAATGAAATGTCGTCCTGATTGCAGTTGGTAGTGTCTTTTGTTCAGAGAATTTGCCCTAGTGTCACGGGTTGCCACTGTGGGATACCCCATCATTCAACCTGTATTGTTGGTGTGCATTTGTTTGTGTGTGTGGTTCTTCTGCCTGTGGCTTGCTCTCTGTCAGTAACTGCGGTGCATGTAGTCTGTCTTGCACTGCGGGGATTGGTGGGGTAGCTAAGGGGCGGTTTAAAAAGTTACATTGTTCTTTCCTGTTGCAGCATTTTTTTCATTGTCTCGACTGCGTTCAACAACCCTTTACTGAATAAACACCACGTTCAGTTAGTTGAGTCTGATGCCTATCTGCCAACGTTACAAAATGACATCTGATAAAGTGCAGACTGTTACGATTTACACACTTTTCCTGTACACAGACCAAAATTGTCATTCAAGTTGTTGAATCTCGCGGCATCATACTCCTGGTGGCCTACCGAATGGCAACGTTAGGTGAGGTGAGGTGAGCGAAAAAGGACGTTGCGGCATCAAGTTTTCTGATATCAAATGGCAACAATGTCAGATTACCATGTCGCGACGTGACAGAAAGGTCACTGAGGCTACCAAATGGCACCGTCAAACGGTGACCACAACGCAACATTGCAGTGACTGGTTTTGTTTACGTTATGGCAACATCCTACCAGCAACGTTACTGCAGCCTCGCGTATAAGTGGCCATTAGGTAATGTTGCCATGACCAATTGTCAACTTTAAAGCGATGTTGTGGATAGGTCTTGTGTTAGCTGGGACGGTGGTGTAATAACTTCCGTCATTATTTGGGAAACGCATCCCTGGTTGGTAGTCAGCCGCGCAATGCTGAAAAGCTATTTTTTGGCACATAATGTTTAGGGTTATAACAAGAGGGATCCCTCTCTTGATGAGTGGCTGTTAGGGGACCATGGCTATCCATAAAGGCATGGTTAATGACGCATACATCATGTCAACAACAACAGCCAAATGCCAAAAGCCAAATGCCACCTAATACAATATCACATAGGCCTACTTTGTTTTCATTCGCTTCTCATGTCGGAACACATCATGCTTCCATAAAATCAAAGCAACATAGCCTACTCCACCTTGTCTGAGAATTTAGTTGTTTCCAAAGCTGGTGCTGGATAAACGTGGATACCAAACAAACTAGATAAGCGCACATGCAATGGTATGGCTGCAGTAGGCTAAATCATTTACGACCTTGGTAATGGACAATTCTGCTTCCAATCTGTAAGGTGACCGAAGAGGAAAAAACTACTCAGTGTTGCTTTAAGTAGGCGTTAACAAATGCAAAATAAATGCTTATTAGGAAGTAGTTATTATGAAGTGCTACCTTAAAAAAGTTAAATATGGATCAGCAATCCTCTTATGGTGTCTTTACCCACATAGTTACACTAGATAATCTCTCCTTTTAATGCCTTTATTCAGGCTGTGTGGTGTCAGATAAACCATTTTCTGGGAAATGTAATTTGTAATCAAAAGAATTTTCAGTATCACAGCTAAAGGGCCCGAATAGCTTGAATAATCGAAAAAAATTGTCACAGTCACCACTACTACCACTAACACAGTTTATTATTCATTAACCACCTCTTCCTTATAATCTTGGCTATAATTATCTTTCACTTTACTAATATATCATAAACCATTCACAGTGAAAAATTGGAATGTTTTTTTACAGTGACTGAAAAGTCAGAGGAGAATGCCAGGTTTATGTGTTTGAATGGCAGAGTGGTGCTGAAGACTAAGATGGCAGATTTAATTTAAGACTCCTACTCAACCCAGTGATGGCATTTTATGTCAAATGTCTGCCAAGGAGGCTGCGAAGGAGAAGTGATGGACCTGTCTTCATCTGCTGCTCATCTTCTGTTTTGTGTGAAGTGCTTGTTTGAAAAGCCTTTCATAAAACAGAGGTCACTTTTAAAAACATCATCCTTCAGAGGATCATCAAAAAATGATTAAGCCTTTATACATCTGTGTAGGACATTAAGAATCATCATTCTGGTCTTATGCTGGGTCATTCCGTGTCAAATCGAACAATGGCCGACAGTCACCCTCTCCAAAAAATCTGAAAAAAATCACAGCTGTTTGTACATCCAACCTATGTATAAATCTTAAATATTAAGTCTGTATCACTAATAGCTCCAAAACTACAGCCCTTTGAAATTTCAGGTCATTTTGGGAATTCTGGTGAACAAGCCTTTTGCTCAACTTCCGACATTGCTGGCTCTTTTAGTATTCCACACACATTAGTGTAACTATGTGAAAAGAAATGCATTTTCCTGTAGAATTCAAAAATCAAATCAGATCAGATGTACCTTGTGTAATTCTTCCTCTCCAAAGCTGTGAAAATGGCTATAGATTCAATATGTGAAATGACACCACCACTTTTGAGGGCTTCTCGTTCAAAAAGTATGGCACACAAATTTATCAGATTATTTTTCCCAGTCATATACGGATTATAATGTCATGCATGGCATTAACCTTTGTTGATATTGTTTTCATATGGTCAGTGTATTTTCTCGAAGTTAGGCTTGATTTTCAAAAAGGCTGTTTTCATCTTGTCATTTCACCATGTGGACAGTTCACAGGATTGTTTAAACATTTTTCCATAATCATCCTGTATGTGAGGATCATTTGTCCAAAATTTGGATTTGTTGCTGAGTCTCTTTATTGAGATATGATGTTTGGGAAAAAATGTCAGTAATTCCATGGAGTTGGATTGATCGTCAGTACCTCTTTCCACCACATGTTGTGCTCTTTTAATACAATGGAAGTCAATGATAGGGTAGCATGTCATATACAGGAAAAGCTGCCAAACAAACTTTGTGTTACAATTAAACCAATTGCACTGTCAAGGTCATTTTTGAGCAGGGTTTTATTGTACAGCACACAAAAAGCAAGGCAAAACTGAAAAAATGGCATTATAATACAAACACAAAAGGACCATAAACAGGAATGCTATCAATTTAAAGATCATAAACAGTAACAATATGCTATGCAAACATCAAGAATGTGAAAACTAAGATCTCATATTTTGTAAGTAATGAAACGCAAGACACAGACATTCACACTCATGATCACAAAATATTATGCATATCTTAAATTTAAACATTTAAAAATAACAATAAAAATACGGACACTGTCCGTCCGTGTGTCTGTCTGTCTGTGTGTCTCCCAATAGGGGGGGCCATCTCTGATATATATATAGCATATATATATATATATACACACCACTGCAGATATATATACAGTATATCTGCAGTGGTGAATCATCCTTCTTGAGTGGAGGCCAATTTTACCATCGAGCCTATGACTGAAAATAGGTCCAAACTGTCAGAGACTCTCACCCACGACGTGAGCTCTTTCTGCAAGCCCATTTGTGTGTATGGCTTTGGTTTTGTGCCTCTCCAGCACACAGCCAGCAGTGTGGGACTTGCTCAATAGTCAATAGAAGGTTGGGGACATGCTCAATAGTCTCTCATGGTGCATCATTCAACATAGATGACCCAGGTCAACTCAAAAACACCTTGATGCCTCTCCAAACACTTTTTCATCCGGCTGAAATTGCTTTGTGATATAAAAAGCAACTGACATTGAGAGGTACTGATTCTCTCTTTAATGTTTTTTCCATGTTTCTCACCTGCAAAAGCACACACATACACATACAAACAAGCAGTACATCCCACTTACTGACAAAGGGGCTTGTTTCAAACAAGACTCCTGAGGAACTTTTTTATTCAGTGGATTGTCATGTTTTAAAACCATTTTTATAGGTGGTTGCTGTGTGACAGTTGACTTTTGTTGTAGTATCTTTAAATATCGATATCGCAATGTATAGTGATACTAATTTTCACAATATATGTACTATACTATTTCTGTCTCCATTGATTTTTAATTAAAAAAAAAAACATGGTTTATATTACAGCTCTGTCCACCAGTAGTTTATTTTCCAAATTCTATGCACTTTATGTTTTTGACATCAATGTGTCCGTTGGTTCAGTTTGTGTAAGAGAATAAATATTTTTAAAGTCTTTGTCAGTACCCACCCCTACCTTTGTCTCTTTCCATATTTTTCTCATTTCTTTCTCTGTCTATTGATGCATCTTTGCATGTGCTATATGTTGGTCTGCCTCCCTTTCTCTCTCTCTCTCTTCCTCTCTTTCTCCATTTCTGTCTATCTCCCACGGCCTAGGGCTAAGGCTGAAAGCCCCAGTGGACTAGGATTCCTCTTAGCTGGGCTAATGGTGCTGATGGTTGTTTCTCATGGCTGCCTCTGCCTGGGACTTGGTGGGCTTCCTGGAGCACTTGGTTGCCGTGGCAGCGGTGGCGACAGTGTTGTTGTTGGTAGTGATGATGGAGGAGTGCAGCAGGAAGGAATGCTGAAAGTGAGCGTCCGACAGACACAAGACCTTGATGTGGGAGGGGCCAAAGGCAAGCCTGAGAAGAGAGGGTGTGTGAGAGCAAGAGAGGGGTTGAGTAAAACACAGAGAGAGAGGGAGGTGGGAGGAGAGGGTGTTGAAAAGGAAAAGAGAGTAAGAGAGAGGAGGAAGAGGGGAAGACAGACAGATTAAGTGAGAGAGAGGAAGCGACAGAGCACGACTGAAGGAGTTAAAGGAGTAATGAGTGAGTGAGTTGAAGAGAGAAGCTGAGAGGTGTAAGAGAGTAGAGGACCAAACACAGAGGATCTACCTAACAGGAAGGTCACTCTCTCTCCTTCAAGTCATGGACCATGCCCGTGAGTCTGCTACTACTACCTCTCTATCTATCTATAGCTCTCTCTCTCTCTCTTTCTGTGTTTGTGTACACTGTTGTCACTATATACAGAGCACTGTTGTCTCTGAAAAGCCACCAGCTTTTCACATTTGTGTCAACTCTAGGTTTGCACTCAAATCAGGCATGTTTGAAAGACTGCAGCATCACAGCCTAAGTGCCTGTATGCTACAGGACCTTAAATGGTAACCAGAAATCCCTGAGGCAATCTGAAACTCTTTCAGCACACTCGCCACAAAGGCTGTCCAGCTTATGAAAATGTGCAAAGACCAAGTCTTGGTGTTTTCTCCCTCTTGGTCTCAGCAGTTGGCAATGGAAACTCCCCAGGAGCAGGTTTTAACTGTTAAGTAAACAGTCCGTCTCCCAGTGATGGGGCAGAGTTACAGTGAGGCTAAATTTGGCCCCTGTCACATGATGTGTTTAATTGGTTGTGCCATTGGGGGAGGATGGACAGCAGGGTGTATTTGCAGTGGGGTAATATGCCTGTCTTCTTTTTAATAATTGGTTTGAGAGAGACACACTGTAGAAGTTATGGGCCGAAGCATGTAATGGGGGACTGAGGCTGAAGTAATTTGAGATCTCTGTTGTCCCTAGAGCCAGGGGAACATAAATAGAGCACAGACTGGTTCTCCAACACTAACACTGATCCAGATCAGTGTGTTTTGACCACAATATATGCCTGTTTGTGTTTGCCTGTTTAAGACAGGGGGAAAGAGAGGATTGGGATGACAAGGACAAAATATGTATAGTCCTCTTTAAGGTCTAAGAAGTAACATTTTTCATTTGGGCCCCCTTGGCTTGTCTTCAGTAAAGTTTCCCCATGCAAATTGCAAAGCTTGGATTTGTTTAAAAGTGCTTTGTATAATCTAATTTTCTGCTTTGGTATTTGTCTAGTCATCAAACCATAGTGATATATGATATCCTAAAGGGCCTTGCTGGTATGTTTTGACAACAGATGATGTGTGGGTTTAATGGAGAGATGACGCGATCGATATATAACCTTCAGCTATTGCAAAGCTGAGTGTCATGCCCTTGGAATGTATGCATGCTGAAAAACTTGTCTTGTTTTCATTATCAAAGGCTCCAAGCAGATGGGTATGAGGAAATGTCTTCCTGCCTAGACCTCACAAGGTGCTATGTTCCTGCATATTGTGCCTGCGCATTGTTCCTTGTCTGCTTGTGAACCACCTAATTCTTGTGTCCCTACATATTCTGTGATATGTGCTTTTATTCAGCTGTATTTTTCCCTGGAACTTAACATGCTTCGAAGGTCATTATATTTAGTGTAATCTGTTAATTAGCTACATCCAGATTCCTAATAAATAAATTGCATGAGCCTACTAATTATCAGCAGAATATCGTCTTGCAGTAATGTCCTAAAATGTCCTATTGAAACATCTATAGATGAACCTTTAGTGGGTCTGTAGAGAGTTCCATGTATACGGCCTTAAAAGCAGGTTACACCGAGAAGGTTCTGGCCTAAATCTGAACCAGAACTAGTAGCTCTCAGGGATGGTCAAATGTTCAGTACACCATGGCAGCCATGTTCAAAAGTAGCCATTAGTTTGCAGTGGCCTTTTGGCCTGATCAATCCACACATCCAGATTAGGAAGTGATCAAAGGTTTTGTAGTGCTGCCTGTGAATCCTAAGTGCACTTTAAGCTTTGTTGTTGGAGGGCGATCTCTTGTGCCTTACTTTTTTCACTTCCACTAGTCCAAAATAGAAACTGCACAGCATGCTTCCCTCTGTGTCATTAGCATCTTGATGAATGCTGAATTCAGTCTCTTAAGGAGATGTTGGACTGGCTCCTGAGGCGGCATCCATTTCATGTTTGCTGCTGCTGTTTGTTTGCCAGCTTGCTCTCACAATCTCCCAGATGATAGTATCATTAGCCTCTGTGTCTCTGCATGCTGAAACATAATGCTCTCAATTCTCCCTGCTACTTGCTATTATTAAATGTCCTAGATCTCCAAATAAGTGCACTGCTGGTTGGCATGTGAAAGCCCACTTACTGACAGGATGTCACCTATTGATCGACAGGGTTTGCAATTTGCTGTGTTGTTCCCTGTGTTAATGGGCAAATTACCCAACATGTGCAAAAAGCTCATTCTACCTTGCCAGTGCATGAATGGTACATCTGTACATCATGGTTAGCCATTTTTGCCAGCTGCAGGGGAAAACAACAATCACGGCCTACTATATGTATCAATGCACAAGGACTTTGCTTCTGCATTTTGGGGGGTTGGACAGGAAGGAGGGGTAATACATAATTAATCAGTAAAGGAGTTCAAACACATTTAAACAATGATTAGCCCTACTTTCTGCTGAGGAGGCTAGTTAATGTTACGGGCCGTCCTGAATGTACCCATGTTGTCACTGAGCTGAGATTAACATTCAAAGTGGTACTCAGATCTGAGGGTGTTCTGGGATAGGATATTTTTCTACTGGTTCGAGCTCCAAGCAGAGTCACTTACCGGCTCAGAGATAGTTGGAGTTAATGCTGTCATGACGCATCCTCCTTTAGAGCCACAAGAGGGTGGGGATGGGGGCTGCTGTTTCAGAAATCAATGCATGAGAACTCAGACTGGCAGACGACTACGAGGGATGGGATGGAGGAATGAGATACATGGAGGCTGGAGACTGATAAGGATGCATTTGTAAGGAAGGAAAGTAGGATGAAGGGTGGGGGGGGGGGGGGGGTGCAGAAATCAACCCCGCACAGTCATCCAGTGTCATGTAAGGGGGAAGCATGGTAAAGGGAACCCGTTTCTGACATCCATAAACAAAATTAGAATCAAAAGATTGAATAAAGATCTTACAACAATTAATAGTGACACGGTGGTTTAAATCAATAGGATGTCTTTCGCCATATCTCCGATGTAATATGCGCACTTTCATCCAGGGTACAGACTGATGGATTGCCTCCACCCAATACCCCCCTCCGGGCCTGTGAGCCCCAACAGAGTTTGGGGGGAAATAGCCCTGACATAAATGTCTCCATTAGGCTGATGCTTTGAGGATGGAAGACACTATGTATGAAAATGCTAGAAGTCCCATTTAGGGCGGAAACTTGTGTTTTTATGTGTCCAAACTCATTTACCTCACAGCTTGATGAAGCGAGTGAAAACATCTGCCAGGCACATCAGGTCAGTGCTAAATCTGTTTCCACTGTGTGTCAGGCACAGCACAGAGAGGAACAGTGTGTTTCCATGGTGAGGCACTTGAGACAGAGATAAGCACAGTTGTCACTCCACCAGTAGGTGGCAGCACTCCACTCTTACCTGTGCACTTAGGCTTAGCTGTGAGGGGCGTGGGAGGCTCTTTTTGCAGTGACTCAACAGAAAGGCTTACAAGTTATAGAAGCATGTGGTACCTGTCATTTGAATGTTTGGGGTGAGGATTTAAAGCCATAAAAAAGCTGAAA
Source organism: Coilia nasus (assembly GCA_027475355.1). Lineage (NCBI taxonomy): Eukaryota > Metazoa > Chordata > Actinopteri > Clupeiformes > Engraulidae > Coilia > Coilia nasus. The sequence goes on along the minus strand of CM050204.1, from coordinate 4,250,711 downwards.
CTGATTGGTTAATGCATTAAGAGATGTAATAACCTCATAAACATTCGTAATCCTTCCTTTACCATGCATTGTTGATTCATGACAATAAAATAAATAAAAAATGTATGTTTTAAATATTTTGGTAAAACAACCTTATGTTTACCAACCTGCAAATGTAAACATTGTTTTAGCAGGCAGTTTTCCCATACTTTGAAATGATGTAAATTGTACTGATGGTAAGGTCAGGTACATATATTTTTGTGAATTCAAAATCGTATTTGTGGAGAGTTTAAAGTTTCCCTTATATTGGCCTGCAGTCAGTTTAACTGATGAAGTGTTAGCCAGAGCCTCAACAAATGCAAAAAAAAACACACTTCTAGGCCTTCTGCCTGGTGTTTTTGTGCTAGGCTAGAATATATATGTATATATATTTATGTACTAAGGTGAACTCACCTCCAAAAAAGCTCAGGTTTTCTTCAGTCAGGTGTCCTCTATTAGACTATGTCCCATTTTAGATGAGGCTAATGGCCCATTTTATCTTAGATTTTTAGATAAAATTGGCTGGCAACTGAAAGGTGTTTTTAAGTCAGAAAATCAATTTTTGTGTAACTATAACCATGTTTCTATGATAAAGGACATCAAGACAATATCAATGATATCTTACTTTCATTACTTCATTCATTTCTTAACATTATAACAACCTGATTATATCAGTCATATTTTGCCTGCCAAAGCACTCACACTTAAAATGTTCCCACCAGTGTCACTGTAAGGAATTGCCCCGCCCACCTTAGGGCTCATTCACACCAAACTCTCTGCGTATTCAGCGCGTGGCCGTATTCTGTCCGTATTCTGAGCGTATTCATTTAGAATGCACGTTAGCAGATGAGACCATTCCCACCGCAACCGTGTTCTGAGCGTATTCTGAGCGTGGACTACGCTCAGAATACGGACTGCAGCTAGAAAATAGAAACCAAGTCTATTTTTCTGCGCGTGTTCTGCGCGTATTCAGCCAAAATCCCATTGAAAGCTATAGGCACAGCTATACAATTCATGTCAACTGTGCTATCAATGCATGTGTTGACAGGGAATACCTTAAAAACCTAGCGACTGTCTGCAAAATATTACCACTCGCTTACAACTGCATTCAAACAAACGCTGGAAAGCTATCAATATTGGGGTTATCATATCAGATCTGCACTACAAGGGCATTGACTATCCTACATAAACACACAAACTGAAATACCTTTGAAGTTGTCACGCTGTCCAGTCAAACATGTTGTAGGTAATAGTGGTGGAGCTTTTATGTTCTTAATAGGAAGAAGCAAGATATATCGCTTTAGATTTCTTCGTCGGAGTATTCTTAATGCAAGAAGAGCCTCAATCGGTCTTCTGTCGACCACTCGAGCTATAAAAAAAATAGTAACCTCGTTCTTGTCATTCAGTGTTTCCTACTTGGTTTGATAAATCTAGTCAACAAGCCACCAGGCAAAACTGAGGTCCAAGTCACTACATTTAGCCGAATATACCCGATGTAGGCAAAGTGACTGTTGGCAAAGAGGTAGAGTTTATCATAACTTTATGGAAGGGGTTAAAACACGTTCGCTTTTCTTGTACCGGGAGTGAATAAAGGCTTTGACAATGATCAGCCTACATGATTTAAAACGTTGTCAAATATTCCACTGGCCTTATCAAAGTGTCAAGTTGCACTATAGGTGCAGTGCTGCTTTCTAAACAACATTTAAAGTAAGGAAATAAAACCAGAGAAACACATATTGTGTTTACTAAAGTGAGAGATAGGGAAACATGGCTATGTGCACCTAAAGACATTGGCCAAGTGCATTTAAAGACGGGGCTTCCCGCTCCCGCGCTGAATACGCAGAGATGTCCGGTGTGAATGGTCATACGCTCAGAATACGCCCACGCGCTGAATACGCCCACGCGCTGAATACGCTCAAGGCGGTGTGAATGAGCCCTTAGCAACATCAGATCAAGCAAATCATTCAAAACACACCAAGCACAGTTGTAGCAACAATTTAAAATTATTAAAAGTGATTGCTTATTCAAATTTAAAGAACGTCAACCTTATTTGGCCCACTTTAGCTGTTGGCCCAATTTCGCTGAGTTTACCCTATATAATATTGACCTTATTCTGGAACCGACCATGGGCGGCGTGACGCGCTTCCGTATTGTAACGCTATTTCCGGGTGTTGTGTATAGTAGTAGTGTCACTACTGACAATAAAGGGCTTACTACTACTACTCTACTGTATATATAAACATATATTCTAGCCAGGTCAAAAACACCATATATAATACTAATAATAATAACTGTATGCACAAATGCCTGTTCATCATACAGATGTGAGGAAAAACATTGTATAAACTAGATTTTTGTGTGGGTCTGTGTGTGTGTGTCTGTGTATGTGAAAGTGGTGTTTTCTAACTGATTGTGACGCACATGGCTCTCGGCGTCGGCTGACAAAAGACAGACAACTATGTGACATCTGTATGACTGACACTACAGTGTAGTCACCTACTGACCCTTGAGAACTTTAGCTGATACCCATGAGTAGACATGCCTCAAGGACATGAAGTGTCAGAGTAACTCCCCTTTTGGATGGCCATAGTTATTCACTGTGCTGTTGTCTGAAAATACCACAGTTGCTATTCGGGTTCCAAGTGAAACCATGCTGTGCTGTGAAAACTAGGGAGGAAAAGAGAGGGGAATGAGTCAGGGGAGGGTTGGAAATTGGGAGATGGAGGAAGGGGCGTAGGTACGTAGGTGGGGGAGGTGTCGGCAGCAAAGTCACAGCGTGGCCATGAGTTAAACAATGCCCGAGGTCTCTTGCGCTCGGTCCCCTGCCTCTCTCCCCACGCAAACCAAGAAGCCCTTCCTGTTCTGAGGTTGGATCCCACCTACTAAGCCTAGCCTGCTCCTAATGTCACCCCTCCCAGGGGTAGTTTAGAAATAAAAGTAACTGGATATTAAACAGACATTTGTTGTGTTTATAGGGCAGAAGTATACCAAACAGTGGTAGCTCCTCTTGGGTATGGATTTTGATCCTCCTATGAAAGTTAAATGCATATCAGATGTGCACCAGTTTATAATATGAGTATTCCATACAGCCAATTAATGTAGGATTTAGCTTGATACACTTTTCAAACACTTCTTTGTGACAACATAGGGCGTACTGTGAGAAAATTAAAACAGATGTCCTTGTTCACATTTTACTTTTGACACGATAATGTAGGCTATATCTTCATACAGTCAAATGTTGCTTCATTAGACTAGGCAATATTGGTGCAAACGGTGCTCAACATGTAGCAAACTGCCGAAGGAGGGGTTATAGTGGCTTCCTCTCGTGACCTCTCTGACGAGCAGACATCTGCATACAGGAATGACAAGCATCTCCGTATTAAGGAGCGTCGGTAGTCGTGCTTCTTACGCTCCTTAACGTTTGTAAAAGGTTTTTGCTTTTTACCGCGGTGTGGAAGAGCTGAAATGAGCCTACAAACGAATCGACCCAGAGGACTGAACGGCCAACGTAGTTTGAGGACCGCATGATTGTTGGTTTTGCGGCCCATTGAAAGAAAGTAATGGGCCAGACGTCCGTGTCTACCTTGTCTCAAAACGCCAGTGGTGAGTTGGGGTAAAGTTTGGAGATTTGTTTGCAAACTCGCCGATATTTTGTTTCTGCAACGCCGTAACAGAAGAGAACTCGATTCAGACGTTAAAAAATCTATGTGTGTTGCCAAACTGATATTTAGGAATACTTTCGCATCAATCGATCTGCAGTTTTACTAGGACTATCTGATGATGTTGGCAAAGCAGTCACTCAGCGAAGTAGACAAGGGGTTGTGTCGCCCTCGTGCATCTGTTCATCTAAAGTCAAAAAACAGTTTCCACGCAACATTTAACGCAGCAGACCGGTTTCCGTTCACGATCTGCTTTATCTCTGTCCTCGGGATTGGGTTTCCCCTGCGTAACGTTAGTTTTTTTAAGTGTCTTCTTAGTCTTATTGTGTCTGGCTTTTGTGCCTGTTGTTTTGTACTGAAAGACGAACGAAGTAAACTATGCTGTGATTAGACGACACCCAGGCACCCAAGCAGTTTGTAAACATCTGTGCCGCGACTTCCTAAAGTTGAGCAACAACAAGCAACACTGTTCGTTGTGCTGTTCTGTTTGACAGTAAATGCAACTTGGGATCCTCCACTCATGCTGCGGTTTTCATGAGGCAATCACCAACTCTGTGTGATGGAAGATTTTTGGTCATTCTCAAATGTTTTCAACAGTTGCTGGCCTTCTGACATATTGCTGAAAATATGAGTTTTAGACCTGTAATGTGTCATGAGATGTTTGCCAATGCAACAATCTGAAGTTTTTCTGGATTAGGAATCAGTCTGTGGTGATTAAAAACTAAGCTGCTCAAATGACTGCTAGTATGCGTTATGGTTGAGCGGTTTAGCTAGGCAATCGAACGTTTTCATACCACTTACTGTTACCATTACATAATTACATTTCTAGTAGGGCATCTGTACAAAATGAGAAGAAAAAAAACACTGAAACTTGCACAAGTTATGTCTTAGGAGGGGACAGGGCATTGTTCGCAGTGTGCTGTGTAGCTTGTCTAGTTATTACAGAAAGTAGAAATGTAGTAGCCTATTCAAAGGGGTGCACAATTTCCAATCCCAGTCACTGTTGTTCACACTTTCAAATAGCCTAATGCTCTGCTGTAGAAACTTTACAACAATATCTCGTACGCTGGAGTCTTGACTCTTGAATATTGAAGTATTATTTCGGTTTTTTTTTTTTTTTTTTTTTAAATAACATTAGCCATAGTCATTTGTAGACTGGGTCTTAAGGCACCTCCCTTTCAAATCACTCTTACCCTTCTCCTACCAGCAAACATCTCCCTTGTTTCTTATAAACCGAATATTTCACTTCTAGTCCGAGCCACAAATACAATAGGAAAAAACATGCTCATATATGAGTGAAAAATGTAATTGGTGCTTGAATGTTACGACCCCCTCCATTGGCTCAATGTCACCACATATCGGTTATATTCGAGAACAGAGCGTTACGCCCCGTCTGTTTTTCATTACATCACTCTTCCTCCGTGACATCAGCTCCTCATGTGTTCCGAATGGCTTCGCAATGCTCAGAGGGCTGGCAGCTGAGCTTGTCTTGTGGCTCTCTTTTTGTTGTTGTAGACAGCTGGAATTTCTGTGTGGGTTATACCAGGCAGATGATACGTGTATTTTCCTTACATAGGCTAACATTTACACGGGTCAGTTTTTTGTTGCATTGTAGGCTATGCTTTTAAGGTAGGAGAGGATGCTGTTCCTTTTCACAATACCGCAAATGAGCTGTGTTTAGCACATCTTTTATACTCTGTGTTCTATCACAGAGTTGTATGGTCAATGCAAGATGTGCTTTCAGAAACTATGAAGATGTCTACACATAAATACTTCAATGAACACCTTTAGTTTGTTGTTGGTGGTGATAAGCATATCAAGCCTGTGGTTAATGTTAGAAACTAAAATGGGTCTTTTACATTCGTGTGCCTCTTGCGTCTTATGACTAGACAGATGGCATGTAGGCCTAGACAGTAAAGTAATAACTATTAAGATATTGTGAACTGAACATAGGAATCTGTTACAAACCAAATTCATTTAGAATTAGACAAAGTGCTTATCCTAACTCCATTTTCAGCATAAAACAACAAAAGAATAATGTAAGGTCCTTTATCAAGCCTGGCGAAGGGTGTTAAATAATTTCCTATGTGAGTTCATCAGTTGTGGAGCGTCTTAACACTGTCCTTTGGTATGTGGATGAAGCAGGGCTACTGTAAAAGGAACTGTTTTTCCGCTTCTCTATGTAACAGAGTAAATGTAACAGTCCAATACGCATAGATCCTGCCTCCCAAAAGGTGCCCAGTAATAGGCCAGCTCTACAGGATGCCCACATGCGAGGGCCAACCTGACCTGGGCTGCGTTTCCAGAAAGCATTGTAAGCGATCTTAAGTAGTTTGTAAGCCTAAGTAGTTCATAACTTCACACGTAGCACGTCAGGCCTAGATCAAGACCTGGCTTGATGGTGTGAAGGTGGCTATTGTCCCTAACTCCAAACTGGTTGGGCTTTGAACAGGATATGTTTGTTAAGCCTTTGTGTGTATTTTCCCGTCATTTGTTCTTATGACCTTGAAAAAGGGCCTATTGTTTTATTGTTTGTGTACTAGTGGAAGTGAAACTAGCTAAATAAATGGATTCTCTTTTAATGATTTGTAATGGCAAGATTCTTTTTCATGTAAAGTGATTTCTTTACATTGGGCACCATGACGTAAAAACCCAGATACAGTTGACCTTGCATAAACCGGACACTTGCCTAAAATGTACCGAACCCGGAGGTCCCGTTCCCGTCCGGTTAAATTCTTTGTATAAACCAGCCTTTATATAACGGAAAATCGTATATATCATACTAAAATCTAGTCTAGTCCAGTCTAATGCACTTCCATTAAAATAGCATCGCATGTAACATACTCCTTGCTCCCAACACACAAAGCAAAAAAACTACTTACCAGTTCTGTTGTCGGACTTCAGTACTTGTGGTTACCATGCACAGCATTAGAAATGCACTGCTGGGAATTCCCCACACACAATACAAGGTTCGGCGAATGTGGTGCGTGCGGTACAGTGAATTGTCGATAGTGCAACAGGTGGATAGATCGGGAGAAATGGCTTGAAAGCGTTTCACCTTTCACCAGTGATCTAGAGATATAGCTCCTGGTTTCCCAATATCAGGCCAGAACGGAAGAAGCCTTTTGGATGAAAGGTGAAACGTCTTCAAGCTTCAAAAAGAAGTTCAGTTGCTTACAGCTTAGCTCCTTTGACAAGCTAAATGGATACACTCCTCTATAGTGGACTAAATACGATGTGCGTATATAGCAGACATTTGTCAGATATACATGTATAACAGACAAAGTACATTATATGCGTATAACAGACTTTGCATATAACGGACAGAAGTTGCTGGTCCCGACTGGTATGTTATACGCGAGGTCTACTATACAATCCATTTGTTGAATAAGTCCTAAATCTGCATAAAATGGGAAAAAAAAATTCACTTACCTTTTTATCTCAGTGATATGAAGGGGTGGTATGCTTTGTTTATTTTGGGTTGTTTTACATAAACATCAGTTTGGAGAGGGCGATGTAAATATTACTCTTTGGAACTCCCCAGTGTGCTGAGATCAGTGTAGAGATCAGATGAATGACACTTGCAACGAGATGTGGTCATACATAAAAGGGTAACATTCGATTAAAACTGAATGGCTCAGATACAGACCCAACTAAAGCACTTTATAGATTGAATCAATTTATGACCTAACCAGGATTTTAAATGTAATGTTTAAAGGTTACTTGCATTTAGCTTGACCCAAGTCAGCCATTTTGTTTTTATTTAACAGCACAGTTCTGTACCCGTTCAGCCAACAATCACTTGGCTGCCTTTGCTGGAAGAACTTCCTTCCTCTTCATGAAGTCAGCACTTAATCCGGCAAAGTCTAAAAGAGGGGTTTCATGCTGCTTTGTCTCCAGAAGCACCTGAATCCAACAGATTATGTTGTTAAAACCATAGAGGAAGGAATGTTTACTGATGTTATTGATGAAGGGATTACATGCTTTGATCATTCATGTTCATGTTTATTTTGTCAAGGTCATGTTGGAATTCCCATATAAGGGTGATTTAAAGTGCCAGTTCACTCACATGACTGTCTTGAATGTTCTGCTGTGAGTCAGATTTAACCAAGTTGGCATTTTGGCCATGTGTAGAGTGTACTCTGGGGATATTATGTAGAGTGTATGTGTGTATGTGGGGGCGGGGACTGCATTCTCCATTGGGACCCATGGTCTTCGTTATTTCCTCCCCAGGCACTTTCCTCAAAAGATCAGCTGTGGTCCTTGGGGAGCATGTAGGCTAATGCTCATTTGTTTTGGGTGGAAGCATCATTCAGGAAGTCAAAAAATATGGCTCTATTAATAATTCCATGGCAGCCCAACTTCTCCGCTGAGGAACCAGTGACGTTGAGGGTCTCTGCCTCAATGGGGAATTTAAAAAAAAAACTTTGGTCAGAAGTGTTATTTTAAGGCTGTGTGGTGCCTACATGCCATAAATGCAGTCAGTGATAATGTACACAGTGCACTGCGCTGTGTCTGTGTCTAAAGGTGTCTAAAGTTTCACTCTGCCTGGGGTAGGCTACAAGTCAGGTATGGAGGAAGCAGCTCGATGTACTGGATGAGACTGTAAGGACACACAGGAGTCAGACACCCAACATGTTAATGCCCTAAAATTCTGTATGCATGTTCTGTCTCAGCTACAGTTTGAATGAGGCCAGTTGGTTAGCATGGAAGTCAGCAGGTGTTAAAAGGTGCTAAAATAGGCTAACGTTTGCCATTGGACATCACTGACACACGCCAAGAGTTAGTCATCTCATGGCAACTCTGTTACTATTAGCAATGACACTTCCCATTTACACAACAAAGGGTAAATCTGCACACGGGAAGAAAAAATGCACATACAAAATGTGTTGATATTACGTGTGGTATACAGCCCATGAAACACAGTTCAGTATCATGCCACACACACACACCCAAATTTCCTATTTGTATTTTGTACATCTATAAGAACACCCTGGACACCTACCCTCGTTGTTTAATTTAAGTATTGTAACAAGTATTTAACTGGTTTGCTTGATATTCCATTAGGTAAGCTCAGACAATCTGTTTGTTTACGAAATATATAGGTTTTATAACATTAATGTCTTATGAATGACGCTCTCCAGGTCTCTGTGAGCAGCGTTGCTCAGTAAGGATAAAAGGCCCCACCTCGCCACTTCCTCTCTGCCAGCATTTTGTGCATTGCTTCATCATTCATGCACAGCTGCACAAGCCTGTGCTGTTGGCCATGGATGCAGGCCTGGTTGGGGACAAACTGGTGCCTTGTTTTTGAGAATGGCTGCTCATCTCAGACAAAACAATTGCTTTTTAGAATTGTCTTAATTTTGTCTTTCAGATGTTAATCAGATTATATACTAAGTGGATACTTTTTTTGTTATTCTCTCCAAATGGGTTTTTAGGACAAAGAATTCAGAAAGATCAGTTTTTTGTCTCCTACGTTTTAAACCGCACTCCTAAGAGACAGTGTTCAGTGAAGGCGATGTAAGGCCTAACTAAGATTAACAAATTAAAATAATAAAAATTAAACCTAAGGGGTTTTATGAGAAACGGGTCAGAAGTCAATAAGAGTTTATTTCTGAAAGACCATTTTTTCCTGTACATTGGCAAGATATTTCCACCATACCAATGTTTTAGACAGTCTTGCTTGCATTACTAATTTACTTCTGTAAATCAGTACAAATTAATTTGAATGAATTCATTTTGGTGTAGAAAAAAAAAAACATGAAGCTGTTTTCGTACCTGCAGCATTGCTCTGCATGCCCACGGAGGCTCCTGCACTCGGGTACGCATTTGCACACCCACGGTGAAAGATGGTGCGTTTGTGTGCTGCTCGGAAACAGTTGTAAATTTTAAAAAAATGCAAACATGTCACCTATGACTGACTGTCACGGTAAGTTGATGTGGTGTGTTAATGAGACAGCTACACGTATTTAACACCTTTACTGATGACTTGCAATCTAACACAGATTACAGTTACTGTACATACCATGCTGATAGGCTCGCACAAACTGAACACTGTCTAGTTTGTGGTTCTATATTTACTAAAAATCTGATTTCATGTAAAACCATTGCTACGAATAACTCCAATGTCAGGGTAAGGAAATATTTTACCGCTGTTTTTCTTCAATCTTTGACTTACTAGCTTGATCGATGTTTAGCTTGTCAACTAGGTAGAGGATTAAAGTGGTCACTTGGAAAACTCCTCTCTCATCAAAAAAGTGTGAATTTAATGTGGCAATCCTGTGCAATGGCATTGCCGCTATCAGACCACAGTGGAAAAATCACAGCGGCTGAGACAGGCTGTTTCCACATTTCTCTCTCTCTCTCAAACCAATGACACCGTATAATATCTTTTACGACCAGCAGTGAGGTCACTGCTCTGTCTCCCTGTTGTACCATTGCCCCGCCTACATTGTTGTTGTTATTGATTTTTTTCCCTCTTTATTTTTCATTAGTCATTCTCTGTTGGTTCATTTGCAGTTGATGGACTGGAAAAGACTTCCCTGGCGAATTGTGATGGGGTGGTGGGCAGCACACAGACTCCGCAGCTGAAGCAGAAAGGCAAGCTCTCAACCCTGGGCAAGATCTTTAAGCCCTGGAAGTGGCGCAAGAAGAGAACCAGTGAAAAGTTCCAGGACCTCTCCAAAGGTAAGTCTAGAGGGGGAAAATAAACACTTAATGGGAGTTATTTGAAAGAATGGTAACAGCAGGTTGAAAAGGAAGCGGCTAAGAAAATGTCAGTTGGTAGCATTTTCGGTAAGCCTGTCAAATTTACATGGCACTTAATTAAAAAAAATCAGTAATGATGCTGCTTCTCTAAATAATCAAGCTTTAAGCTGAGATGTGTTTTGTCAATATGGATAGTAGAAGTAGATGTTACAGCTGCTGTATATGTTATTTGTACTTTGGATTACTATATCTTGGATTTGTCCAAGGGTGTCATAACTGCCCACAAAAAATTGACACAAATCCTTGAAGATACAAAGTTAATTTTTCTTTTGTTTTGACAGACACTATGGGTCTCATTGTGGTGCCATATGACGTGTTGAACTTAGGTTTGTTGTCGTGATAACATCCGTCTCACAGCCAGTAGTAGTGTGAATTGGGAGGGGCACTTTTCATGTCTGTTGTCTGCATTGTACAATAACTCACTAGAGTCTGCACATTTACCACAATGGCACACAGTGCTGTCAATATATGGCTTAACTGATTGTGGTCACACCGTCTTTCTGGGTACTGATTCAAAAATAAACGTCATCTTTACTAAGTTTTGCATCCATATCGGTCTCTGGTTGGAAGGATGCCGTAAAGGCTTGTGGAAGCAAGTTTGTCTGTCTCACTCTGTGCCCTCTTTTATCCAAGCTTCATGCTTAACCTTTGACTTCTTCTGTCTTTTTGGTACATATTTCGAGATCGGAACATAACCTGAGGGCTTAGTGTGAATTTAGTAAGTCACACTGCTCTATAGACGTTATTTATATCCAGCAAAGCCTATTTTACATGGCACACAAGCTGCCCTCTTCCTCTGTTTTTTCAATGTGTTCTGATGTCGCACAGTCTTAATTGGCCTATGCCAACACCAGCTGTAAGAGCCCCCTCAACAGAAGTTCTAATGTAGACTTCATAACATTAAACAGACATTTGCATGCCCTGAAACATTAAACTTATATTTTCACCAAACACTAAGGACAGAATTATTTTCTTTATTGTGACTAATTAATATTTTTTTGGTGGTTAAAAAATATCATATGGTTAAACCATATTTAACTTATGTCATTAGGGCCCGAGCACCTGAGGTGCAGGCCAGGTGCGAAGCCCTATTGCTTTTCGAAGGACTTTTCTTTCTTTCTTTCTTTCTTTCTTTCTTTCTTTCTTTCTTTCTTTCTTTCTTTCTTTCTTTCTTTTCTTTCTTTCTTTGTTTCTTTCTTTCTTTCTTTCTTTCTTTCTTTCTTTCTTTCTTTGTTTCTTTCTTTCTTTCTTTCTTTTCTTTCTTTCTTTCTTTTCTTTCTTTCTTTCTTTCTTTCTTTCTTTCTTTCTTTCTTTTCTTTCTTTCTTTTCTTTCTTTTCTTTCTTCTCCCTTATGTCTTACAGCCCTGTGCTCGGCATATAGTTTTAGCTATGCTCACCTACGCTCTAGCTACCCTCTAACTCACCTAAAATTATGTCCAAGACAACTTTTTTTGTATGCCGATGTTACAGAGGCATATCAGTCCAGCCCATAAACACTTATTTGTAGCATAGCGCCACAGTGAAATGGGTAAATATAAAAATTGGAGTCAAGAATTGCCAATATCTCTAACTGAAAATGTGGCAACTGCTCAAAATTTGTCAGGTGCAATCAGCAGGACAACCTCAGAAAACAAGCCCAGTATCATCACATTTGACCAATAGGAGGTGCTGTCTTTTAGATAGGCGGTAAGAGCGTTTGGTGGGAGACTGGCAGTGGGACTAGTGGATACATAAAGCTAGGTTTAATTAACGTATGAGTGAAACTGGAGTCCATAGTGCCTGAAGATGTTACCAAGGGGAAAGAGGTAGACAATGAACAGAAGAGAAGTGGCCCCAGTACTGATCCCTGTGGAGGTCTGTGATGGAGTGTAGAGCTTTCAGAACGCTGGTCCTGGAGATGAGCTGTTTCAAAGTTACACGACAATTAAAATTGAACACACAGCTTAAAATAGTCATTATCTTGGCTTCTGATCGCCTGTATGTCATAAAACTTGACACATTAAATCTACATACAGGGGTGATAGCGCTCCGGCACCATGCCGGAATTCCGGCGTATCGACTTGTTTGTGAGGGGGAAAAAAATTCAGGTTCGCGTGATCTGACAATTTAAAACCTTAGGGGCGCCTTCACTAAACCATACCACTGTAGGTCTACTTTAGCCAATCAGTATTAGGGGCTGGTCTTGGCCAATCAGATTAATTCAGCAGTCACTCTACATGCGAATGTATTTTATGTTTGGAATGTTTCCCACATCAGTGATTTTTAAACTAGGGGTTGCGACCGTTCTCTTAAATACAGTCTATGGTCATGACCCATAGTGGTGTTGTCGAATTCTTTTTCCTGTCGGAAAATGATATGTTACTTTGCCAGGTGAAACTAAGGACAAAATAAAATTAAAATCTGCTTTTTTCATATCCGTAGGCGTTGTTAAAAGTGCTCAGCTTATAGATAGGGCTACAGCTCCGCCAGAAACAATGGAGTGGTGCAAAGGGTATGCAACATGCGGCGCATAGAGACACTGACAAATGACAGATAAATGGCTGTTTGTTTATTTGTGTTTATTGGTTAAACATGTCTGTCATTAATCTGTGTACACTGAAGTGAATTTCGACTATTTTAGACAGCGATTCACGGCTTCTTGTAGGTTACAGTTTTGGTTAGCGGTCTTGTTCCTTTTTATCATTCTATTTTAGAATGTTGAGACGGTGGGCTTGGGCGTGCTGGCTGCAAAGTTTATCGTGTTATGTACTCTTGCATAGTCACGATGGAGAAAACAACCATGAATAAACGTTCTGGGGTTCTCACGGTATTAAAACGTGGTTGGCTAACTTTGCTTCTCCATAAGGTTACAATTGACTTTCTAAACTAAATTACTTAGCGTATAAGTTTGCTAACTAACACTGACTGAAGTGTTTTTGTAGATATTGTTGCCAACGGTCCTTGTTTAAACGTTTGATGTCGTTTGATGGATTCCTTAACAGGCCTACCAGGCCCAGGGTTCCAAGAGCTCTGGTGCTCTACACAAACATTCTACTGTAATGGTTTGTATTGGGTTTGTTCATCTCATGTCTGAATAATTTCCATTTATGTCCAAAGTCATCAGAATCTTTAATTTAATGGTCTATTTATCAAAATGTTCCCCCAGGGGAGCACACCCATATATACCGCTTGACAATTACGTTGATCAACGTATATCGGCGTAGGATAACGTATATCGACAACGGATATTTTAGCGTAGGGACCCGCTTACCTCCCAGGGAAAAGTTCAGGCTCAGGATTTTTTTTGCTATCACCCCTGTACATAGTGTTCTTAGCATGCACGGCCAATTTTGTGAAATTTTGTAATAGGTGGCAGTTTTCTCCCTGAAATCTAGTCCAGAAGTCCAGAACAAGTTTTCATTAAATAACTCTCCAACCATTTCACCCAAGAAAAATTATATATTTTGGTATAACCCTGCCTATCAACACTCGTTTGTAGCATAGCACCAGCTAGTGAAATGAGTAAATATAAAAAATGCTAGTATCTTGGACCGAGAAGGCGGGAACTGAACAAAATCTGTCATGTACAATCAGAAATACAACCTTTGGATGCATGCTGAGTACCATGACATTTTATACATAGGAGGCACTGTAATTTTACAAGATCACATTTTGGCTGTTATCTGTAGAATGCTATGGCTTGAAATCAAAATCAAGTTGAAGTGAAAACAGCACAAAACAGGACTCAGGCAAACAGAACAGGCAAAGTGTCATGGGTTGTGGGACCAAAGGCCCATCATCGCTGCTTGCGGCTATATTTTTTCTGTCTTTTCTTTTGTCTTTTCATTCCTGGAATATACAATCGCTTAATTTTTACCCACTGTGTGTGGCTGCACCACCTCCAGTAATTTTGCCCTCTTCTGTCGCTCTCAGGGACGGTGCCTGCCAAGGACACCATCATTAATTTCTCTTCCTTTCTTCCACCACTTTGTAATTTGCTCTAACAGTTGATGCCTCTGCTGTAGCACGGCTGTAATTTCCTGTGTTGCTCTGGCCAAGAAGGAGAACTTACTGGTGTGTGTGTGTATGGTGTGTCCTGTGCAAGTTGTGAAATGCTGATTAACCTCTCCTCTGTTGCTCTCCATGTGTAGTTCTGGAAAGGAAAATCTCCACAAGACAAAGCCGGGAAGAGCTGATTAGACGTGGTGTCCTCATTCCCGATCAAGGTGAGAGTAAAAAAGTTGAGAGTTTATCTTAACCGTACAGACAGTGTGAACCACTGTTTCTGTTTCACTGAGTTTCTGTTTCACTAATAAGTGAAGGTTGAGGTTCATTGTGAACTGTTCCTTATATATCAAGGCAAACTTTTATGTGTGCTGTACATTTTGTACACAGAGGTATTATTAGGCTTTGTAAAAAAAAACGCTTTCTGTGGGAGTCTGACAGCATTTCTTATTGGTAAATATTGTGTGTTGCAGAGGGCGTTATTGTTTTGAAAGGCCAATCACAGAATGTCAGAGAGAGAGAGGTTTTTTTTTATATCCCTTTGTAAGTCATGCGTGAAACCACATTGAGGAGGAATGAAAAGAAGGCAACCTGCTTGTAAAACACACGTTGCATTGAAGTGGCCCCTACAAAATCAATAGGACATTCGTCAGCATTCTACAGAGGCGTATATTAAGTAAGGAATAACATTCAGTGCGGCGGAGGTTCTCGTGGAATAAGCCCAGTCAGAGTATTGCAAGACCCCGAGGCATCGGGGACATTATCCTTATTGTAATAATAATGATAATCTTTACGGTCCCTTGTTATTCGCGGGAATTCCATTCGAAAAATAACTCGCGATAGGCGAAATCCGCGAAGTAGTCAGCTTTATTTATTATATTATAACTATGAATTATTATAGATGTTTTAAGGCTGTAAAACCCCTCACTAAACACTTTATACAGTTTTCTTAGACAGGCATTGACATTTTCTTATATTTCTCTCTCCTACTCTCAAAGTTCAAACTTGCAAACATACAGCAGAGTCACATGGCTATCGATGGAAGATTTATGTAAATTTTACAAGCTGAGTGCACTCTGTACTGTACAGGAGACACAGCACGGAGGAGATTGATTGACAATGTTCTACAGTCCCTTAGCCAATCAGGGCGCAGAACACAATGTGCTGTAAAAAAAATCCGCGAAACGGCGAGGCCGCAAAAGGTGAACTGCGTTATAGCGAGGGTACCACTGTATAACACAATTCATACAAGATGCAGCTCAAAGTGCTTCACAGCTTGGCAAGAAAAACACAAGACAACATTTCTTGCAGTCCAGTGGTGCCAGAGCAGAAGAACACAGTAACGCAGTGATGCAATGCCCCGTTGATGCGGGCTCTTGCGTGAACATAGGACACCATTCCTTGTAGTCCAGAGGCGCTGGAATGAGAGTTCATTGAGTCATGTTGGAGTCCCCAGGGAGCAACTCGGGGGAGAAAAAACTCATGGGATACAACAGTTAGGGAAGTGTTCTCATCAAACGCCGCCTGTCCGCAGTCAGTGATATTATTCTAATGATGATGAAAACAAAATGAAGAAGAGTCTGAAGCAAACCAAACTAAACTTTGGAAAGCCAACAGAAGGGCAGGGGAAAAGAAAGAGGTAAGGTGAGTAAATGTTGTCAGCGTAGTGACAGACGGTTCATAATATGTCCAGCACAGGGGAACGTTTCATTGTCATTTATCCTCGGTGTAATTTCAATTAGCATTTCAAGCAACATTCAAAACTACATGACAAAATCATACATCAAAAATACAAAAAAAAATGCCCTACAACAGCATTCCAACCATTAGGAATTTATTGCAATGGTTTTCTTAAAAAATACATATTGGTTAGACCAGTAACCTAAGTAATTTTGTTAACCATTTGGTCAGCCGTGCACATGCATGATGATGATGATGATGATGATGATAATAATAGTAATAATAAGTGACGAAAGACTTGCTTTAAAAGATTGAAAAGTGTGTAAGGTTTGGTTAGCAGTTAGTGGTGTTAAATTGATGTGAGAGGCAAGGCCCTAACATACAAATTATTCTGTAATTATATATGGATGAAAATGTGCATCAGTAATTAAGACTTGTTTTAAAATCAAACAGAAGAGACATAAGATGTTTTTTGTCAAATACGCTTGGTTGCAATATTTGGCCTCGGTATTTGAAAATTCCTCTGATTTGAACGATTTGAAAAAAAGACTCTGGTGAGGAAAGCAATCTTATTACAATAAGCAAGCAGACTTCTTGCAGAGTAATATACAAGGACACAGGATATTTATTTGTCACATGCATAGACATACTGGGTAGAGTAGGACATGCAGTGAAACTAGTTTCATATCATTAGTGATATGAAACTAGCACAAAGCTCGCTATTGACAGCAGTCAATAATAAATATTGGCCCTCAAAACGTTGGAGTGGCCCATTCAAAATCAATGGGACTTTCATCAGCATTCAAAAGAGCCATGTAATACATCTATATAATTTATGTATTTATTAATGTAAGTATTTTACAACTGATGCAAAATCAATAGTTATTAAATCGATAAGATGGCTAATCACAATAGTTCTTTAATTAACTAAAAATTGTTTCTAGAACAAATGCAGAACAAATTATTTTTATTTAATTATCACTAATTAATTTAGGAACAGGGCTTGATAAGGATGAACTAAGTGTCTGTTAATGCGTAACTAACACCTTTAAAAGTACTTTTTTTTGCACCGTGGTGTTGCAGGGGCCACACTGCACTCCTTTGAAGGTTTAGTCTCTTTTTTGCCCTGCCCCACTTTAAATTTAAGGAAACATGTGAGAGTGTGTGGAGTCAATGTGCAGTTTTATGGTAGTGTTTTCAGTCAGTCATCACCTCTGTTTAGTGTGCGTGTGTGTGTGTGTGTGTGCGTGTGCGTGTGTGTGTGGTGGTTTGTGAATTTCAGGGGCTACATGAAATAAAAACCAGACAGTTGGCAAAGTACTGTTTAATATCAGCTATTCTAGGAAGCATGCTAATTTGGAACAGAATATGTTTCCTTTACCCATTAACTGGTAAAACTCATGACAAATTGTTGAATTGCTTTAATATACAGGATTATTCAGAAAAATTGATTTCTGATGAATGTTGACACGTAAGATGGAATCAAATAAAATATATAAAATGTGTCTAACATTAGGACACTGTGCCTCAGTGGATATGTCCTTTTTGTACACAGATGAGGCTGTGGTCTCTGAGAACCTTAATGGCCATGCCATGCCTGGCGTGACTATTGAGGAGGTCAAAGTTGACATTGAGGCATCAGAGACGCCCAGTGACGGAAAAGCTGACGCTGAAGCTCATGGTGATGAGAAAGCAGGTAACATTAATGCCATCTGTGTCATTTTTAACATAGGCATTTCAGATTTTGATAGAAGTGTTAGAAGTGTTGATAAATGTATTAAAAATACTCTTCTAATGCAGGCAATACTCATTGTATTTGTGAAAAATTCATTGCCTACGTTAGTCACGCATGGTCACATCCAAGACATATTCAGCTTATACTAAGGACATCGTAAAGAAATACTGACCAAGTGTCCCAACATGCCTATTGATGTTTAAACTGTTACTTTTTCTGTTAGTAATGACCATGATGTTGCATTCATATCATGATCTGCCAGCCTTTTAAGCTTCTGTCTTCATGACGAATAAGTCTGTCGTACATGTGTATAGCTGCAGTGAGAAGCCTGATCCCTTTCACTTTCATCTGACTTTATTCCAATTCATGAGATGACAGACTCGTGCCAACTGCGTGCAAAGGAATAACCACTTCCCCACAGCCCCAGTGAGGCTTCATAGCTGGCACAGCATGGAGAAATGAATTTCTACTTCACTCAACCCAAACGATATGTTAATTTTTGGTAGTTATATAATCAGAAGTTATTTTTTCTTCATTTGCTTTTTCTATTCTGTTTACTTTATCCTCAATGGGGGTAGATAATTGCCAAAACCAAAAAAAAGAAACACTGCTGAATGTGCTGAATGTGTAGTGAATGGTGCTGTTTACATATCGACTATAACGACAGTGACAGGCTGAACAATACCATTGGGATCACTTTCAGAGTGATTTTATTAACTATAAAACCACTGTCAGCCAATAAGAGTTCATAAGAACGTCATGTTCCATTAGAAGTTTAAATCACGACTAGAATGTTGCCGTTAAAATGTCTTTCTTCAGTGTGGATGCTCATATTGTTGTAGTTATAGTTGGCGTTATCGTTGTAGTTCTTGGTGTGAACAGACCTTTAGGGGAACTGTATTTTGTTCTCATTGCTCGCATTGCTTCTACACATCAGTAGAAATTATTTTTGCTTTGAAATCTTTGTCCCTTTCATATGACCACACTTTTAATGTTCCCCTATCTATACATACCTAATTTTTAACATGTTATCTTTTTAAAATGTTAGCACTCTGAGACATTGACTTCTGACAACATTTTTGAATGTCTGATATTGCACTTCATATGTCCCTTCATGACTTCTGATATCGCTGAGTTTTGGCACCCAGAGAATGCAGTTTGAGGCTGTGTTTGATTCAGCAGAGAAACAGTCTATGCCGAAGGAACACATTTGTATGGAATGGAGAATGTAGGGTGTCTATGAAAAAATTGTACTCAGTAATTTAGTCATGTGTCATCTCGTTTTGCAGTTCAACTGAAAGTGTGAAAGTGCTTTAGTAAATGATGAGGATTGTTTATTTGGCTGGGCAGCACACTGTTGATATGATTATATTGTGGCTTTGTCAGATTTTGAGATCTGGCATCACTCATTGTTCCAGCGTGGAAAATCAAGTTTTAAATAAGAATTGCTTTTTGTCCCCTGTAGTCTGAAATATCCATACGAAGTCAAATAACACAAGTTTCTCTGATAATGGGTTCTGTCAACTGTGTGTTGATAGAAGAACAACATATTTCCCCCTAAATTAGATGTTCTAGACAATACAGAAGACACTGGCCTTTTTTACAGACTCTGACAGAAGCTGTAAAAACCACACGTCCCTGTAGGCAGAGAAGGTATCCTTTACCTGATATCGGTGTTTCTGAAACTTCGCAAATTCCAGATATGGGTGCTGTGCCCCCTCTCTGTACTCCACCCAAAGAAAAGAATGAGCCTCCAGTCAACCTGAAGGGGACACAGTCAAGAGCACGAGATCTCCCCTCTAAAAAACACCCAAGTGCTCCCCCCAAGTCATCCGGGGCGGCAGGGACAGGTGGGCGGAGGGGAGAAGGGCAGGGTGGTGCTAAAAAGCTTCCCAAAACCACATCAAGGCAGGGCTCCGCTGCGCCGCCAAAACAAAACCCTCGAAACACTAACACACGCGCTATCGGTGAGTACCAGCAGGCTTGACTAGGGAAGCATGATATCTGCATGTGTATATGTGGATATGTCCCCCGCATGAGTCAGATGCCCGTTTCCATGTGCTCCTGTCACCCCCAGCCTCATTCAGCTGTCCGTCTGTCCCCCATCAGATCATGTCAGGCTGAATTGGTGAACAACTGATTTGCGAATAACTGATATGTTCCAGGTTAACATTGAATTGAGAGCTTTTGTTGCAACATATGTAGATATTGTTTTGCTTTATTGTGCACTTTATTCAGTTGTCATCAGAGGTGCACTGGAGAGTAAACACATGTAAACACCATTAATGCACCTCTTAAAATTCCAGAACAGCATTTACTTGCTGTTTTAGGATTGATAATGTTAAAGATATGTATCATTTACCCACCTTTCTTTTAACCATTGGGCACACACGTTACCCACCTTTTTACAACTACACCAGTGGTGGTCATTAGTTGGAGGTGTGTTTGGAAGCCTTAAGTGTCATGTAGTTATGTCCCTCACCAAAACATAGAGTATATGGCGTGATGTAACAGACATGGGCTGGTGCTATGGAACGGATGTGGAAGTTCACATCCATGAACTGCGCTGTGACAGCCCAATTTTTTTTTTACCAGACCGTTTTATACTTCTCTTTTTTTTTTTTTTTTTACAAAAGCAAAAACTGTGGTTTACTTGACAAATCATTGGGCTTCCTTCCTGCCCCCTGTAAGATCCCTTTGAAATTCTTATGCGTCTTTTTATTCGTTATATGATTTCTCCTCTGTGTTTGGTTGACTGCATGGTATTTTGATGTAGATGTGGTTTGTCTTTGCCCCAGCTCAGACTGTGTACTCCTGTTGTTGTTTCCATACCTCTTCAAGAACACTTACTTTTAAACACAAACTTT